>CM076681.1:137975921-138280095 GCA_038501925.1 Xenopus petersii
ACGAGGAGTAGGTTGCAGTAATCAAGGCGGGAGATGATAAGAGACTAATAAGTGTTTTGGATGATTCTGAACTGAGATATGGTCGTAATTAGCCAATGTTGAGCAGTTAAATATGACAAGATGTGTTTGTATGTGTGGTGAAAAAGACAAATGCGAGTCTAGGATAACTCTTAGGCAGCGTGCCGGTGTGGTGGAATGAAAGGTGGTGTTGTTTACTGTGAGTGATTTCTGAGGGACAGGGGAAGATCTTGGAGGAAATATGAGTTCTGTTTAAAAAAGGTTCAGTTTAAGGGGGCACTGTGACATCCAGGAGGAGACAGCAGAGAGACAGTCTGTAACTTGGGAAAGGAAAGAAGGAGAGAGGTCAGGATTAGAGGGAGTCATCAGCATAAAGGTGATACTGAAGTCCAAATGAGTGAATACGTTTTCCAAGCGAAGTTGTACAGCAAAGAGCCTAGAACAGAGCCTTGAGGAACTCCGACAGAGAGAGGGAATGTAGTAGAAGTAGAGTTAGAGGAGACAACTCTAAAGGAATGGTCAGACATAAGATGTAAACCATGAAAGATCAGTGTCACGAATGCCAGCTGAGTATAGAATGTCTAGGAGGCGTGTGCGATCAACTACGGAAAGATCTAGAAGGATTAGTATGGACTTTCACCAATGAGCCATCACTGTTCATGGAAAAGAATATAACATAAAATAAAATGTCATAAAATGTCACTTTTATTGTTTCCATTTACAATCAATTATACTGTAATAAGGACACCCAGGTATCCAGTAACCTCATACCATACGCTTATAGCATTTCATAGCCTCACGCCACAACTCACGGGCACGGGTTGTGGGAGGGCGGGTGGGAGGACGGGTCCTGGTCAGGTTTAACCCGACCCACTCATCACTACTGGGAACCACAGTTGCGAGTAGCAAGATATAAAATTAATTTTGACAAACAGTTAAAATACTGATTAATATTACTGTTTATGTATCATCGGTAACTGTACTATTGAATGTTTTGACATGTCAATTACAGGTTTTCCTGCACTTGTAAGTAGGGTTACCACCAGGACAGTCCAGTTTTCAGACGACTTGCCAAAATTGCCTGCCCAGTTTTATAAGTTAGGAAAACCAGGCAGGTTACTCCTAGACTGACAAGATGATTGTGGCATAGACCTGCCCCATGATATCATCAGATCCGCCTGGTGATGTCATCAGCCTACCCTGTGATGTCACTGGTGAAAGATGGTAACCCCACTTGTAGGTGCCCTTATTTGTCCAAATGCATTAAAGTCAAAGGGAATTTTTTCTTTTTTCTTGTGGGCATTTTTTCTCTGCGATTTTTTCCCCCCAAATTTTTGTGAGGTGAATTTTTGCCACAGTTTGCATGATGGTGAAATTCGGAAATTTGCCGCAAATCCATGGCAGGTAAAAAAACGCCCATCACTACTGCTCGGGTCTGAACTGCCTAACGGTTTTCCAAGTTGGGAAAACCAGGCCGATCCCCACATCATTAATGTGCCTTGGGAAGTCATCGCCCCTCCCCTCCCGTGATATCATCATACTAACCTAGAAAGGGGGATGGGAAAAGGTGACATCACTACCTTTGGGTGGGCTACATTGTATTTATCAAACACATACTTTAAAAAGATTTTGACAAACAATGAACCTCTGATAAATGAGTTATTAGTGAGCAGACTAGTATAAGAAATGTGTATCCAGTCGTACCTAGGTACTCACACAGCAATATATGTATGGTGTACATTGCTACTTGTATAATATATGTGATATGTATCCAGTGGTACCTAGTAACTTGCACAGTATAAGCAACATGCATCCCGTGCTACTTGCACAACACTCGTGCACAGCCTGTAGCTACCCTGAGAGACAATGGTGGTCTGGACAAAACCCAAACTGCAAAGTGAGCCAGAAACTCTGATTGTAAGGGGAAAAAAGCAAGAGTAAATAATAAAGAGTAAATGAAACTATGGCAGTATAGGTATTCCCTGTACTAAGCACAATTCAGCAGGAACAGATCCTAAGTTTGCTCATAGTCTGTACAGAGAGATCCCATATAATAACTGTTGGCCTGGAACATAGTATTTGTACCTGGATAGAGAACTGGCTAAAAGATAGACTACAAAGAGTGGTGGTAAATGGAACATTTTCTAATTGGACCAGTGTTGTTAGTGGAGTACCGCAGGGCTCTGTACTAGGTCCCTTGCTTTTCAACTTGTTTATTAATGACCTGGAGGTGGGCATTGAAAGTACTGTTTCTATTTTTGCAGATGATACTAAATTGTGCAGAACTATAGGTTCCATGCAGGATGCTGCCACTTTGCACAGTGATTTGTCTAAACTGGAAAACTGGGCAGAAAACTGGAAAATGAGGTTCAATGTTGATAAATGCAAGGTTATGCACTTTGGCAAAAATAATATAAATGCAAGTTATACACTAAATGGCAGAGTGTTGGGAGTTTCCTTAAATGAGAAGGATCTAGGGGTCTTTGTAGATAACACGTTGTCTAATTCTGGGCAGTGTCATTCTGTGGCTACTAAAGCAAATAAAGTTCTGTCTTGCATAAAAAAGGGCATTAACTCAAGGGATGAAAACATAATTCTGCCTCTTTATAGGTCCCTGGTGAGGCCTCATCTGGAGTATGGGGGCAGTTTTGGAATCCAGTCCTTAAGAGGGATATAAATGAGCTGGAGAGAGTGCAGAGACGTGCAACTAAATTGGTACATTAGAGGACATTATAGACAAATGGCAGGGGACCTTTTTACCCATAAAGTGGATCACCGTACCAGAGGCCACCCGTTTAGACTAGAAGAAAAGAACTTTCATTTGAAGCAACGTAGGGGGTTCTTCACAGTCAGGACAGTGAGGTTGTGGAATGCACTGCCGGGTGATGTTGTGATGGCTGATTCAGTTAATGCCTTTAAGAATGGCTTGGATGATTTTTTGGACAGACATAATATCAAAGGCTATTGTGATACTAAGCTCTATAGTTAGTATGGGTATATAGAATTTAATTAAAAGTAGAGGGGTGTATGTATGGATGCTGGGTTTTCATTTGGAGGGGTTGAACTTGATGGACTTTGTCTTTTTTCAACCCAATTTAACTATGTAACTATGTAACTATGGCAGCATAAGCCACACAGAGAACTGAGCAGGTAAAGTAAAACCTACATACAAATTTAGGAATTTATTTCATTTATGCAAAGCCAAATTGCATTGCACTAACCAAGAGATCAAGGTTTGTAAATTAAAATTTTCAACAACTTCAACTGTATGTACCTAAAACAAGGATATAATGGTCACTGCAATTGCCTGTGAATAAATGGGGTTAGTAGCCTAAATACAACTAGCTGTATGTTTTTGCTACATTGCTGTTTCTATGACCTGATTGTTTAGCGCTTAACCAGGCCTGAATAGTATTTTTTATGATACGAGTGGTACTTTGCCTGCAGCCTTGTGTCTTTAATTGTTTATTTATATCCGTTTAATTTACATTATAATACATGTGTGATACTCAGAGTTCCCTGTATAACTCAGCCTGCAGCCTTGTGCCTTTATATGGTCACAGAACAACCCCTCAGTGACTTCTAATATCCTTATCATTTACAGTAGGGGGTACATTATCCCTTATAATACATGAGTGATACTCAGAGTTCCCTGTATAACTCAGCCTGCAGCCTTGTGCCTTTATATGGTCACAGAACAACCCCTCAGTGACTTCTAATATCCTTATAATTTACAGTAGGGGGTACATTATCCCTTATAATACATGAGTGATACTCAGAATTCCCTGTATAAATCAGCCTGCAGCCTTGTGCCTTTATATGGTCATAGAACAACCCCTCAGTGACTTCTAATATCCTTATCATTTACAGTAGGGGGTACATTATCCCTTATATTACATGAGTGATACTCAGAGTTCCCTGTATAACTCAGCCTGCAGCCTTGTGCCTTTATATGGTCACAGAACAACCCCTCAGTGACTTCTAATATCCTTATCATTTACAGTAGGGGGTACATTATGCCTTATATCATTATAATACAGTGAAACCTCAGTTTCATGTCCTTTTTACATGTAAATTAACTTTTAGTATGTTATGTGATGGCTAATTCTAAGCAACTTTTCAACTGGTCTTCATTATTTATTTTTAATTTTTTAAATTGTTTTCCTTCCTCTTCTACATCTTTCCAGCTTCTAAATTGGGGTTATTGATCACATCTAAAAAAAATGCTTTGTAAAGCTACACATTTAGTGTTGGTACTTTTTAATGACTCATTTTTGTATATAGACCCTCATCTATTCATATTTCAGTCTCTTATTCAAATCAGTGCATGGTTGCTAGGGGAATGTGGGCCATAGCAACCAGACTGCTGAAATTGCAACTGGAGAGCTGCTGAATGAAAAGCTAAATAAGTCAAAAACCACAAATAATAAAAAATGAAAACCAATTGCAAATTGTCTCAGAATATCCCTCTCTGCATCATACTAAAAGGTAACTCATAGGTGAACAATCCCTTTAAGGGGGCCCAGTTGTAAATTTCTGTACCGGGGCCCTTAGGGGTCTAGTTACACCACTGGGGGACTCCCAATCTAGGGTTATGCTGCACAGAGATCCTATTTTATCTTCCAATGTAGAATGTTTGAATTTCTCAGATATGTTTTGTTTTCTGTCTATAATAAGTCTACCAATAATTTAAAAATGTACATTATTTTAAAGGCATTGAAATATGTTGAATATCAGTTTTCTGAAAACTACTTTTTCAAGTGCAAGGAAGCTGTTTGTTTTTACCTTCTCTGTGAAATTTTAAAGAGATAAGACGATATCCTTGGAAAGAAAAATAATCGTTAAATCCATTCTTCAGAAGGAACATGGGAAAAGATTTACTAAAGGGTAAAGTGACTAACGCTGGCGAGGATTCGCCAGCGTTACCGCTTTCAGGGATTTCACCGATTTACTAACGGGTGCAGGCGAACGAGATAGACGCTAGCAGTTATTCGCACTCTAACGCCAGGCGACTTTTCACTCTGGTGAATGGACGTTACTCGGCAAATTTACTGAGATACAGATTTTACTGAACGTTACCCAGGCCTGGATTTATAAACGGGCGCCCCTAGGCCATATCCGCTTATCGCCCCACCTCCCCTTCCCTTGTCCCCCTTCACCCCTTCCTTGTCCCCCTTCCTTTGCACACCTCCCCATCCACCTCTCTTACCTTCCTTTCCCCTCCCTGTACGCGTCACCTTCCCCATTACCCTCCCCATCCTGTCCGCGTTGTCCTCAATTGTGCTAAGAATTATATGCGCATGCGCACATCTTGTATATGCATATATGCGCAACTTGTTGAATGCGGCTGGGCAGCATGCCGCCCCTGAATTCCTGCCATCCTAGGCCCGGGCCTTTGTGACTTTGCCACAAATCCGGGCCAGACGTTATCTCTTTCACCAGAGTTGACTTCGCCAGCTCAGACTAGGTGTAGTGCAATGGAGTGCATTAATCTTCCTCAATTTTCTGTTACTTACATCATATATTTTGAGTGGAAAAAATTCTTAGTCCCAAAAATTCGGGCATCTTTTCATTTTTTCAGGGTGATAGGCTGCAAGAAATGTTTTAATTTTTTTTTGTGTAACAGGGTTCCCCCATACATTATATAATATATGGAAGATTATACAGTGACCTCATGTGTAGGGCATTATAACACCTCTATTGACTTTATTAGGGTTCCCTTGGCATGAGTAGTTATCAGTATAAATGTAATGTATTCGATGCACCATGTAACATAAAGAGGTCTATGCTAATTAGCCTGAGCGCAAGACCTCTAGCAAAGTTGTGATAGGCAGAATTAAATGCTGTCGCTTCTTCGCTTTGATTTACTCGCTTTGCCAAAGTAAGACTAGTGAAAATTCGCCAGCATAGGTCGCCAAGGATGAAACTTTGCATTTTAGTAAATTAGCGTTGTCCCATCGAATTTACTGGCAAAGTGTTTCAATGGGTGTGAAGCTGTCGCTGGCAAATTTTTGTCGCTTAGTAAATTTACCTCATGGTGTATCAGAAGTGTGTATTTCTTTCAACCTTTGTCAAAATGTGTCAATCAAGGACACAGAGCTGAAGTGGTATGTGGTAAGAGACACAGTAGGAAGGAAGTCCCTGCCCCATAGAATTTGCAGACGAAGTGGGTGGGTGGCTAACATACAGGCATAAATTGGAGGGGAAAAAGTGCTCAAGATACTTGTGTGGATTAATTTCAGATATGAATTACTATTGCTTCATACTAGGCAAAGAAACCTCAAAAAGCCTCTAGAACAATATATTATCATTACTTTGTTGGTAAGCAGAATCATTTTCTGGATCAGTTTGTTACTTTGTAGCCTTGAATAATTTGCCTGCCCAAAAAAATATCCACGTCTTTATTTAAGGCAATAAGGGAATCATCGTCAGGAAACATTTCACAGCCTCATGGTAAAGAACAGTTCATCTTCAGAAGAAGCCAACTCCTCCTCCAGTCCAACGAGGTGGCCTCCAACATATGTGGAAAGAGATTACTTTTGAGGCTTTCTTGAAGATGTAATTGTTACCATTCTTTACCAATTTAGTTGCACGTTCTTGTACTCTTTATAGCTCATGCTAGAATATGATCATGCTCAAAATGCTGACTGTTAAAACTGCACTACATACGTGTGGTTATTTAGAACACAAATGGCTGGTGTAATGACACACGCACAATGCAACTGAAGACTTGGAGAAGGAAGTTATTTTGATGGTTATTATGATGGGAGGAGTTCCATCTTGAGTGGCATTGGGCTAGTGGTGTGGGAAGTAGCAATACAATCATACATCCTAGAAATACTGACAATATATGTTTAGTCATTGCTTTATTCCCTTTTAAACTGTGTAATCAGTAACAGCTTTATTTGCAAGTGGACAACAGTTGCAGACCTGAAAATCCATGATTGTCAATGGAGCCAATGGAAATTATGTACAGAGATGATATCTCTGCCAAAACATTCATTCCCATGCCTTCCCTGATCAGTACAGCCTGGTGCCAGGACTGATGCATCTTCTCTCATCTGTCTTTTAATGCTGACTTGTCTTTTCTGAAAGATGTTATCCATAGCAAACGATCAAGCCTGGCAGACAGGAATAAATCCAAGAGATTAGCGATATTTAAATTGCCATATTCACGGGATGAATGCTCTGTATGCTGGAAAAAGTAGTCTTTATTTGCATGACAAATATTAATATCCATAGTGGATGGAGGACCAGGAGAAATCTCTATGTAAATGAAACCATTGCACAAAGCGTGAAGGAAAGGTTTTCCATTGAAGATTAACACTGCCTCTTTCAGATTTTATTCCTCTTCCTGGTTATGTAGATGTAATTTCCTAAATAAAAATGATATTCAAAGAAATGAACTGATTCAGAATTCTTTTATTTAACCAATGGATAAGAGTCTGGATTAAGCATGATTTTTAAAAATACTTTTCTTATGGACGTGAAGCCTAATGACTCCTCCCTAAAAAGCTTAAGGTATTCTGGGAATCATAGTTCGGGGCAAAAAAACTGCAGATCCCTAAATGTAGTTCATTTTAGAGAAAGGGTTTCCAAATTGTGCCCCCTAAGTGGGGGGATCATGGAGCAGGGGCAGGGTGGCTCATCTTAAAGGCCATTCATGGTCAGATTTAGGGACAATGACAATTTGCTCTTACTTCTGAATGCCCAGATAAGAAGTCAAAGATATTCTTGGATTTATACACTAATGGTTTCCTTTATCTGTAACATTGCTATAAGTTGATGGGGTCTCTGAACAAAGCTGATACCCCAAGTGGGGTTTAAATTAAGAAAAGTCAATCAGCCGCTGGTTCAGATCAAAATCAAAAACTGATGGATACATGGTATGACATTCCTGAAGTTATGGTATTTTCTTTGGTCAATTCTCTGGCTTGTATAATTATGTATGGTCATATACTATTGAGAATGTTTAGATGCTATTTATGCAAACTTGTGTGTTTAGTGTGAGGTATTTATGAAAACATTCCTTAAAGGGGATTTAAAGGCAAAAAAATAAAATTCCATATTTAATTTCTTAAATGAAAAATAAACTAATCTCTTGCTGCTGATATGAATCCCTACACATTGCATAAGTCAGGGTTCTTACAAAAACTGTACAGATTTTTTAATTGAGGTATAATGGGGAAAGGTTTCTTTTTCAATTATAACAAACAGGGGAAAGTTGTGCTCACCACTAGTTTTTAAAATCATTAGGCGGGGGTGCAATGAGGGTGTGACCACAAAAAACATATAGACAAATACAAGATTCCTCTGCACTCAACCCATTATCAATATATTTAAGACAGAGACATTTTGTGCATACTGCTACTGAAAAATGCCTTACCCTTTAAACAAAACAGGGATTGTTTGTCCATATATTGCAATATATTTAAGCTGGCCAACAACGTCAAAGTCATCCCATATCTGGCCAGTCCTATGCTCAATTTTCATCTGATTCCTTAAGAATTCTATGGTTTAATTATACATTTTATAAAAGGGACCAGCTTAAATATATTGCAATATATGGACAAACAATCCCTGTTTTGTTTAAAGGGTAAGGCATTTTTCAGTAGCAGTATGCACAAAATGTCTCTGTCTTAAATATATTGATAATGGGTTGAGTGCAGAGGAATCTTGTATTTGTCTATATGTTTTTTGTGGTCACACCCTCATTGCACCCCCGCCTAATGGTTTTAAAAACTAGTGGTGAGCACAACTTTCCCCTGTTTGTTATAGTTATACAGGAGCAGTGACCAGCTCCATGTTGTAGCTCCCACCCCCTCCAACTATAGTCAGGTGATCCCACTGGTGTCTAATAAAAGGGCAGCCAAGTTTGGGAGTTTTACTTTGAAAGCAGCTAGTAAGTTGCAGGTAAAACGTATTCGTCCCTTTTATAAAATGTATAATTAAACCATAGAATTCTTAAGGAATCAGATGAAAATTGAGCGTAGGACTGGCCAGATATGGGATGACTTTGACGTAGTTGGCCAGCTTAAATATATTGCAATATATGGACAAACAATCCCTGTTTTGTTTAAAGGGTAAGGCATTTTTCAGTAGCAGTATGCACAAAATGTCTCTGTCTTAAATATATTGATAATGGGTTGAGTGCAGAGGAATCTTGTATTTGTCTATATTCTTTTTCAATTAATAAAGTAAAATTGGTATTTTATTTTTGACTTTACATCCTCTTCCATGTTTCCAACTCCAGCTGCAGGGACAAAGATCATGGAGCCAGATTTAAACAGATAAACTGGGATTCTATTTGGAGAAAGTTTGTATTAAATAATACAAAAACTATAAAATCCACATTAGATTACATGACAACACAGGACCCAGTACAGTCTGTATATTCTGATTATTAGTCTTGCTATATCTGCTTCTATGGTGGATATTATTTGATTTGTGCTGTTTTGATAATTTATGACGTTCAATAAGCAGCTCAGACCACACTGAGCATGTGCACAGTCTTGGTCTTGCAAAGATGTATAACAAAGATACAAGATGGTGACCCCCTGTGGCCAACTTCGAAAACATAAATCATTTGTATTATTAGGCTTCTGGTGCAGTAAGTTCATGTTTATGTTTAGTATACAAAATACAGCATTTCTAGCATTATTATATTTTAGAATTTAATTTCCCTTTAAGGGACAAGGCAAACCTCTAAAAGATACCATGTCATAAGATAAGCCTATTTTTACTGAATAATGACATCCGGCTGATAAATCTTCTCAGTGATATAAGCTTTCCCTGTACCAGCTCAATACTCTTAAAAATGTTGCCGCCTTGGATGACACGAGTTCACGATAATTCTTCAGTCTATACCAAGATCAAGACCTTGCACAAACGACATTTCCATCCTTGCGCATAAAACTGCAGATAAAGCCTCTTTGACACTATAATCTTGGGCCTTAGTATCTGTCGTGGCCATCTTGGTGACATCAGTGGGGGTAAATGTCAGTACAATACCTCTTATTGTATTGTATTGTATAGTATTTTGTAAAAAGTGTCTAAATAAAAAAAAAAATAACAGTTCAGGAAGCACAAAGGAGCACTTAGGGCTCTTACACACGGCCGTTCCGACCTGCGCTCCCCTGCGTTCCGTTTTTTGGCGTTCAGCCGCAGGGGAGCGCACGAATAGATGCAAGTCATTATTTGAAATGGGGCTGTACTCACTCAAGCGCGTGTAGGCGCCGAACGCAGGTTCAGACGCAACATGCTGCATTTTTCCTGCGTTCGGCGCCTACACGCGCCTGAGTGAGTACAGCCCCATTTCAAATAATGACTTGCGTCTATTCCTGCGCTCCCCTGCGGCTGAACGCCAAAAAACGGAACGCAGGGGAGCGCAGGTCGGAACAGCCGTGTGTAAGAGCCCTTAAAGTGTGAGGATTGCAGTTACCAGGGGCTGACTTGCCCTTTAATTAGTCATATGTCAGTTTCAAATATTTAGGAGATCAAAGAAATGTTCACCCTAGATCTTGTACAAATTAACCTCAAATATAGGCTTTCATGAGAAGCCTAACTGCTTTCAGACTGGGCCCCCACCCAACCAAAGCTCTGAACCCCTAAAGAGAGGCTAGCCCTATCATTTAGGAACCACTGCTCTACGAACTCACTTGCTCACAAGAAGAAGAAACGAGAGTTGGAAAAGAACGATAACAACTGTAGGATATGTGTTTCAAAAGGGCCCACTATTGTGTGTATTTTACCAGCATTAGGCTGGTGAAGTATAAACTCCAGGGAAAAGTCTGTGTGGCTGCAACAAGTAATGCTGTTTAATTCAATTCTGGCTTAGGAAAAGCTGGATAGTGGGTCCCTGGAGTGAATGGAAGAGAGCAGGGTGGGCTTCCATTCCTTGCTTCAGTAAGGTTTTTCAGCTGCCAAGCTTGCGGCAGTTAACTAATTAAGCTACAGGTGATCTGCAGTTAAAAGGAGGTGTGGAGCAACACCTCAAGGCTTCTTCCCCTGGATATCTCCTGGAGCTGGAGGAGGGTGTGGGAGACATGTGAGGACCTTCTTGAGTTAAGGTGCCTGTGTGTAGCTGGGAAGCAGAGTGATTCCCTGCTGACCTGTGTTTGCGAGTGAGCTCTAAAGGACTCGAGAGGAAAAGAGAAACCCCTCCCAGGAGACAAGTGTGTCTTGAGTGTGCCCAGAGAGGATTCTGGGATTTGCCGTCCACCCAAAAGCCAGTGAGGGCTAAGGAAAGCGTGAGTTAAAGTTAACACCAGTGAGGGTGTGAATTGGGACTGTTATTGCTTATGTGAAGCTAATGTTATCCCCAATGTGAAGCCAGTGGGCTGAAGATTTGTGTTTGTGTCAAATAAAAGTCAGCAAAGCTGCATTTAAACTTAAAGGCAGTGTCAGTCTCCATTCTCTGTGCTGAAAACTGTGCCGGGGCCTTGGGTTTCGCTACCTGAAGCTCATACAACTTATAAAGTTACTTATATATAGATATTTCGGTAATCCTGAAGATGGGAGATGTCCAACTGAGATGTTGTTAACTGAACCTTTAATAAAAATGTATTTTTAAAGTGTATATATGTTAGGTCCCAGGTGATCCACAAGAAGTCTTTAGTTCTGGAGTTCAAGAATCAGTAATATTTAAATCCTTTCTTCTTACCAATCTTCAGTGAAAGAATCTTCACTCTTCTCATGCTCAAACAATTCAATTAAACCTGCTGTTTCAACCTTAGTAGAAACCATACAATATTAAGCTGGCGTCTTAAAAATGCAATCTTCTATTTTAAAAGGAGGGCCACCAAAGTGTTTTTGTGTGGTCCACTAACATTTCTTATAACTTTTTTTTTTTTATTATGGGGTAGTGACTGTGCATGTGTAAAGGTTCATTAGTTCCTTAGTTAAGTACCACTGAAAGAACAATTGAATTTCTATTGAAAAGGAATGTCCCAGGCAGCCGGGCGCAGAGTTTACTTGTTATGAGCAGATATCATTGTGGTTATATTTACTAGATTATCTCAGACGTTTCTTGCTTCTATAAAGAAGGTCAAATCACTGCTAACTTGATGCTTTTTCTACCAGAGAAAAATATATTCCGGAGAATCAAAAACAAAGTTTGCAATTCATCTCATTCTTACATACATTATCAAACCACAGGTTGTGCTGCAGGATCCTGGAAAGTTATTTAGAAATGATGAGCTGACATCAGCTATAATAGATATTTACTGTACAACAAATGATGCCGTCATGTCCCTAGCTTACTGTATAAACTATAAAATGCAAGTGTTTGCAGATAAGGAAGCGTTTGGCTTCTACTGACACAAGTGAACCAACTAGGCAAGATACATAGAGAAGATAAAATGCACCGAAACAGTTTTGTTTTTGTTTGTATAAATACATAGATCTACTGTAGCCCTTCCCAAAGGAGATAAGTCTACCAGAAGTGGTGAAATAGGTGGCTTGCTGGATGTAGAAACTTAAAGAAGCAAAATCTGAAAGTTCTTCTTGCTATTAAGATTATCACTTAGGTCTCTGGCTGACCGTTGCTATTAGAATTCACTAGTGAGGGGTAACCTGACACATTTCGCTTTGCCAACAATTAGCAAAACGGCAAAAAAGTCGCAAAAGGCATTGGAGTAAAGTTTTTCATGAGACAACTTTTTAAACCACACGACACTTTGTAAACCACGCAGCATTTTTTTTACTACTCATTTTAGTGAGGGGCAAATCTGACCCATTTTGCTTTGCCAAAAATTTCAGAAATGACAAAAAAGTTGACAAACATTGAAGTCAACGAGCGTCAAACAGTGTGACATTTTTAAAACACTTTTTTTACTATCCATTATGGTTTAGGGGAGTATTTTTCTTGGCAAAACAAGGAGAAATAGTTCACTCATCCCTATCCATTATATGGGTGTCTATGGGTGTTTCTTCTCAGCGAAATATTTCACTCATCCCTCAAATTCACTACTACATCATGAAATCTATTTAGAAGATTGGAACATAACATAAGGGGATACAGAAAGCTGTAGCCATAGGTGGATTTTCATTAAGGCTTGGGGAGGCTAAACCTCCACAAACATGCATAATACATTCCTAAATAAAAACAGAAAAAACACCCAAATCCATAGCAAAAAAACCCTACAACCTGCATATCCTGGAAGATTTGGTTTTGCTGATACATTGCTGGTTCCAATTAGGGCGTTGTTGGATTTTCGGCTCCTGAATAAGACTCTCCCAATACCTAATGCTGCTGTAAGATTAGGAAGGATCAAACTGATTTGTGTGAACTAACCCTGTAATTATTATGTAAATTATTTTGAGGTGGGAGCACAGAAACAGGACAGGTCCTGCACGCAGCTGTTGGGGTATATTGGAGGATACTGAAGACCAGCAGCAAACACCCCACTATGTTATTTTGTAATGATGTGCTACAAAGGTCAGTGCCCCTCAGCAGAAGTTCCTGTTCTTTTCAATAAATCCTTTACTTTAGCTCTGCATTTAAATTCTGTGAGATCCCCCTCTGTTACAGGATCACAGATAGTGATCTTTTCGGAAAAAGAGGGAGCCTTGAAGTACAGTTATCCAGAAAAGCTATTATCCAGAAAGCTCCAAATTACAGAATGGATATCTCTCACAGACTCCACTATAATCAAATAATCCAAATTTTTAAAAATGTTCTCTGTTATAATAAAACAGTAGCTTGTACTCGATCCCAACTAAGATACAATTAATCCTTATTGGAAGCAAAACCAGCCTAAGTTTATTTAATGTTTACATGATGTAAACCTTTCGACAGCCCTTTGTCGCTGTTACACTCCATGTGTGGCGTTTACCTGATGACACGGGACAAACCTGAGCCACCCACAGTGGATGGCCCCACTAGGAATACAGAAATAACACACACACAGTATTGGTTAAACTGAATAAATGTTTATCTAAAATAAAGGGGCACCTAATACATGCAGCACTCCTAAATATGGCCTCACTAACTAACTTGCTTGTGCAATCTGTCTGACTAAATAACTGGTTAAGTCCTTTAAAGTAATGCATGGCTCCGCACAGTCCAAGTAATACAAATCAGTAGTATTCTTCAAGCGCTCCTTTAATAGGCTGTCACTTTAAATATCAATACTCACTCCAAATCCTTTTTGGATGCTTTAGAGTTTGTCTTCAGGCGAGTCCAGCACAGTCAGACATACAGTGAGACTAGCAGCCCCTTTGGATGCTCAGATAGGAATCTCCTGCTGGTTGTTCCTCCAGTCTGGATTCCTTTCTCACTCTCTGTCCCTCCAGGCACAGTATGTGGCTTCCCTGTGCAGCCTTATCCAAATGAATACTTGTGGTGCAGCCTCTCAGCTCTCTGGGCCCACCAGCAGCTCTCTGGTCTCTCTCTCTGTCCACCATGTGGTTCTCTATGCCAGGCTTTCTTCTTTTGCCAGTCTCTGTGACTTCCTCTTCTTGCCAGCCACTCACTAGCTGCTGTGTCACTTCCTGTTGCACTGAACAGCTGGTTGCTAGGTAACAGCTTACAGCACACAGACACTGGCTCTGTGCTTGATCTCTTATAGGAATAAGTGCAATGGATTTGCACTAATTCCCTACAATAATCTTCTAGTAGACTTAAGATATCAAGATCCAAATGACAGAAAGATCCATTATCCAGAAAGCCCCAGGTCCCAAGCATTCTGGGTAACAGGTCCCATACCTGTACAAAATAGGGACTCCTGCACAGTGCACAAAGTTTGACACAAATAGTTCAGCCTTTCTCATTTCTAGCTCTGTATTGGCACAAGTTCTACACAAGGTACAGGGTTTAGGCTTCTGCATATGAAGCAAAACATAACCGATTTTTTCGTACATGTAAATCACATAAATTCAGCAACACAGATGGTTTTACACAATATTGCTCCTTTAACTCTATGGGTGATATTATCCAGTTATGCTCAGTGTTCCAACTGAAGGCAGGTCATTTTTAAATTGAGTCCTATAGTGTGTGTCCATCAGTGTCAGTCAAAGTATTTTGGCACCTTAGGCAAAGGCTTCAATCAGTGCCCCCCACCCGGTCCTGCATTACCATTTACTATTTTACCATTCATATTGCCCCCTGTACCTGTACCAGCAGGAGCCAAAAATCCATCATATTGCCCAAAACATCTGTGTACCTGTGCCAGCAGCAGCCATATTGCCCCATGTACCTGAGCCTGCAACAGCCAATCCCTCAAATTGCACCCAATCTGTATCTGTGCCAACAGCAGCCAAAAATCCACAATATTGCCCTCAAATTTGTACTTGTGCCAGCAGCAGCCAAACATCCATCATATTGCCCCCAAATATTTCTCTGTGACAGCAGCAGAAAAAAACCCATCATATTGCTCACAATCATCTGTTTACTTTCCACCTGGCTGGTATTTTACCAGCCTGGCCGGTAAAAATGCTGGTTGATCCCAATGTTATTTTGAGAAAAAAGATAACTATATAAGGCCAGTATTTTTCCTGAAAAGGTGACAACCCTATCTGTACCAGCAGCTGCGAAGAGGGAGGTGGGGAGTGCTTTTGCTGCAGTATGAATCACAGGCAAAAGGGAGTTGGAACAGAGGGTTCATAAAATTGAAAAAAATCCCCTTAAAAGTGCGCCCCCCCCTTGATTGTGACCTTGGCGGGCGCCTACTCTGCCTACCGGGGGGTTTCCGGATAATGGATCCATTCATAATTTCATACCTTAAGTCTACTAGAAAATCCTTTAAATATTAAATAAACCCAATAGGCTGGTTCTTCTTCCAATAAGGATGGCCATTCCGTAATTCAGAACTTTCTGGATAACGGGTTACCAGATAATGGATCCCATAACTGTAATATGGGTTGTCTCTAATGGGTAAGTCATGTACCATCCGCCCATGCAAATGATTTTGGTAATTCAGTCAATAATTCTGCAGTTTTTCGGGAAATATCATTCAAACCAAGGAAATACCTGTATTAGACTTCAGTAGATTAAGCTTAAGCTGTGAAACTTTACCCTTGAAATGACTGTTTATTATGATATAGATTGTCCAGCTCTAATCAACATTTCTCTTCATTGCATAATTAATTTTTTTTTTAAATCAATTTAAAATGCTGCTTGTCTGTATCAGTGATCTACAGGCCACGCATTTGTTATTATTTCTGTTACTGATATTCACTGACATTCTGTAGTGTAGAGTCACACAAAGCAGCGAAATTGAAAAAGTACAAATAATAATATATGAAGACCAATCAGAGACTGTATGAGGATACTTGTTCCTATGACATGTAAGAGTTCACTGTTAAAGTGAATTTCCCCTTTAACCCATAAACCTGGTGCCTTATTATACGTTTAGCTTTCCTCTAAGATTTTGCTTTAAATAGTTGTGATTTCATGTATTTCATTGGAGAAATGTATGTTCTATGACATGCTAAAAGTTAATTGTTATAGTGAATTTCCCACTTAACCCCTGGACCAAGCGTCATATTATATTTATAGTTTTCCTGTAAGACCTTTGCTTTAAATGTTGTGGTTTTGTATATTTTGTTTCAGAACTAAAGATAATGGTTAATACGGTAACTACATTTTATGGCCTATTTATTATACTGTGTCAAAACAATTAAAGCCAGAAAAATGGTGTAAAAAGATGTATAAAATAAATGGCGACTTTATTAAAATATATATATTTTTATTTTACGCTGCGCAAACGCCAGATTTGATGCTGTTATTTTACACTAGTTAAAACCTTGCATAATCCATTCATAAATGGGAAAAATTCAAGCAGCAAGAAAAAATGCAGAAAACCCGCAATGAACAAATGCTGTATTTTCCCATAGCATTTTGATTGGCTGCTTCCAATGACACCAGATTGTTACACAGAGGTACACGATTGCTAAAAATCAAACAGTTTGATACACAGTGATGTCTGGTGATTTGTGGTGTATTTAGTTACCTTTTTTTATACAGCATAATAAACAGGCATTGCCATGTGTTATACTGCTGCATAAGATAATATCACACACACACCAGCACAGCAGCCCATTATGACATCACAGCTAAACAGCCCATTGTGACATCACAGATAAAATGCAGCCCATTATGACATCACAGATAAACAGCCCATTATGACATCATATATAAAAAGCCCATTATGACATCACAGATAAACAGTCCATTGTGACATCACAGATAAACAACATCCCATTATGACATCACAGGTAAACAGACCATTGTGACATCACAGATAAACAACAGCCCATTGTGACATCACAGATAAACAAACTCAAAGTCATTGTGATGTCATCAACACAGCTGGTAAGTTTTACTAACGGTCACTTCCTGTTCAGTGTTTGTGAAGTTGTTGAAGAAGGAGGAGTAGTGTTACTATTTCTCTTACTTTGATAGACTTTGCAAATAACAAAATTAGTTCAAACCTTGAAAAATATAAAATGACAGAAGACAGCAGAGAAAGAATGCAAGTAGAAGAAATAAAAAGCAGATTCCATGGCAGTGAAAGCAAGAAGAGTGAAAACACTGGGATACGCAAGACCCTGGGCTTCAAAGACAGATTTTTTACTGCCCTGAGAAACATCCATAGGAAGATAAAGGCTGCTTTCACTCGATCATCTTTGAATAAGGAGCAACAGGAGGAGAAGATGGTGGTGCAAACAAAGAGAAAGAGGGAGGAAAGCGGTGAGGAAAACATCATCCCGATAAAGAAGAGCAGAACCCAACCTGGAGACCTCAGCCCACCAGAAATGACACCTGCCAGAGACTTGCCCGAGCTGCAAGCCAACACGCCTGATAATATTGCTCAATCAAGCCAACGCGCTCCATGCAGTTGGGAGAAAGGAAAGCTCTTTGGTCCTTTCCCCAACCAAGGAATAAAGCGTCTTAGATCAGACGAAGAAGAAGAAGATGTAAAAGTGAAAAGATTCAGAAGTGCAACACAATCCACCGATGACACAGAAACCCAACCTGCACCAAGTAAGTAGAGAATCAGAGATTTATACTGGATATAAAATAGATGAATGCGCTTCCCAGAGTGTTTCTTACAAGTGTCAGAGATAACTTGCCTATTAGTAATGATGGGCGAATAAATTCGCCTGGCAAAAATTTGCAGCAAATTTCCGCCATCAATTTCTGATTTTTTAGTAAAAACATTCGAATTGCTCAATTTTAGTGAAAACGTTTGAATTGCTCGATTTTTTTTTTTGTGTAATTTCACGTTTTCTCACAAATTTCTCGCCGTTTTCGCTGGAAAAATTTGCCCATTACTACCTATTAGTTTTCCTAGCCACCCATCAACTCCATAGAGAATCACTGTACTTTCTGGGTTGTGTATCTAGTGCTGCTCAGGCAAAGCATCTCCAACTGACATTTAACTGTCATTTGCTCCCTAATGAAATTATAAAAGTTTAACACTATGAGGCTCCGGGTGTACTTGTTACTTTCTAATACTTCTTTTTTATTCAGCTCCAACAGGTGGAAGTACCATCGTCCCCATTGACACCACATTGTCAATAAACAGATTCAGTTTCCATCAAGTCCTTGGAGAAGGAGCCTTTGGAAAGGTACATTATGTGCACCACTAACAGATAAAATCATGTAGAAATACAGGATATCATACTTCCTATAGTATCAGTGATAAGGATATTGAAATCTACCAGTAAATGATGTGTCCGTATGTAGATACTGTGGCTGAAGGCTGACACATAAAGATCACAAAATTCCACAGTGATATAATAATAAAAGTGCATAGGGGGTGAATAAATGACACTGTATGAGTGGGTAAATATTAACCCAAACAAACCCAAATCACTGCTGTCAAACCTCAACTACTAAGATTTCTGTTAAACTACAGCTCAAAAATCCCACATTAACCATTACATATATATGTGTAGTGATTCTGAGTGTATGAGCTCTTGGTGGGTGAAACTAATAGTAGTATTAAGTGTCAATACTATGTCATAATGCATCACAAAGAGCAGAATAACAACCCCAGCTAAGCATTCTATTCTAATTGTCACATAATTACATACTTATTCTGCCAAATGACTGACCCTGTAACTTGCCATCTCATCTCTCCCTTCTATCTCCTTCAGGTGGTCCTGGCACGAGACCTTCTCACAGGACAGTGGGTTGCCATAAAAATAATTAAGAAGAGGCCACTGTTAGGCAGGAGGAACAGCGTTATGTCTGAGAAGAAGATACTGGAAATAGCACAGGACTGCACCTTCCTTACAAGAGCCTTTGGAGCATTTCAGACTGAGGTACCAATGACGTGATTTGTCTTTTTCATTGTCTGCCCTTCCATACAGACAGTCCACTAGGTCATCTAAATACATGAGGGATTGACTTATATGTCTGTGTCCAGAGTCGGACTGGGTTACTTAGGGCTCACCGGGTACCCGACTCGAAGGGGTGTGTAAGTCACTGAAGGACCCACTGCTGCTTGCCACTCCTGCTCCACCCCAGCACTTCTTATTTTGCTGCTAACAATTAAAAATGGTGGTGTATTGCCCATAATTTTACCAATCCTTTGGAAGGGGCCTTGATAGTTCAGATGATCTGCTCATCTTCCTATAGAGTTGTACTGCCCATACTCTGTGTCCTGTTGGGGGGCTCCATTCCTCTATTATAACCTCTGCACTCTGGTTTCTCTAACAGGACAGAATTTATTTCGTTATGGAATATGCATCTGGAGGAACCTTATTCGATCTTATTCGTGATGGAAATTCCGTTGATATCGACACAATAAGGTAGGTAGCATGGAAAGTTATTTGTGTCTATCTGATAAAAATACAAAATTTGAGTCTAATAAACTGTTTTTCCTTCATTAGGTTCATGGCAGCAGAAATGATCTGCGCACTGACGTTCCTGCATTACCATTTTATTATCCATCGGTAAGTAGCCTCGTTATCAGCTGGGAGCTAAACCTCAAACCTGCCATATATACAGCGGTGGGAATGTTCTGCCCAGTGGGGTAGTGTGATCAGGGATTGGCACTGAGTGATTTTATACACCACTTCTAATGGGCTGGAAGGCTGAACCAGTGCCCTGTGTTATTGACCAGATAACTTACAAGCCAATAGGACTTATATGACCTACACTCTTTTCTTACAGGGACATAAAACTGGAGAATGTTTTGCTTGATGACAAAGGTCATATCAAGGTAGCGGATTTTGGTCTCGCTCTAAAAACGACCTATGGAATGGCCAAAGGCGGAGCTGGAACACCTGGGTACATAGCTCCTGAGGTAAGTTACCATTTTCTCTTGTTATTGTGCTATGTTTATAAAAGTTTATATTACAGAATATCACATCAAGAATAAGGACTCAATGATATATATATATATTAATCCTTTATGGTTCCCCTACTAAACGCTTTCATTGGTGCACTTGCAGATGCTCTACAAGCAGATGTATGACGGCTGTGCAGATTATTACTCACTGGGAGTAGTAATGTTCCGTTTGGCTACTCAGTTGAATGCAGAATATCTACATTTACCAGAGGGGAAAAAATGTTTAGAGAACCTCGACCCTGACCTCAGGGACGTTATTCTGAAGGTGAGTATAATGCTGATTTGTCAGATTGCTGGGTTGATGTTAATCTATATGATATTTATTAATCTTTTCTTATTTCATAGCTAACATGCAACATTTGGCCTGAAAGAAGAAAGTATGTTCTCTCCATAAGGAAACATCCATTTTTTGGGCCCATTAACTGGGATGCCCTAGAAGCAAGAGAAACGGAGTCTCCTGTTATACTAGTAAGTCATTTTTCTTATTTGATTCTGGTTAGTTTAGGCACATTAATATCATTGATCAGAACAGAAAGCAAAAGAGATAGTTTTGTGCCTTGGGCCACTGCTCTTTTTCAATAAAAAGATACAATTAACTAAACCAAGATACAGTCCTGCCATTATCTTCTCTCAAGGTTTTCTTATAGTAACAGTTGGGGTGTTTTGTGTATGGGGCCCCCCCAAGCTTGTGTATACCTGTGAGCAATGGCAGCATGGTGTTCCTCTGCTAAGGATGCTGGTTAGGAATTTATAAAAGTAGTGCCCCCCCCATGTATTTGATTTTCTCTTGTCTTTTCACAAGCTGACACAATTGGGTATATGGTATTGTTTCTTCATGTTCTAAGAAAAAGCTATGTAGAGAAAGTACCTTCTTGAGAGGTCTAGGGGGAGTTTGAGGATAGGGCTCAGATGGCTGTGGTTATAAAAAGGGAAACTAAATATTTAGATACTGCTCTTTCTTCATCTCTAATAAAATCTTTCCTCTTTCAGCCTCCAGCAAAGCAAATACAAGACCCTGTTCCATACAAGGAACTAGACGGCTCTGATGAAGACAAGACTCCCATTTCTACCCGCCAACAGGATAAGTTTAAGGGGTTATCATTCATATGTAAAGAATTGCAAGACTTGAAAAACCCATGATCCATATTCTGATCCAGCACAAGGCAACAGCACATTGACTAATCAATAGAAGTGTGCATTACCGGCACAGAATCCATCTGTACGTTTGAATATCCATGAGGTAAGTGGATATATAATGACTTAATTACAGAAAAACATAGAAACACATTAAACAGACACAATGGAATCAGTGACCAATGTTTAACCATCTACAATATGAATGCAGACAGGCAACTTACTGTAATGAAGTGTCTCATTTGGCTTGGAAATGTTGCTGTTAGAATGCTGGGAGTTGTAGTTTTATAACTTTAGAGCCATACACTACAGATCAGAGCTATAGTCCAGTTGCAGACATAGCAATATGCACAACCATTGGGACATCAACTAAAAAGTTAACTTGCTGGCTCCTCCCTCCAACAGTACTTGGTAGTTGGGTATTCCCAACCTTGTACATTAGTAAACCGATGGGTAATTCATACAAGGGGATATGGGTGGATATACAGAAAACATGCTCTGTTTGTGTGTGCCAAGGGCAGATTCAGGACTTAATATCAATAGCACCTCATGTAGCTGTCCCTTCTAATGATCAACTTACTAACAGATGTATTTTTATTTCACAGGAATCTTCAGAGGAGATTGACATAGCTGCCATCTAGTGATGGACGAATTCGTTTCGATGAAAAATTTGTGAATTTTCAGCGAAATTCACGATATGGCAAAAAATGTGCCAAATGCGAATTCTGATGCCTGCATCAATTTTGACGCCGGCGTTAAAGTCAATTGCCGTCCGAATATTGTTGATGCGCGACAGGTTTTGACGCAACGGCTTTTCCAACATGTGTCCAGAACTTTTGACGCTGCCAAATTTTCATGGAAATTCACTGCAAAGAGACATCAGCCACAGAGATCAACACCAAACCTGCCTACCTTCCTACCTGTCAGGAGTGCCCATTGGTGATCCCGTCTCCGGGTCATCATTTCCAAAATGGTGGGGCCTGGACGGTTGCCAGCATCAAGACGGCGTGATGATGTCAAGCGCTCAGCACGAAATTTGAAAATAAAAGGACTTCCAGGTCACGAGTTTGACGCCGATTATAGGTATTGCTGAATCGTGTTCATGGGCTTCCTGAATTCTACCAGAAGAACTACCAGAAGAGTTATATTGTGTTGCGCCATCCACATACCATAATTGTAGTGTAATAAAAAGGAGAAGAAAGTTAATAGAATAATTCAAGGTGATGGAAAATTCTTGTGACTCTCAGAAAAATTCATTGTGCACATTTGCAATAAATTCATTTGTATCAAACATTGTGAATCGTTTGTGTGGTTGAATATATGGTGAGATTATTGAATCATAAATAAATATAAAGTGCTTCCAGTTAATAAAGTGCCCTGTTAACGACGATAACCCTAATAGTACATTGTTGGGCACGTTCCTAGGTTCCCTTGAGGCACTTCGAAGCATATCGTATAGGAAGTTAGGGGACTATGATAAGCTACCTATGACTGTCACTACTCCACACCATGCATGGGGCCTTGCCTGCAAATTATTTAAGGTGACATCCCTCTTAGATCTCTACATTTACCCCTCTGGAAAAATGCTAATCTCCCGCATCTACAGGTAATTCCGGACTTTCAGTATTGGCCCCAGCTACGGGTTAGAAGCCTGGATGATCTCTTGGTCGACTCTGTATTCCCCACCATGGCACAGCTTAAAGAGAAAACAGGCCAACAAGAGATTCAATGATTTAGGTATCTCCAATTCAGAGCAGCCTTCAGAACACAGTTTTCCTCCCTTGAACTGGTATATTCCTCCCTAGGCTTTGAAAACATCCTCTGGGATGAAACTGACAATAAACTGATCTCTAGACTCTACAAGGTGTTGCTACTCTGTACTCCAGATCCTTTCATTAAAGGGGAAGGAAACCTAGTCGGCGCAAACCTCCTACCCCCCCACACATTTGTTGCCCACCCTCCTTCCTCCCCCCTGGCCTACCCGTCCCGCTGGGCAAATGCCCCTAACTTGTTACTTACCCTTCTGCGCAGGTCCAGTCCAGGGAGTTCACAGATGACATCTTCTTTTTGCCGGTACGGATCTACTGCGCATGCGTCAAAAGTCACGCGCATGCGCAGTAGATCGTACCGGCGAAATGATCCTACTGCGCATGCGCTGTTCACAGCAGGAAGAAGATCACTTGGAAGAAGATGTCATCTGTGAACTCCCTGGACTGGACCTGCGCAGAAGGGTAAGTAACAAGTTATGGCCATTTGCCCAGCGGGACGGGTAGGCCAGGGGGGAGGAGGGAGGGCAATAAACGGGTGGGGGGTTTGCGCCGACTAGGTTTCCTTCCCCTTTAAAGCCTATCAAAAGTGGCAAGTGGAACTCCCCGCATTAAGTTCAGACGATTGGGACCAGGCCACTGAGGGGTTATATAGTTTCCTGATATCAACTAGAGACCGGCTTATTCAATTTAAGTTTACCCATCAGCTTTATATTACACCGGTCAAGCTAATAAAACTTGGCAGATCCCCCGAGGCCAGATGCCCTAAATGCCGGCAACTCAATGCAACCTTCCGCCACCTTCCACCTCCTGGTCTGGGAATGTGGTCTGGTTTCTCATTTCTGGACTAGTGTGATCAGCCACTTAAAGGAACACCTGGCCTTCCCTGGTACTGCTACACCCGAGGTGTGCCTGTTGGGAATAGTAGAGGACCTACTCCCATTATCTAGATCTAGAACTCTTATTAAGACTGCTCTATACTATGCTATGAAATCTGTGGTGATGCGATGGATGTCTCCCCAACCCCCTACCATGCAACACTGGCTTTCGCTAGTTAATAAGGGACTTCTCTACATTAAACTGACCTACGAAGCCTGTTGAAAACTCAAATAAAAAGATACTTTAATCACTCTGATGGTTCATATTGAGCAAAGATCATGTGCTGTAATATTCTAAACGTAACAATTGGTCAGTTAAAATCAATGGAAAATCCATGGGGTTAAAAACACTTAAAAATAATTGTGATGTGTAGACCTGGTTTTACGGGATTATACTGGGTAATAACAATGGATATGTAGGTACCCTGAGATTTGGGGTTAAATTACTCAGACAGTTCCCCTTTAGTATTTGGACACCTAAGGGTCCTTTAGTTAACTCTGGAAGCTATGTCCCTTGCTGTGTCCACATTAGTTCACGGCGTTTGTCCACTAGGTGGCACTATGTGATAATATAAAGGGGTTTAGCACCATGTGGTCTGGGTCTGTCCTGGAACTTTGCCTCACAAGAGGTACTACAGGTCCAGGTCTGCCAGTGAAATTAGTTAAGTGTGACTTAGTTATAGTAAATACAGTGATAGTCACTCTAGGAGTGAGAGTCAGCACAGGGTAGCTAGTGAGCAGATGTGGCTCCAACGAGGAGAAATAGTGGGGTTAGGACACTGTGGTATATGAACTACTAGAGCAGGGACTACAGTGGGTGAGTTGAGGACCAGATAGGATACCAAGACCCAAGACCCCAGGCTGAATACAGTGGGTGAGGTGAGGACCAAGTCGGGTGGCAAGATACAAGACCCCAGGCTGAGAAACTCATGCCTTAGTGCTCATCCAGAGGGATAGTGTCCAGTGAGAGTGGTAACTATTCCCCAAGTCTATTGTTGCTGTAACTTTGATATATATTGAATATTAGCCTGTCTGCTATACCTTGTGCCCCCTGGAGGGAATATTGCTGTTTGAAGCTTTCCTATGATTGCTGTGAACAAAGTGCTTGTGAAATACTACCTTGCCACTGTTCTCTGTAAATAAACAAGTTATAGTTTACTGCAAAGAAACTGTCTGGCTGAATATCCTGCTGCATTGATCTACACCAGGTACCAGGAGTTGCAGGGAGTTGCATGGGTACACTGGGGGTCCGGGGCACACTACAAGCAGTTTTAGCCTGGTCACACACAGCCTTAATACACAGCAAAAGTACACTCAAGTGTGTGCTACAGATAAATTAATGCCACCTAGATCATCACATCTGACCAAAAAAAAAACCTGTACTCAGTAGACTTGCTATCTGGGAGTTATGGAAATAGTGAATGAAGGGTATAAGATCAATTTGAATAATGAACGGTACAGCCAGTATACATTAACTTAGTAGGTAACCACACCTGCCAATAGAGTATATTGGGTTTCACGGATATGCCATAAGGATGAACTCTAACACTTTTATCCTCTCAGAGGTACCTAAATGTGTATTGGCCTAATCCCTATCACTTGTCCTAATGGCAATCGTGACCCAATAAGTACAAAAAAAGTAGAAGATGACGATTAAGATTTAGTAGAAGAACAATGTTATCCTGTTTTAAACCGACACTATTCAGAAAACAGTCCAAAATGGTCCATCTGTGGTTCCTCATTCTGTATTTACTACTCACCTTCTCCTCTGTCTGGGAAGGGTCCATCTGTCATTTCTCATCCTACATGTACCCATCATCCTTCCCTTTGTCTAGGCAGGGTCCATCTGTAGGTTCTTATTCTGTATGTACCACTCACCTTCCCCTCTGTCTGGACAGTGTCCATAAATTGTTCCTCATTGTGTATGTATCCCTCACCTCCCCCTCTGTCTGGGCAGGCTCCATAAGTTGTTGCTCTTTCTGTATGAGCAACTTCCTTTTTGTGTGGGCAGGGTCTCTCATTCTGTATCTGCATTCATTTATCTGCACAAGAACCAAACTGATATCCTTTAAAACAATGGTTCCTCTCCTTGGTGCATTCCCTCTTTGCACAGACAGGAGACACAATGATAAACAGAAAACAATGAGGTTCTTTTTGAAGCCTGGATTAAAAGCAAATTTAAATGCACTATTCTACAGGATCACAATCTTCTTAGCAGGAGCGTGCATGGGAAATAATCTTCCTCTTTATATTATATATATATATGTGCCCATCACCTTCCCTCTTTTTGAGTATGGTTCATCTGTGGTGGTTTCTCATTCTGTATGTACCAGTCACCTCCCCCTCTGTCTGGAAAGGGTCCATCTGTCTTTTCTCATCCTACATGTACCCATCCTTCCATTTGTCTAGGCAGGGTCCATCTGTAGGTCCTCATTCTGTATGTACCACTCACCTCCCCCTCTGTCTGGGCAAGCTCCATAAGTTGTTCCTCTTTCTGTATGTGCCCCTCACCTTCCCCTCTTTCTGAGTATGGTTCATCTATGCTTGTTTTTCATTCTGTATGTATCAGTCACCTCCCCCTCTGACTGGGCAGGGTCCATCTGTGGTTCCTCATTCTGTATGTACCAGTCACCTCCCCCTCTGCCTGGGCAGGGTCCATCTGTGGTTCCTCATTCTGTGTTTACTCCTCACCTTCCATTCTATCTGATGAAGGTCCATCTATAGTTACTCTTTCTGTTTCACCCCTCACCTTCCCCTCTATCTGGTGAAGGTCCATTTATAGTTCCTAGTTCTGTATGTACCACTCACCTTCCCATCTGTCTGTGCAAGGTCCATAAATTGTTGCTCTTTCTGTATGTACCACTTAACTTCCTTTTTGTGTGGGCAGGGTCTCTCATTCTGTATCTGCATTCATTTATCTGCACAAGAACCAAACTGATATCCTTTGAAACAATGGTTCCTCTCCTTGGTGCATTCCCTCTTTGCACAGACAGGAGACAGAATGATACATAGAAAACAATGAGGTTCTTTTTGAAGCTTGGATTAAAAACAAATTTAAATGCAATATTCTACAGGATCACAATCTTCTCAGCAGGAGCGTGCATGGGAATTAATCTTCTGATGAGAGCAGAAATATGTACAATGAGTTACCTTATTTATTGCTTTTTCAAACTCTCTTCATCCGGAGTTCTTGGAGCCAATAGTGTGTAATGACCTTCCCCACTTGTAACCTGGATGTTTTTTCAGCTCTTTCTGAAGGAAAATAAAGGAATGATGGAAATATGAAGGAAAATATAGGTTCCTGGTATGGTTTATCTGATGCCATTATTTATCTAACTAATAAAACATTTTGCTTCCTCATAATATGGTTTGGTCATAACTTATATCAAACAGGGGGATTCAAAGTCAAATTTTTTGCATTTTTCTCAAGGCAGATATTTATCTGGAACCTGCAAAACTGCACAGAAGTATTTTCAAAAACAGAAACCTCCCATGATTCATTTTGCTGAATATTTGATTTGGATACCGAAACAATAAAACAATCACTCTTTGTTGTCTTGTTTCCTATGCAATTCTAGCACCTTTTTCAATGTTCATGGGAAAGAGTGGGAATTCCGAGTGTTTGCCCAACAAGCTTGAGTAAGAGCAGAATAGGGAATACTCACACATTTGTAAGCTATTGCCCTTTGAATGTGAATTCTTTTTAGCTCTTTATCCAGACTAATGGAGACAACCCAAATGTTTTATATGTAGTGCCAACATATGCAGCACTTCTTGCCTAATCAATCCAATTTTGTAGTTGAATTGAATGACCACATAGCAGTCCCAGAGCTGAAACATGAGCCACATTTTTCCAAACCCTGAAATCTTTGATCACTGCAATGCATGTGTATGAATGTATCTGTATGAGGTTCATTGGTTGGCACTGTTGCCTTATTGTGCTCGGGTCCACTTTCTCCCATGCTCATAAAATTTAGGCAGTTTAATGGGCTGCTGATAAAACTAGACCTAGATTGTAAGCTCCAGTGGGACAGGAACTGATGAGCAATGAGTTGGCACTATACAAATAACTCATATGTTTATTAAGTTTCACATTTGTTGTAGAGTTCTGCAGTGGGTCGGGTATTCACAGGTTACTCGCAAAAAAAGCGGGTACCCTGCGGAATGAGGGTAGGATTTTCAGGTGTGGATATAGATGTGGGTTGCGGGTCTCATCTTAATTTCTTATCTTATGTTGTATTGTCTATATTTTACTCCTTTTAAAATTTTACAAAACTTGTTTCTGTCCCTGCCCACTTTTGATGATGTCACTTCTGGTTTGCAGCAACATCACTTCCTGTTTGATGGTGGTTGGTGGATTGCGGGTCAGGTTGTGGATAAGGCAATTGCGCGTCTGGGTCTGGTAGCGGATCAAAGTGGGTTAATATGCCGGGTTGCGGTTCGGGTCGCGGGCTTGCGGGTCCAGATCTTAGAAATTGATTCGCTCGGGGGCACTCCGCCAATGAGGCGAGCTGAGACGCTCGCCTCAGGCGGCAGTGCCAGAGGGGTTTCCAGGGGCGGCAAAAAGCCACTCCTGCACCTTTGAGAGCTGAATTTCCGGTTTTTAAACCGGAAATTAGGCTGTACTATTGCGAGAGAGTACAATTGCGATCTCCACACTAATGTTCCTGCCTCCCCTCCCAACAGGTAAGCTGGGGGGCAGCATTGCAGGAGCGTACTCCTATGACAGAATCAGCGCTGGTTCCACGCAGGACTCTAATTTGTTGTATTCTGGTTGATGGCCAATAGGTTGGATGCATCCAGCTTGGGGGTTCTGCAGGTTTAGTGGGGTGTCTGTTGAAAGTGCTAGTGTTTATGATCTGTTTACGTCTGTAAAGGATAACTCCGAATAGAATCCTGCCACTTACTGTTACCTTCATGCTTTTGAGAAGCAAAGTCATTTTAATTATCCTTTCTATTTATAACGTTATCATCCGCACTCCAGGGGTCGCATCTTGTCTACTTTCTTATGTTTCGTGACTTAATGTGTTGCTGGAAACGTATCGGGCAGGTGTTTTTATGAAGAGAGAGGCTGTCGTATGTACAGTGCTGTCATCTAATTGTATGTGATGCTTGTTATTGCTCTGACAGTATATGGATTCACATGAATCACCCACACTCATGGGCCATTACTATTTCCAATTGTTGTAATACCAGTAGGGACATTAAAGCAACAGCAACATCATAACATAATTATTGAATGTCAGCTTTAGAGCCTGTAGGTTTTTCTTTTCTCCACTGGACTTTGTTTGGTAGAACCTCAGCTGTTGCACCTTCAGATGCCAGTGGAAAGGTTTGACTTGTAGTTTAACAACATCTAGTGAGGCAAAGCCATCCTGTACTACTTCATTATGACAAATAATGTTGCTGCCCTTAGGAGGCATTTCAGATGCACCTCCCTTCCCCTTGCACCGGGCGCATTCCTTTCATAGCACCTGAGCGGGGCAAGGAGGGGCCACAATGCCAGTGCATAGAGTGCAATTGTCCTCGCTGCACTAGCAGGGCCGAAATTATGTAATGACGTGCTCATTAACCCTGTCAACTCATTAACCCTGTCTGTGGGTAGTTTTAATGATGGGCGAATCTGACCTGTTTCACTTCACTGAAAATTCGCAAAGAGGCAAAAATTCGCTGAAATGCATCGAAGTCTATGGGTGACAATATTTTTTTGACACACGACAAATTGTGCAACAAATTTTTGACAAGTGACAATTTTTTTCACCCATTGAGTCTATGGGCGTCTTTTTCGCATCGAAACTTGGTGAAAAATTTCACTCATCACTAGTTTTGGTTCCTCCTTCTCTGACCATATTAACACCACTTTTAAAACCTTCATTTCTTCTTATACACTATTGCCAAAAATGTTTTCTTTCTGTCACAAGCAACAAATGCTCATGTATGCTCTCATGCTATCCCACCTGGACTACAGCAAACTGCTACTAACTGGCTCCTTAAATGAGAAGAAAAGGTTAAAACTAAGTAAGCCTTATCAGAAAGGTCCACCTAAATATACCAGTAAAGCTTTAAAATAATGTTGCTCTGAGTCCTCTGTCAAAAGAAACAGCACATTTCTTTCCTTCTATTGTGTACACATGGGCTTCTGTATCAGACTTCCTGTTTTCAACTTAAACCTCCAGGGCTAGGGCTTGAGCATGCTCAGTTTGCTCCTCTTCCCCCCCTCCATTCTCTGCTGTATTCTGAGCCCAGAGCTATAAGTGAGCAGGGAGAGACTCAGTCAGGAAGTGATGTCACAGCAAGCTAATACTACAGCTGCTATCCTAAACAAACAGAGAGCTTCTAGGGCTTTTTACTCAGGTATGGTAAAGCATTCTACAGAATAAATATAGCATTCTAGCTTGCACTATTGCAGCTAATCTATGGGCAATAAAATGCCTCTGTAGCTTTCCTTCTCCTTTAACTCTCATCCCTCCCCAATGCAGTCTCATCCAAAAGAGAACAGGCCCCTCCCCTGGTGAACGGCAAAAAATCCGCGAAACGCATTGAAGTCAATGGGCGTCAAAATTATTTTTACACGCGTCAATTTCAACGCCCGAGACAATTGTTATACGCCCCCCTATTTTGGCCAAATGCATTAAAGTCAACTGGAGTCTGGATCATTTTGACACACGACAATGTTTATGTCCGCGACTATTCTGACGTGCATCCATATTTTTTCGACGGGGTGGATTTTTCGTCGAAACGTGAGAAATTTGGAGCAAATTAGCACCTGGCGAATTTATTCGCCCATCACTACCCACGGCACCTCAGTCAGCAGAATTACCCTGACAGACACCACATTGTTTGTCTTTCAATGACTTGTATGTAAGATGAGGTGAACTGAAAGTCCTTCCCTTTGGTAAATACACCTCCTGAGGTCTACTCCATTAAGCTCTGAACACCAGCCTGTTAGGCCAGATTCTGTAGCGTTATATTCCCAGTGGGAGGTAAGGGCTCACAGCATAAGTGAAAAGCAAATATCTTTGAGTAGTATGTGTGGCTGTATCATTAGGAACCTATTGAGGCGGCTCTTTGTGCCTGGGTATAATAGAATCAGACTGAATATAATACTGAGATGAGAATTGGGAAATGTCATTATACGTTATGGGCTGCTTCATAACAAAAACAAATATCGTGACACTTCGTGAGGTGGGGGGGCATGGTCAATCTTTAGCCAGTGGCACCTAATTGTATAAGTGATGCTGAAGGCTTCATAGTGATGGGCAAATCGGACCCGTTTTGCTAAAAATTCACAAAACGGCAAATAATTGCCAAAATGCCTATGAGGCAGATTTACTAAAGGGCGAACGCTAGCAACATTTTACCAGAAATCCAATTAGCAGGGACATTGCCAAATAACTAACAGGTGTAGGCAACAATTCACAGAGCACTTTATCGCCAGGCGAATTTTCACTTGGTCATTACTCCGCAAATTCAGTAAAGTGCAAATTTTAATGAACGTTACCTCTTTCGCCAGAGTTGACTTTGCCACCACAGAACAGTCGAACTGATAAACTGAAGTTAAATCTTCCTCAATCTTATGTCACTTACATCATATCGTGTCTGCCAGAAATGCATTAAAGTTGTAAAAACGTTGGTGACTTTTCCTTTTTTTAAGCGGGACTGTTTGTAAAAGTCTAAACTATTGAACTTTTTTGTGTTAACATTTTTCCCCAGACATTTCAGGGCCATGGAACATTCATTTTACAGTGGGCTCATGTGTAGGGCTTTATCTGATCTATTTTATCTTTATTAGGGTTCCTTGGATATTTGTAAAAAAAATGGCCACCAAGTTCTCTAATGAAGACGTCCCTACGACTTTAATGTAGCCGCACTATTTAAATTGACCTAAGCGTAAGAAGACGAAGGAAGTTTACGCTAGGCAGAAGCAATCGCTAGCATAATTCTGCCTTGAAATGTTCGCACTGCCAAAGTAAACGCTAGCGAAGAGTCGCCAGCGTACGCCACCCAGGAGGCAACTTCACACATTTTAGTGAATTAGTGCAGTGGTAACAAATTTTTGCCCGGGGAAGTGGTGCGAAGTGTGTGAAGCGGTCATTGGCAACAATTTGCCCTTTAGTGAATCAGCCCCTATGGGTGTCAAAAAGAGCAACAATTTTTTTTTTTTGACGCATGTAATTTTTGCAGCAAACTTGTAGATAAATGTCGCTCATCACTATTTATACTGTCATGTTTACATTGCACACCCGTTTCTTCTAAACATGGCACCCAGACAGTGGAAAGGTAAGGGAGGGATCCTAACGAATAGTAATGGGCGGTCAGATTGCGGGACCGCATCAACGAATAGATGCGGCCGCAATCCGACGGGATTTTCCGTCCTATCCGATCGAGATCCATACACGGGCCAATAAGCTGCCGACAGGGTCTGTCGGCAGCTTTTATCGGCCCGTGTATGGCCACCTTAAGGCTTTTTTTTTTATCTTAATGTAAAATAACATTTTGGCACCTGGATTCCACATTTTGATATGGATTAGTGCCTGCCTGTCACAACGTTTTCTAGTTGTTTATGACTATTCTGAAGGTCTGGGGCATGAGCACCTGGACCCATTATTTTATGCAGTCCAGTGAACTAATATTTCTTATTTGTTTGATGCACATTACTTAAAATATTTAAGCAGGAAAATCCAATGAAATAGGTCAATCTGTTGAGACAATATATGGTGCATGTATTATCTTAAGGCACAGAATTGTGTCAAATAAAATCCCATATACAATGCTCTTGCACTCCTGGTTGCGCTTGTTTTGGTACCATATATTTAACATCTGCCTGGTGTTATCTCTATAGAAGGTAGTACAAGTGCACATCCATATGCCATGTGCTTTTGCCCTTCCCATGCCCATTCTCACACAATTTACTAATAAGTGCAAAATGTAAAGTGACCTTGGACCTTGTTAGGATAGTGTCGGCCATGGCGGCACTAATTGGCAGGTACCAGAGAGTTGAAATATGGATAGAAATTTGTGTAGAAAGAAATAACATAACTTGTACTGAACAAAATGCATAAAGGGAAAAGAAATCTGCATAACACCTTGGAAATGAAATGGCACAGAAATTGCTGAGACGTGAGGTACATCAATTTCCCCGAGTGTGTGATGCCTGTCAGGATAAATTAATGCATTTCTTGAGACCGAGCCTTCTGGATTGACCTTTCATTAGACAGTGAGATGTCACCGTTCACTTGATACAAACACTCAAACATGTTGTTCTTTTAATGTGCAGGTTCCTCCTTGTTTTGGCAGCTTGGATGCAGATCATTAGGAAAAAATCATAAAAAATGCCAATGATTTAAATGAAGCAACAAAGTAGGGACCCAACGTGATTCTCTATTCTCCGTGAATCTCCATGTCATGTTGACCTCATCTTTCACTGCAAAATATTTACATGACATGCATCTCAATTAAGTGGCAGATCGCTTAAAGAGATTGAAAGAAATTGATTTCTTACAGAAGACGGCAATCGCAGCTCCAGGGGACGCGGCACACGGGACAATAAACAACAAGAAACTCTGGGTTCTCTTTATCAAAGCCTGAGAGTTACCGTAAATATGCAAATTCGATAAGGATTGTGCTACTGATAAAATCTATCATTTGAATATTAGATTCCGGCACGAGCAGGCGATCGTTTGTATCTGGAATGCACAAAAGATACATTTAGAAAGACATGGAAGTATAACCTTGACTACTCTGTAGGGGTTTGGGGTGAATTATGCAGTGAAAGAATGATCTGAGAAAGGACTGGAGAAGAATATGTAATTAATCTGCATCATCTTGAATATCAACAGGGGTCTCGGAGACATATGTGCCCCAGAGAATTCCAGATAAAACGCAGCCGGTTACTTGTACAGTTTTACTCTTGACCTTTATCTGTAAGAGTTGAGTGGCTCATTGTGCTCATTGGAAAAGATTATATTTACGGAGGGAATCTAATATTCGAATATAGAATATGAATGGGTTCTAAAGCCATTTTAAATTGAATACTTGGATGCATGAACTTCATTTCATAAAGACATCATATAGGGGCAAATTCCCTAACCTCCGAAAGTTTGCAAGCAACGGCTTTGCAGCCATCACAAGACTTCGACAGGCGTAAATTCACTAAGACAACGCCAATTCACTAAAGTGCAAAATTGCATCCAGGGAGCCGAACGCTGCGAAGATGCGTTAGCGCTAGCGTTGCCTAATTTGCATACGGCAGGAAATGACAAAGTTACATGGACGTATATGTTGCAGCAAATACATTACATTACACAAGTCCAGAGAACCTTAAAGGGATACTGTCATGGGGAAAAATTTTTTTTCCAAAATGAATCAGTTAATAGGGCTGCTCCAGCAAAATTCTGCACTGAAATCCATTTCTCAAAAGAGCAAACAGATATTTTTATATTCAATTTTGAAATCTGACATGGGGCTAGACATTTTGTCAATTTCCCAGCTGCCCCCAGTCATGTGACAAAATGTCTAGCCCCATGTCAGATTTCAAAATTGAATATAAAAAAATCTGTTTGCTCTTTTGAGAAATGGATTTCAGTGCAGAAGTCTGCTGGAGTAGCTCTATTAACTGATGTGTTTTGAAAAAAACATGTTTTCTGATTACAGGATCCCTTTAATAAAGAAAATAGAGTTGTTATAATGCCCTACACTGAGCCCACTGTATATGTTCCATATGTTAGAAATGGAGGGGGGAACCCGGTTACCCAAAAAAAATTTGCAGGAAAAGACACCAGTGGGACTTAGAAAACGTTTGCAGTAAAAATTGATGAAGTCCTATGCACTTCATTGCACTTGGTCTGAGCTGGTGAAGGCAAGTCTGGCGAATAGGGTAATGTTCAGTAAAATCCGCATCTTAGTGAATTTGCAGAGTTACGTCTGTTCGCCAGCGCGAAAATTCACCCCTCGTTAGAGTGCAAAGCAACGCTAGCGTCTACCTCCATCGCTAGCAAAGTGACGCCTGCACCTGTTAGGGAATTGGCGAGGTTCCGAAAGGATGTCACGATGGCGAATCTGCCCCATAGACTACTTGTGGCAAATTTACTAAAGGGCAAAGTGACCGTCGCTAGTGAAAATTCAGGAAAGATTTGCAGGGACATTGCCAATTTACTAAAAGGCGTAGAGGACAATACACAAGCGAAAGAACTCAGCGCTAACAAAGTTTCATGGCCTTTAGCCAGGCAAATTTTCACTCAGGCGAACAATCGTTACTCCGCAAATTCATCAAAGTGCGAAGTTTCTACTACATTACCCTTTTCGCCAGAGTCTGCTTCATCAGGTTAGACCCGGTGAACTGATAAGATGAAGCAACATCCTCCTCAATCTTATGTCAGTGACATCATATCCCGTATTGTTAAAAAGTCATAAAAAAAGGCAACACACTGGCCAAACTGGCAACTGACGAAGTTGCGCGAATTGTGGCGGAGACTTCTGAGGCGAAAACTTGCCCTTCAGTAAATTTGCCCCCTTGCCTCCCAATAGTGGGAGGTGTCACATTTTAGGTACACAGCAGTCAGGGTTGGACTGGCCCAGCGGGACCCCGGGGAAAAAGCCGATGGGCCTGACCTGCATGGGCCCCAGTCGGGCGAGACTTCCTCGCCCGATATTCAGATTGTACAAAAGAAAAAAATGTCTGCGCATGCACGAAGCGCCTTTCACAGTAGGGGGCAGGAGGACAGAGGGGGGGCAATGGACAGCAGTCCCAGTGGTTCCCGGTCCCCCCAGTCCGACCCTGACAGCAGTGATCCACAAGATTCCTTACACAACTAATCACAATACCTGCTGTATTGTACAGGTCCACTCAAATACCTCCTTAGAAATGTCACTGCCAAACAGAAGCCAAAGCGATTAAAGGAACACAAAAGAAACATCAAACAATATATAGTGGATCTTCTTAGTTATTATCAGACACAGAATTGCGCACACCAAAACACCAGCATTAATAGGTTGGGAACAAGTTGACTTGAAGTTCACCCAGAGGTGCAACGGAGCCCCACGCTTTATATTTGCCTTTGACTTTTGCTCATTTTAATGCCCAGTCAAATTGTGTCCCATTGATAGTACAGGTGTGGGATCTGTTATCCGGAAACCCATTATCCAGAAAGTTCCAATTTACAGGAAGGTCATCTCCCACAGACTAAATTTGAATCAAACTACTACTAATTTAAAATTAAAAACAGTGCTGGGTGAATTTGTCCTGTTTAGATTCGGCCTAAAAATTCACAAAACGCGTTTAAGTCAACAGGCATCAAAATTATTAAATTTTGACGCCCACGGCAATTTTTATACACGCACCTATTTTGTCCAAGTACATTAAAGTCAATGGGCGAATAATTTTGAGGCGCGACTATTGTGACGCATCAACATTTCTTTGGAAGCAGCGGATTTTTCACCAGCGAATTTTTACAGCAGTTTCACAAATTTATTGGGTGGCGTAACGAGGAAATTCCCCACAAATTCTCACCTGGCGAATATATTCGCCTATCACTAATTAAAAATGATTTCCTTTTTCTCTGGAATAATAAAAGCAGCACATTGTACTTGATCATAACTGTGATATAATTCATCCTTATTGGAGGCTAAACAATCTCATGGGGTTTAAGGAAGTTTTAAATGATTTTTTAGTAGCGATCCAAAATACAGAAAGACCATTTATCCAGGAAAACCCCTGGTCTGGAGTTTTCTTAACAGGTCCCATACCTGTAGCATAAGTATATATCCATGGTCAGTGTGTTGTCCATTCAATCTTTAGATTTATACCATGCATTGTAAGACTATGGGGCAAATTCACTAAGATTCGTAGTTGCGCCAGGCGTAACTTCGCCGCACTTCGCCAGGCGTAGTTTTGCCAGCGCTCCGCAAATTCACTAAAATCCAAAGTTGCGCTCAGGGGTAGTGTAAGGTTGTGAAGTTGCGCTAGCGTTGATTCGCTAAGCGAAGCGAAGTTACGCTAGCGATGGTTAATTTGCATACGGCACCAAATCCAAATTTCAATGGAGGAATACGTACAATCACTACAAATGCCTGGGAAACCTTCAAAACATCATTTTTTTGCCCTACACATGTGCCCACTGAATAGTTAAGTTGCCATGAGTCAGGAAATGTTGGGGGGAAGGAGGGGAGCCCCAAAAATGTTTTCGATCTTTTTCAGCCTATCACCCATAATATAAAAAACTCCAGCGTTTTTTGGGACTTAGAAAAAATATGAACTTTTTTTGAAGCAATCCCTATCTACTCTATTGCGCTTCGCCTGGTCTGAGGTGGCGAAGGAAGTCTAGCGTAAAAGGTAGCGTTCTGAACAGGAAGGAATGGTCTTAGCCAGAGTTCCAAAACTTTGACTTAAAAATATGCAGTGCTTTAGGCTCTCCTTTTTAGAAGCCAAACTCCCATAAACTCCAAATTCGACCTTTGATAAATCTGCCCCTCAAGGGTCCAATTGAAAATTTTAATTTTTAAATTAAAATTTCGAGTTTATTTTAGTGTAATTCGACTAGGGAATAGTCCAAATTTGATTCGAGTTTAAAAAGAAATTAAGGGGCCCATTTACTTAGCTCGAGTGAAGGAATAGAAGAAAAAATACTTTGAATTTCGAATGGTCGAATATGGCTACTTCGACCATCGAATAGGCTACTTCGCCCTTCGACTACAACTTCGATTCAAACTAAAAATCGTTCGACTATTCGAAGGTCTCCAAAGGCTTCCTAACAATTTTCTGATCGAAGGAATATCCTTCGATCGATGGGTTAAAATCCTTCGAATCGTTCGCTAGGAATAGCACTAAATCCTTCGACTTCGATATTCGAAGTCGAAGGATTTCCATTCGGCAGTTGAATATCGAGGGTTAATTAACTCGACCCTATGTAAATCTGCCCCTAATTGTTGTTTAGAAACTCCCATAAACTCGAAAATCGACTCGATAAATCTGCCCCTAAAAGTAGATGGGCCCTTCTATTCTAAATGGTAAAAAAGTATGTTTTGCTAAGAATAAAAATATGATTTATTGCTTATAATATGGCACCGTTTTTGCTTTCTTTAAAAATCCTTTTTCCATTCTCATCGCGTCACAATCAGCCAGAATAGACATTTCCAAAGTTAGAAATTGCTGTTTTTGCAAGCAGTGATTCACTGGGGTACGGCAAGCAGAGACAAATGCAAACTCTGCCATACATAAGCTTGACAAAAACAAGGAACCATCCATCTCTTAAATGCTTTATAAATTGCAAATGTTGCTATTACATAAACATTATACATGAAATTTCCAACACTTTGGATTTTATAATGCCTATGCAAATATATGTTGTGTCTGTTCTCCGGGATGCACATCGATGTCTGCATACAAAGCAACTGCTTTAAAGTTGTATCTCCGAAGGGAAAAAAAAAAAGAGATTACAGATCTGCATTCAAATTAATGATAAATGACAGTAATTATAAACGCTTGTCATTGAATTAAATACGTGTTACTCTAGAACTCAGCTCAGTACATATTTATAATGTTATTCCAAACAATAAATGTATTTATTGTGTGTCTGTGCGTGGGGAGTCGATATTTAAAAGACATGTCCAACCAAGGTTCTAGCTCATCACTGGCACACTAAGGGGCCCATTTACTAACAATCAAAATGCAGTTTTTTCAACGAATCTTGAGAAATTTGAGGTTTTCTTTTAATTCTTTATTCTAAAATTTTTAAATTTAATAAGTATAAAAACCACAAAAACTTTGCCAAGTTAAAGTTGTTAAAGGGCACCAATCATGACCAAAATAATTTACTAAGTAAATACACTTGTGAATGTTCAAGAAATCCGATTTTTAAAACAGTTAGAATTGTTTGTATAATGTAAATGATCAGCTCACTATTCGTTCTACAAGATCTCCCCTATCTCCACTGCAGTTCTAGCTGAGGCAGCCATCTTGGATTCACTGGCTCCTCCTACCTATATCTTCCCAGCCAACTGTAGCTCTGAAATCTCGCACATGCTCAGTTCAAATTCCTTGTTTGCTTATCAACCCCTCTAAGCTATTTTCAAATCAGCCAAACCTGTGTATTAGCTGCTGTTCAGTAGTGCTGCCCCCTGCTGGAAGTTAGTGTGTACCCTTCATTTGCATAATTACATCACCAGCAGGGGACAAGAGAGGGAAATCTCCTGATACTTCTAGTGGAGGAGTTTACTAAAACAAGGCATTCTGGGTAGAATACTCAAAGCAGTGTTACAATCTGAGCATGCTCCTGAAATTTGCATATTATAGTCTCTGTTATAGTCTCAATATGGCCTCCCTCAGTGAAAGAACCCATTTGACAAAGTAAGGGATTTTTTTAAAACTTGCAGTTTTTTCAAAAAACTATATATGTAGTTTGATTAAACGTGTTTAGCTTGTACTGGTCAGATTGTTAATATGTGTTTGATTTTGGCTGTGATAGGTGCCCTTTAAGGCATTTGTAATTTTTTAGGGGCAGATTTATCAAAGGTCAAGGTGAATTTTCGAATGGAAAACATTCGAATTTCGAGCTATATTTTGCGTAATTCGACTAGGGAATAGTCCAAATTAGATTTGAATTTGAAAAAAATTAGAATATCGAAATGTATCATGTACTGCTTTAAAAATTCAACTTTGACCATTCGCCATCTAAAACCTGCCGAATTGCTATTTTTGGGGAAAACTTTGAATCAAATTCAATCTAATGCGCTATTCCTTCGACTCGTATGATTCGAATCCGGCAGAATATAGACCTATTCGATCGAAAACGGACCTATTCGACCAGAAATAAACTTTGACATATTTTCAGTTGGTCTTTTTGAATGTCAAAGTTTTTTCAATTCGAAATTTGACCCTTGATAAATGTGCCCCTAAGTGTATTGTTCAGCATTTTTTTTTTCTCGTTCGTACATTTTATATTTGCCTCTTTTTATAAATTCAATGACACTTGTAGTTTTAGACCACTGAAATCCAACCTTTAAAGTGATTGTTTACCTTTGAGTTAACTTTTAGTATGATGTAAACAGTGATATTCTGAGACGATTTGCAATTGGTTTTAATTTTTTATTATTTGTGTTTTTTTAGTTATTTGGAGTTTTATTCAGCAGCTTTCCAGTTTGCAATTTCAGCAATCTGGTTGCTAGGGTCCCAATTACATTAGCAACCATTCATGAACTGAAATATGAATAGTAGAGGCCTGAATAGAAAGATGAGTAATAAAAAGCAATAACAATACATTTGTAGCCTTACAGAGCATTTGTTTTTTTTTTTATAAGGGGTCAGTTACCCCCATTTCAAAGGAGGAAAGAGTCAAAAGAAGAAGGCAAATAATGGAAAAAAAAAAACTAAAATAAAAAAAACGAAGACCAATGGAAAAGTTGGCCATACTAGAACATACTAGGGGCAGATTTATCAAGGGTCGAAGTGAAAATTAGAAATAAAGAAAAATCAAATTTTGAGCTATTTTTGTGTACTTTGACTATAGAATAGGCCAACATTCGATTCGAATTTGAAAAAAATTTGACTATTCGAATATCGAAATTTATCATGTACTGTCTCTTCTTAGATGGCGAATATCAAACTTCAACTTTGATACATACCTCCCAACATTTTGGAAGTAAAAAGAGGGACAATTTTTTTTTTCCGTACGCAGCACAGCAATTATGTGGACCACACCCCTTTCTGTGGCCACACCCCCTAATTACCATGTTTGTTTTACAAAATTTGGCAGGTTATGAAAGTTTGAAAATATTTCTCCTTATCTAAACTGTGTTTTTGTGTCTCAAAATTGTTACAAAGTATCTTTTTTGCACCTGTTACCTGTTCTGGGTTCTCTGCTAAAAGCCAATTAAGTGAGAAACTTTGTTTCTTTTTCTGGCCATTCAGTGCATAGAAAAGAGGGACTTTCCAGTACAAATGAGGGACTGCAGGTTGAGCTGTCAAAAGAGGGACTGTCCCTCCGAAAAAGGGACAGTTGGGAGGTATGTTTGATATTCGCCATCTAAAACGTGCCGAATTGCTGTTTTAGCCTATGGGGACCTCCTAGAACCCATTTGGAGTCATTTGGTGGACTTTGAAAAACTGAAGTTTTTTGTGGCAAAAAAAACAAAGTATATAGGTTTCTTTTTCATTAAAGAAAGTAAATGTAGGGGCCCCTACGGGTTAATGTGCCCTGCAGCTTTAAGGCCCCACCTTTTTCTTTGAGTGATCTGCCAGGAGAGGTGTGACAGCTTCCTGCTACACTGCACTATAGTGAGTGTAAGGAGTGGCCACTTCCTCTTTTGCCTCTGGATGCTGATCCAGCTGGATGTGCTCAGGGGGACTGAGTGCAATAGGCCCAGAAGAAGTCATGTGTCCAAGTCGGGGACCAGGTAACCCCGTGAATGAGGAACAGATACACTAGGGCAGACTTGTCATAGTCTCTCTAGGAGAGAAAGGCAGAGAGGTGAGAGAGAAAGAGCAGTTCTGTGCTTCAACGCAGGAGTGATAGATTGGAGGTATCTCTCCCAGGCCATATTGCCTGTAGTATAGGGATCCCAGTGGAAAGGGAATCAGGAGAGAGTGATTGCCCTGAGGTTGATCCAGAGACCACTACTAGAATATGTCACAGAGGTGAAGTGCCTCTGCCTCTGCTCTGATACCTGCCAAGTCTGTCCCCAGGGATTGTCAGCCTGTGTCTCCTCTAGGTGAGCTGCCTGCAGATCTGTGTGACCTCTCTATATGCTGTTGCCTCAACTCCTGCGTGAGTACAAACCTGATGTCTAGGGATGGGCAAATTTTTTCGCCTAGTTTCGCCGAAAAAATGATGCCCATAGACTTGTATGGAGTTGTGCGTCAAAATAAAAAGACGCGCGACAAAAAAAGTTAGTAGAAACCATGCACTATTAAGATGGCATTTTATGAATGCAATCTTAGCTTTTAATAGGTTGGCCCCCAAAGTTTTTTTGTGTGGTCCACTAACATTTCCTATAACTTTTTTATTATGGGGTAGTGACTGTGCATGTGTAAAGGTTCGTTAGTTCCTTAGTTAAGTGCCAATAGAAATTGAATTTCTATTTAAAAGGAATGTCCCAGGCAGCCGGGCGCATAGTTTACTTGTTATGAGCAGATATCATTGTGGTTATATTTACTGTAAATATTTGCTTCTGTAAAGAAGGGCAAATCATTGTTAACTTGCTTTTTCTACCTGTAAGAGAATAATATATTCCAGAGAATGAAAAATAAAGTTTGCAATTCATCTCATTCTTACATACATTATCAATCCACATGTTCTGCTGCAGGATCCCAGAAAGCTATTAAGAAATTATGAGCTGACATCAGCTATAATAGATATTTACTGTACAACAAATGATGCCGTCATGTCCCTAGCTTACTGTAACTATAAACTATAAAATGCAAGTGTTTGCAGATAAGGAAGAGTTTGGCTTCTACTGACACAAGTGAACCAACCAGGCAATATACATAGAGAAGATAAAAGGCATCGAAACAGTTTTGTTTTTGTTTGTAGACATACATAGATCTACTGTAGCCTTTCCCAAAGGAGATAAGTCTACCAGAAGTGGTAGAGTAGGTGGCTTGCTGGTTGTAGAAACTTAAAGAAGCAAACTCTGAAAGTTCTTCTTGCTATTAAGATTATCACTTACGTCTCTGGCTGACTGTTGTCATTAGAATTCACGAGTGAGGGTAACCTGACACGTTTCGCTTTGCCCACAATTAGCAAAACGGCAAAAAAGTCGCAAAAGGCATTGAAGTAAAGTTTTTCATGAGACAACTTTTTAAACCACCTGACACTTTGTAAACCACGCAGCATTTTTTTTTACTACTCATTTTAGTGAGGGGCAAATCTGACCCATTTTGCTTTGCCAAAAATTTCAGAAATGACAAAAAAGTTGACAAACATTGAAGTCAACGAGCGTCAAAAAGTATGACATTTTTAAAACTGTGAAATAGTTCACGCATCCCTATCCATTATATGGGTGTCTATGGGTGTTTCTTCTCTGCGAAATATTTCACTCATCCCTCGAATTCACTACTACATCATGAATTCTATTTAGAAGATTGGAACATAACATAAGGGGATACGGAAAGCTGTAGCCATATGTGGATTTTCATTAAGGCTTGGGGAGGCTAAACCTCCACAAACATGCATAATACATTCCTAAATAAGAGCAAAAAAACACCCAAATCCATAGCAAAAAAAACTACAACCTGCATATACTTGTGCAATTTGTCTGAATAAATAACTGGTTAAGTCCTTTAAAGTAATGGATGGCTCCTCACAGTCCAAGTAATCCAAATTAGTAGTATTCTTCAAGCGCTCCTTTAATATGCTGTCACTTTAAATATCAATACTCACTCCAAATCTTTTTTGGATGCTTTAGAGTTTGTCTTCAGGTGAGTCCAGCACAGTCAGACATACAGTGAGACTAGCAGCCCCTTTGGATGCTCAGATAGGAATCTCCTGCTGGTTGTTCCTCCAGTCTGGATTCCTTTTCTCACTCTCTGTCTCTCCAGGCACAGTATGTGGCTTCCCTGTGCAGTCTGATCCAAATGAATACTTGTGGGGCAGCCTCTCAGCTCTCTGGGCCCACCAGCAGCTCTCTGGTCTCTCTCTCTGTTGACCATGTGGTTCTCTATGCCAGGCTTTCTTCTTTTGCCAGTCTCTGTGACTTCCTCTTCCTGCCAGCCACTCACTAGCTACTGTGTCACTTCCTGTTACACTGAGATCCCTGAACAGCTGGTTGCTAGGTAACAGCTTACAGCACACAGACACTGGCTCTGTGCTTGATCTCTTATAGGAATAAGTGCAATGGTTTTGCACTAATTCCCTACAATAATTTTCTAGTAGACTTAAGATATCAATATCCAAATGAAAGAAAGATCCATTATCCAGAAAGCCCCAGGTCCCAAGCATTCTGGAAAACAGGTCTCATACCTGTACAGAATAGGGACTCCTGCACAGTGCACAAAGTTTGACACAAATAATTCAGCCTTTCTCATTTCTAGCTCTGTATTGGCACAAGTTCTACACAAGGTACAGGGTTTAGGCTTCTGCATATGAAGCAAAACATAACCGATTTTTTCGTACATGTAAATCACATAAATTCAGCAACACAGATGGTTTTACACAATATTGCACCTTTAACTCTATGGGTGATATTATCCAGTTATGCTCAGTGTTCCAACTGAAGGCAGGTCATTCTTAAATTGAGTCCTATAGTGTGTGTCCATCAGTGTCAGTCAAAGTATTTTGGCACCTTAGGCAAAGGCTTCAATCAGTGCCCCCCCACCCGGTCCTGCATTACCATTTACTACTTTACCATTCATATTGCCCCCTGTACCTGTACCAGCAGGAGCCAAAAATCCATCATATTGCCCAAAACATCTGTGTACCTGTGCCAGCAGCCGCCATATTGCCCCATGTACCTGAGCCTGCAACAGCCAATCCCTCAAATTGCACCCAATCTGTATCTGTGCCAACAGCAGCCAAAAATCCACAATATTGCCCTCAAATATGTACTTGTGCCAGCAGCAGCCAAACATCCATCATATTGCCCCCAAATATTTCTCTGTGACAGCAGCAGAAAAAAACCCATCAGATTGCTCACAATAATCTGTTTACTTTCCACCTGGCTGGTATTTTACCAGCCTGGCCAGTAAAAATGCCAGTTGATCCCAATGTTATTTTGAGAAAAAAGATAACTATATAAGGCCAGTATTTTTCCAGTATTTTTTTTATAATGGATCCTTCCAGAATTTCATACCTTAAGTCTACTAGAAAATCCTTTAAATATTAAATAAACCCAATAGGCTGGTTCTTCTTCCAATAAGGATGGCCATTTCGTAATTCAGAACTTTCTGGATAACGGGTTACCAGATAATGGATCCCATAACTGTAATATGGGTTGTCTCTAATGGGTAAGTCATGTACCATCCGCCCATGCAAAGGATTTTGGTAATTCAGTCAATAATTCTGCACTTTTTCGGGAAATATCATTCAAAACCAAGGAAATACCTGTATTAGACTTCAGTAGATTAAGCTTAAACAGTGAAACTTTACCCTTGAAATGAAAGTTTATTATGATATAGATTTTTTTATCAATTTAAAATGCTGCTTGTCTGTATCAGTGATCTACAGGCCACGGATTTGTTATTATTTCTGTTCTGTTACATTCTGTAGTGTAGAGTCACACAAAGCAGCGAAATTGAATAAGTACAAATAATAATATATGAAGACCAATCAGAGACTGTATGAGGATACTTGTTCCTATGACATGTAAGAGTTCATTGTTAAAGTGAATTTCCCCTTTAACCCATAAACCTGGTGCCTTATTATACGTTTAGTTTTCCTCTAAGATTTTGCTTTAAATAGTTGTGATTTCTTGTATTTCATTGGAGAAATGTATTTTCTATGACATGCTAAAAGTTAATTGTTATAGTGAATTTCCCACTTAACCCCTGGACCAAGCGTCATATTATATTTATAGTTTTCCTGTAAGACCTTTGCTTTAAATGTTTCAGAACTAAAGATAATGGTTAATACGGTAACTACATTTTATGGCCTATTTATTATACTGTGTCAAAACAATAAAGCCAGAAAAATGGTGTAAAAAGATGTATAAAATAAATGGCGACTTTATTAAAATATATATATTTTTTTATTTTACGCTGCGCAAACGCCAGATTTGATGTTGTTATTTTACACTAGTTAAAACCTTGCATAATCCATTCATAAATGGGAAAAATTCAAGCAGCAAGAACTTTAGGGTGGAAAAAATGCAGAAAACCCACAATGAACAAATGCTGTATTTTCCCATAGCATTTTGATTGGCTGCTTCCAATGACACCAGATTGTTACACAGAGGTACACGATTGCTGAAAATCAAACAGTTTGATACACAGTGATGTCCAGTGATTTGTGGTGTATTTTGTTACCTTTTTTTATACAGCATAATAAACAGGCATTGCCATGTGTTATACTGCTGCATAAGATAATATCACACACAAACACCAGCACAGCAGCCCATTATGATGTCACAGCTAAACAGCCCATTGTGACATCACAGATAAAATGCAGCCCATTATGACATCACAGATAAACAGCCCATTATGACATCACATAAAAAATCCCCATTATGACATCACAGATAAACAGTCCATTGTGACATCATAGATAAACAACATCCCATTATGACATCACAGGTAAACAGACCATTGTGACATCACAAATAAACAACAGCACATTGTGACATCACAGATAAACAAACTCAAAGTCATTGTGATGTCATCAACACAGCTGGTAAGTGTTACTAACGGTCACTTCCTGTTCAGTGTTTGTGAAGTTGTCGAAGAAGGAGGAGTAGTGTTACTATTTCTCTTACTTTGATAGACTTTGCAAATAACAAAATTAGTTCAAACCTTGAAAAATATAAAATGACAGAAGACAGCAGAGAAAGAATGCAAGTAGAAGAAAGAAAAAGCAGATTACATGGCAGTGAAAGCAAGAAGAGTGAAAACACTGGGATACGCAAGACCCTGGGCTTCAAAGACAGATTTTTCACTGCCCTGAGAAACATCCATAGGAAAATAAAGGCTGCTTTCACTCGATCATCTTTGAATAAGGTGCAACAGGGGGAGAAGATGGTCGCTCAAACAAAGAGAAAGCGAGAGGAAAGCGGTGAGGAAAACATCATCCCGATAAAGAAGAGCAGGACCCAACCTGGAGACCTCAGCCCACCAGAAATGATACCTGCCAGAGACGTGCCCGAGCTGCAAGCCAACACGCCTGATAATATTGCTCAATCAAGCCAACGCGCTCCATGCAGTTGGGAGAAAGGAAAGCTCTTTGGTCCTTTCCCCAACCAAGGAATAAAGCGCCTTAGATCAGATGAAGAAGAAGAAGAAGATGTAAAAGTGAAAAGATTCAGAAGTGCAACACAATCCACCGATGATACAGAAACCCAACCTGCACCAAGTAAGTAGAGAATCAGAGATTTATACTGGATATAAAATAGATGAATGCGCTTCCCAGAGTGTTTCTTACAAGTGTCAGAGATAACTTGCCTACTAGTAACGATGGGCGAATAAATTGGCCTGGCACAAATTTGCGGCAAATTTCCGCCGTCAATTTCCGTTTTTTTAGTAAAAACTTTCGAATTGCTCGATTTTAGTGAAAACATTTGAATTTTTTTGTGAAGTTACACGATTTTTCCGTTTTCACGGGAAAAATTCGCCTATTACTACCTATTCGTTTTCCTAGCCACCCATCAACCCCATAGAGAATCACTGTACTTTCTGGGTTGTGTATCTAGTGCTGCTCAGGCAAAGCATCTCCAACTGACATTTAACTGTCATTTGCTCCCTAATGAAATTATAAAAGATTAACACTATGAGGCTCCAGGTGTACTTGTTACTTTCTAATTCTTCTTTTTTATTCAGCTCCAACAGGTGGAAGTACCATCCCCATTGACACCACATTGTCAATAAACAGATTCAGTTTCCATCAAGTCCTTGGAGAAGGAGCCTTTGGAAAGGTACATTATGTGCACCACTAACAGATAAAATCATGTAGAAATACAGGATATCACACTTCCTATAGTATCAGTGATAAGGATATTGAAATGTACCAGTAAATTATGTGTCCGTATGTAGATACTGTGGCTGAAGGCTGACACATAAAGATCACAAAATTCCACAGTGATATAATTATAAAAGTGCATAGTGGGTGAATAAATGACACTGTATGAGTGGGTGAATATTAACCCAAACAAACCCAAATCACTGCTGTCAAACCTCAACTATTAAGATTTCTGTTAAACTACAGCTCAAAAATCCAACATTAACCATTACATATATATGTGTAGTGATTCTGAGTGTATGAGCTCTTGGTGAGTGAAACTAATAGTAGTATTAAGTGTCAATGCTATGTCATAATGCATCACAAAGAATAACAACCCCAGCTAAGCATTCTATTCTAATTGTCACATAATTACATACTTATTCTGCCAAATGACTGACCCTGTAACTTGCCATCTCATCTCTCCCTTCTATCTCCTTCAGGTGGTCCTGGCACGAGACCTTCTCACAGGACAGTGGGTTGCCATCAAAATAATTAAGAAGAGGCCAATGTTAGGCAGGAGGAACAGCGTTATGTCTGAGAAGAAGATACTGGAAATAGCACAGGACTGCACCTTCCTTACAAGAGCCTTTGGAGCATTTCAGACTGAGGTACCAATGACGTGATTTGTCTTTTTCATTGTCTGCCCTTCCATACAGACAGTCCACTAGGTCATCTAAATACATGAGGGATTGACATATATGTCTGTGTCCAGAGTCGGACTGGGTTACTTAGGGCTCACTGGGTAACTGACTTGAGGGGGTGGGTAAGTCACTGAAGGGCCCACTGCTGCTTGCCACTCCTGCACCACCCCAGAACTACTTCTTTTGCTGCTAACAATTAAAATGGTGGTGTGTTCCACAGTGGACCACACAGCAGTGGTGCAGGGAGCGGTGTTGGCTGTGGGCAGCTGGCTTGCAGGCAGGGAACAACAGGGTCAGGATTTTTCCAGACCCCATTCAGTAAGACATGAGTCCAGATGCCCATAATTTTACCAATGCTTTGGAAGGGACCTTGATAGTTCAGATGATCTGCTCACCTTACTATAGAGTTGTACTGCCCATACTCTGTGTCCTGTTGGGGGGCTCCATTCCTCTATTATAACCTCTGCTCTCTGGTTTCTCCAACAGGACAGCATTTATTTTGTTATGGAATATGCGTCTGGAGGAACCTTATTCGGTCTTATTCGTGATGGAAATTCCGTTGATATCGACACAATAAGGTAGGTAGAATGGAAAGTTATTTGTGTCTGTCTGATAAAAATACAAAATTTGAGTAATTACTTATAAACTGTTTTCCCTTCATTAGGTTCATGGCAGCAGAAATGATCTGCGCACTGACGTTCCTGCATTACCATTTTATTATCCATCGGTAAGTAGCCTCGTTATCAGCTGGGAGCTAAACCTCAAACCTGCCATATATACAGCGGTGGGAATGTTCTGCCCAGTGGGGTAGTGTGATCAGGGATTGGCACTGAGTGATTTTATACACCACTTCTAATGGGCTGGAAGGCTGAACCAGTGCCGTGTGTTATTGACCAGATAACTTACAAGCCAATAGGACTTATATGACCTACACTCTTTTCTTATAGGGACATAAAACTGGAGAATGTTTTGCTTGATGACAAAGGTCATATCAAGGTAGCGGATTTTGGTCTCGCTCTAAAAACGACCTATGGAATGGCCAAAGGTCGAGCTGGAACACCTGGGTACATGGCTCCTGAGGTAAGTTACCATTGTCTCTTGTTATTGTGCTATGTTTATTAAAGTTTATATTACAGAATATCACATCAAGAGTAAGGACTCAATGATAGAAAAATAAACCTGAAAATATATTAATCCTTTAAATTGTTCCCCTACTAAATGCTCTCATTGGTGCACTTGCAGATGCTCTACAAGCAGATGTATGACGGCTGTGCAGATTATTACTCACTGGGAGTAGTAATGTTCCGGTTGGCTACTCAGTTGAATGCAGAATACCTACATTTACCAGAGGGGAAAAAATGTTTAGAGAACCTCGACCCTGACCTCAGGGACATTATCCTGAAGGTGAGTATAATGCTGATTTGTTAGATTGCTGGGTTGAATCCAAAATGTGTATGCAGCACAAGCTCTGGGATTTAAAGGACAAGTAAGCTCTTTGATGATAATCTATATGATATTTATTAATCTTTTCTTATTTCATAGCTAACATGCAACATTTGGTCTGAAAGGAGAAAGTATGTTCTCTCCATAAGGAAACATCCATTTTTTGGACCCATTAACTGGGACGCCCTAGAAGCAACAGAATCAGAGTCTCCTGTTATACTAGTAAGTAATTTTTCCTATTTGATTCTAGTTAGTTTAGGCACATTAATATCACTGATCAGAACACAAAAGCAAAAGAGCTATTTTTTTTCACGTTGGGCCACTGCTCTTTTTCTTCTATAAAAAGATAAAATTAACTAAACCAAGATATAGTCTTCCTAATAATAATAGTTGGGGTGTATTGTGCATGTGGCCACCCCAAGCTTTTTTATACCTGTGAGCAAAAAAAAATGGCAGCATGGTGTACCACTGCTAAGTATGCTGGTTAGGAATTTATAAAAATGGTGCCCCCCCCACACACACATTTATTTGATTTTCTCTTGTCTTTTCACAAGCTGACACAATTGGGGATATAGTAATGTTTTCTTCATGTTCTAAGAAAAAGCTATGTAGAGAAAGTACCTTCTTGAGAGGTCTAGGGGGAGTTTGAGGATACGGCTCAGAAGGGTGTGGTTATAAAAAGGGAAACTAAATATTTAGATATTAGATACTGGTCTTTCTTCATCTCTAATAAAATCTTTCCTCTTTCAGCCTCCAACAAAGCAAATACAGGACCCTGTTCCATACAAGGAACTAGTCGGCTCTGATGAAGACAAGACTCCCATTTCTACCAGCAAACAGGATCAGTTTAAGGGGTTATCGTTCATATGTAAAGAATTGCAAGACTTGAAAAACCCATGATTAGTGATGGACGAATTTCTCCAGTTTCGATTTGCCAAAAAAAACAGGAAACAGCGATCTTCACGAAACAGCGAAAAATTCTTGAAAAATTTGTGAAAATCGGCAGCCGGCAGCGAAATGCGTAAATTCACATCGAATTCTCGCCAGCCGAATTCATTCACCCATCACTACCCATGATCCATATTCTGATTCAGCACAAGGCAACAGCACATTGACTAATCAACAGAAGTGTCCATTACCGGCACAGAATCCATCTGTACGTTTGGATATCCAAGAGGTAAGTGGGTATATAATGAGTTAATTACAGAAAAACATAGAAACACATTAAAAAGACACAACAGAATCAGTGACCAATGTTTAACCATCTACAATATAAATGCAGACAGGCAACTTACTGTAATGAAGTGTATCATTTGGCTTGGAGATGCTGTTGTTGGAATGCTGGGAGTTGTAGTTTTATAACTTTAGAGCCATACACTACAGATCAGTGCTATAGTCTAAATGCAGACATAGCAATATGCACAACCATTGGGACATCAACTTAAAAGTTAACTTGCTGGCTCCCCCTCCAACAGTACTTTTGGTATCTGAGTATTCCCAACCTTATACAGTTAAGTCGATGGGTAATTCATAAATAGGGATATGGGTGCACCTCATGTAGCTGTCCATACTACCAGATGATCATCTTAATAACTGATGTATTTTTATTTCACAGGGATTTTCAGGGGAGATTGACATAGCTGCAATTTTGTATGACTGGAAGAGACGTCAGTCATAGGGATCAATGACAAACCTGCCTACCTACCTACTATGCTTCCTATGTCCTACCATCCACAAGCCCTTTACCTTGGTTATAACAAACAGGGTATAAATGGTGGATAACAAACAAGGGTTCCAGAGTACAATAGGATTAGAGGGGCCTACAAATTAGAGTTTACAAATTAAAGGTTGGGGTATAATTGAGACATTAGGATTTTAGAAACAATTTTGTGATTTTTCATACAGCAATGATTGATTAATTAAGGTACATTGAATAAGCTTCTTTAAAAAAGTGGGTCTTAAAGGAGTGTTTCAAAGTTTGGAAAGAAGGAGGAGAAAGTCTGACAGCTCGAGGCAGAGGGTTCCAGAGAAAAGCAGAAGCCCAAGAGAAGTCTTGTAGACGAGAATGGGCAGAAGTGATGAGAGGAGAAGCGAGGCGAAGGTTGCGTGAAGGAGTGAATTTGGAGATCAGAGCTTTACTGTGAAGGGCCTTAAAGTGTGAGAAGTTTGAATTTGATTCAAGAGAAGGTGGGAGCCAGTGGAGGGACATGCGTATGGGAGCAGTTGATGCTGAGCGTGTGATAGATGTATGAGTCTAGCAGCAGCATTTAGAACAGATTGGAGTTGCGAGGAGTAGGTTGCAGTAATCAAGACGGGAGGTGGTAAGAGACTGAATAAGTGTCTTGGTTGATTCTGAATAGGGATGCACCGAATCCACTTTTCTGGATTCGGCCGAACCCCCGAATCCTTCACGAAGGATTCGGCCGAATACCGAACCGAATCCGAACCCTAATTTGCATATGCAAATTAGGGGTGGGAAGGGGAAAACATTTTTTACTTCCTTGTTTTCTGACAAAAAGTTACGCAATTCCCCTCCCTGCCTCTAATTTGCAAATGCAAATTAGGATTCGGATTCGGTTCGGCCGGGCAGAAGGATTCGGCCGAATCCGAATCCTGCTGAAAAAGGCCGAATCCTGGCCGAATCCCGAACCGAATCCTGGATTCGGTGCATCCCTAATTCTGAACTGAGATATAGTCGTATTCGGCCAATGTTGAGCAGTTGAATACGACAAGATTTTGCAAGTGTTTGGATGTGTGGTGAAAAAGACAGATATGAGTGAATGAGGCATTGTGCCTGTGTGGTGGAAGGAAAGGTGGTGTTGTTTACTGTGAGTGATATCTGAGGGATAGGGGAAGATCTTGGAGGAAATATGAGTTCTGTTTTAGAAAGGATCAGTTTCAGGTGGCACTGTGACATCAAGGAGAAGACAGCAGAGAGGCAGTCTGTAACTTGGGAAAGGAAAGGAGGAGAGAGGCCAGGAGTAGACAAGTAGAGTTGGGTGTAATCAGCATAAAGGTGATACTGAAGTCCAAACGACTGAATACGTTTTCCTAGTGAAGTAGTATAGATCGAGAACAACAAAGGGCCAAGAACAGGGCCTTGAGGAACTCCGACAAAGAGAGAGAACGTAGTGGAAGTAGAATTAGAGAAGGCAACTCTAAAGGAATGGTCATACAGATAAGATGTAAACCATGAAAGAGCAGTGTCACGAATGCCAGAGTACAGAATGTCTAGAAGGAGTGGGCGGTCAACTGTGTCAAAGGCTGACAGCTCGAGTCAGAGAGTTCCAGAGAAAAGCAGAATCCCAAGAGAAGTCTTGTAGACAAGAATGGGCAGAAGTGATGAGAAAAGTGAGGAGAAGGTCAGAAGCAGAGTGAAGGTTGTGTGACGGAGTGAATTTGGAGATCAGAGATGAAATATAGGGAGGGGCTTTACTGTTAAGGGCCTTAAAGTGTGAGTAGTTTGAATTTGATTCCAGAGGAGATTGGGAGCCAGTGAATGGGACATGCATATGGGAGCAGCTGATGTTGAGCAATGAGCAGCAGCATTTATAACAGATTGGAGTTCTGAAAGGCGACTTGGTAGAATACCTACGAGGCGTACGTTGCAGTAATCAAGGCGGGAGATGATAAGAGACTAATAAGTGTTTTGGATGATTCTGAACTGAGATATGGTCGTATTCAGCCAATGTTGAGCAGTTAAATACGACAAGATTTTGCAAGTGTTTGGATGTGTGGTAAAAAAGACAGATGCGAGTCTAGGATAACTCTTAGGCAGCGTGCCGGTGTGGTGGAATGAAAGGTGGTGTTGTTTACTGTTAGTGATATCTGAGGGACAGGGGAAGATCTTGGAGGAAATATGAGTTCTGTTTTAGAAAGGTTCAGTTTCAGTCGGCACTGTGACATCCAGGAGGAGACAGCAGAGAGACAGTCTGTAACTTGGAAAAGGAAAGAAGGAGAGAGGTCAGGAGTAGACAAATAGAGCTGGGAGTCATCAGCATAAAGGTGATATTGAAGTCCAAACGACTGAATATGTTTTCCAAGTGAAGTTGTATAGATTGAGAACAGCAAAGAGCCTAGAACAGAGCCTTGAGGAACTAGAGGGAATGTAGTAGAAGTAGAGTTAGAGGAGACAACTTTAAAGGAACGGTCAGACAGATAAGATGTAAACCATGAAAGATCAGTGTCACGAATGCCAGCTGAGTATAGAATGTCTAGGAGGAGTGGGTGATCAACTGTGTCAAAGGCTGCGGAAAGATCTAGAAGGATTAGTATGGACTTTCCCCAATGAGCCATCACTGTTCATGGAAAAGAATATAACATAAAATAAAATGTCATAAAATGTCACTTGTATTGTTTCCATTTACAATCAATTATAGTAAGGACACCTCATACCATATGCTTAAAGCATTTCATAGCCTCACGCCACAACACTACTGCTGGGGTCTGAACTGCCTGACAGTTTTCCAAATTAGGAAAACCAGGCTGATCCCCACATCATTGCTGTGCCCTGGGAAGTCATCGCCCCTCCCGTCCCGTGATATCATCATACCACCCTGGAAAGGGCGATAGGGAAAGGTGACATCACTACCTTTGGGTGGGCTACGTTGTATTTATCAAACACATACTTTAAAAAGATTTTGACAAACAATGAACCTCTGATAAATGAGTTATTAGTGAGCAGACTAGTATGAGAAATGTGTATCCAGTCGTACCTAGGTACTCATACAGCAATATATGTATGGTGTACATTGCTACTTGTATAATATATGTGATATGTATCCAGTGGTACCTAGTAACTTGCACAGTATAAGCAACATGCATCCCGTGCTACTTGCACAACACTCGTGCACAGCCTGTAGCTACCCTGAGAGACAATGGTGGTCTGGACAAAACCCAAACTGCAAAGTGAGCCAGAAACTCTGATTGTAAGGGGAAAAAAAGCAAGAGCAAATAATAAAAATGAAACTATGGCAGCATAGGTATTGCCTGTACTAAGCACAATTCAGCAGGAACAGATCCTAAGTTTGCTCATAGTCTGTACAGAGAGATCCCATAAAACTATGGCAGCATAGGTATTCCTCTGTACTAAGCACAATTCAGCAGGAACAGTCCCTAAGTTTGCTCATAGTCTGTACAGAGAGATCCCATATAACTATGGCAGCATAAGCCACACAGAGAACTGAGCAGGTAAAGTAAAACCTACATACAAATTTAGGAATTTATTTCATTTATGCAAAGCAAAATTGCAATGCACTAATCAAGAGATCAAGGTTTGTAAATGAAAGTTTTCAACAACTTCAACTGTATGTACCTAAAACAAGGATATAATGGTCACTGCAATTGCCTGTGAATAAATGGGGTTAGTAGCCTAAATACAACTAGCTGTATGTTTTTGCTACATTGCTGTTTCTATTACCTGATTGTTTAGCGCTTAACCAGGCCTGAATAGTATTTTTTATGATACGAGTGGTACTTTGCCTGCAGCCTTGTGTCTTTAATTGTTTATTCATATCCGTTTAATTTACATTATAATACATGAGTGATACTCAGAGTTCCCTGTATAACTCAGCCTGCAGCCTTGTGTCTTTATATGGTCACATAACCCCTCACTGACTTCTAATATCCTTATCATTTACAGTAGGGGGTACATTATTCCTTATAATACATGAGTGATACTCAGAGTTCCCTGTATAGCTCAGCCTGCAGCCTTGTGTCTTTATATGGTCACAGAACAACCCCTCAGTGACTTCTAATATCCTTATCATTTACAGTAGGGGGTACATTATCCCTTATAATACATGAGTGATACTCAGAGTTCCCTGTATAACTCAACCTGCAGCCTTGTGCCTTTATATGGTCACATAACCCCTCACTGACTTCTAATATCCTTATCATTTACAGTAGGAGGTACATTATTCCTTATAATACATGAGTGATACTCAGAGTTCCCTGTATAGCTCAGCCTGCAGCCTTGTGTCTTTAGATGGTCACAGAACAACCCCTCAGTGACTTCTAATATCCTTATCATTTACAGTAGGGGGTACATTATCCCTTATAATACATGAGTGATACTCAGAGTTCCCTGTATAACTCAGCCTGCAGCCTTGTGCTTTTATATGGTCACAGAACAACCCCTCAGTGACTTCTAATATCCTTATCATTTACAGTAGGGGGTAGTGATGGGCGAATTTATTCGCCAGGCGCGAATTCGCGGCGAATTTGCGCGATTCGCCGCCAGCGAATAAATTCGCGAAACTGCCGCGATAATTCGCGTAAAAAAATTCGCCGGCGTCAAAAAATTTTTTTCGAAAAAATGGACGCCGGCGTCAAAAACGGGCGCCGGCGTCAAAAACGAGCGCCGGCGTCGGAAAAACGGGCGCCGGCGTCAAAAACGGGCGCCGGCGTCAAAAACGAGACGCCGGCGCCGTTTCGCGAATTTTTCGCCGTTTCGCGAATTTCGCACGAAATTCGCGAATTTTCCGGCGAAGCGAAACGGCGCAAATTCGCCCATCACTAGTAGGGGGTACATTATCCCTTATAATACATGAGTGATACTCAGAGTTCCCTGTATAACTCAGCCTGCAGCCTTGTGCCTTTATATGGTCACAGAACAACCCCTCAGTGACTTCTAATATCCTTTTAGAAGTCTGTACAGAGAGATCCCATATAACTATGGCAGCATAAGTCACAGAGAACTGAGCAGGTAAAGTAAAACCTATATACAAATTTAGGAATTTATTTCATTTATGCAAAGCCAAATTGCATTGCACTAATCAAGAGATCAAGAAAATTCTTAGTCCAAAAAATTCGGGCATCTTTTCATTTTTTCAGGGTGATAGGCTGCAAAAAATGTTTTAATTTTTTTTGTGTGTAACAGGGTTCCCCCATACATTATATAATATATGGAAGATTATACAATGAGCTCATGTGTAGGGCATTATAACACCTCGCCAGCATAGGTTGCCAAGGATGAAACTTTGCATTTTAGTAAATTTGCGTTGTCCCAGCGAATTTACACCTGGCGAAGTGTTTCAATGGGTGTGAAGCCGTCGCTGGCAAATTTTTGGCGCTTAGTAAATTTACCTCATGGTGTATCAGAAGTGTGTATTTCTTTCAACCTTTGTCAAAATGTGTCAATCAAGGACACAGAGCTGAAGTGATATGTGGTAAGAGACACAGTAGGAAGGAAGTCCCTGCCCCATAGAATTTACAGACGAAGTGGGTGGGTGGCTAACATACAGGCATAAATTGGAGGGGAAAAGTGCTTAAGATACTTGTGTGGATTAAGTTCAGATATGAATTACTATTGCTTCATACTAGGCAAAGAAACCTCAAAAAGCCTCTAGAACAATATATTATCATTACTTTGTTGGTAAGCAGAATCATTTTCTGGATCAGTTTGTTACTTTGTAGCCTTGAATAATTTGCCTGCCCAAAAAGATATCCACGTCTTTATTTAAGGCAATAAGGGAATCATCGTCAGGAAACATTTCACAGCCTCATGGTAAAGAACAGTTCATCTTCAGAAGAAGCCAACTCCTCCTCCAATCCAACGAGGTGGCCTCCAACATATGTGGAAAGAGATTACTTTTGAGGCTTTCTTGAAGATGTAATTGTTACCATCCTTTACCAATTTAGTTGCACGTTCTTGTACTTTTTATAGCTCATGCTAGAATATGATCATGCTCAAAATGCTGCCTGTTAAAACTGCACTACATACGTGTGGTTATTTAGAACACAAATGGCTGGTGTAATGACACACGCACAATGCAACTGAAGACTTGGAGAAGGAAGTTATTTTGATGGTTATTATGATGGGAGGAGCTCCATCTTGAGTGGCATTGGGCTAGTGGTGTGGGAAGTAGCAATACAATCATACCTCCTAGAAATACTGACAATATATGTTTAGTCAGTGCTTTATTCCCTTTTAAACTGTGTAATCAGTAACAGCTTTATTTGCAAGTGGACAACAGCTGCCGACCTGAAAATCCATGATTGTCAATGGAGCCAATGGAAATTATGTACAGAGATGATATCTCTGCCAAAACATTCATTCCCATGCCTTCCATGATCAGTACAGCCTGGTGCCAGGACTGATGTATCTTCTCTCATCTGTCTTAATGCTGACTTGTCTTTTCTGAAAGATGTTATCCATAGCAAACGATCAACCCTGGCAGACAGGAATAAATCCAAGAGATTAGCGTGATTTAAATTGTCATATTCACGGGATGAATGCTCTGTATGCTGGAAAAATAATTCTTTATTTGAATGACAAATATTAATATCCATAGTAGATGGAGGACCAGGAGAAATCTCTATGTAAATGAAACCATTGCACAAAGCGTGATGGAAAGGTTTTCCATTGAAGATTAACACTGCCTCTTTCAGATTTTCTTCCTATAACTGGTTATGTAGATGTAATTTCCTAAATAAAAATGATATTCAAAGAAATGAAGTGATTCAGAATTCATTTATTTAACCAATGGATAGAGTCTGGATTATGAAGCCTGATTGTGAAGCCTAATGACTCATCCCTAAAAAGCTTAAGGTTTTCTGGGAATCGTAGTTCAGGGCAAAAAAACTGCAGATCCCTAAATGTAGCTCATTTTAGAGAAAGGGTTTCCAAATTGTGCCCCCTAAGTGGGGGGATCATGGAGCAGGGGCAGGGTGGCTCATCGTAAAGGCCATTCATAGTCAGATTTAGGGACAATGACAATTTGCTCTTACTCCTGAATGCCCTGGTAAGAAGTCAAAGATATTCTTGGACTTATACACTAATGGTTTCCTTTATCTGTAACATTGCTATAAGTTGATGGGGTCTCTGAACAAAGCTGATACCCCAAGTAGGGTTTAAATTAAAGCCGCTGGTTTAGATCAACATCAACAACTGATGGATACATGTATGACATTCCTGAAGTTATGGCATTTTCTTTGGTCATTTCTCTGGCTTGTATAATTATGTATGGTCATATACTATTGGGAAAGTTTAGATGGTATTTATGCAAACTTGAGTTGTGTTTAGTGTGCTTAAAGGGGATTTAAAGGCAAAAAAATAAAATTCCATATTTAATTTCTTTAATGAAAAATAAACCAATCTCCAGCTGCAGATATGAATCCCTACACATTGCATAAGTCAGGGTTCTTATAAAAACTGTAAAGATTTTTTAATTGAGGTACAGTATAATGGGGATAGGTTTCTTTTTCAATTAATAAAGTGAAAATGGTATTTTATTTTTGACTTTACATCATCTTTCATGTTTCCAACTCCAGCTGCAGGGACAAAGATCATGGAGCCAGATTTAAACAGATAAACTGGGATTCTATTTGGAGAAACTTTGTATTAAATAATACAAAAACTATAAAAAACACATTAGATTACATGACAACACAGGACCCAGTACAGTCTGTATATTCTGATTATTAGTCTTGCTATATCTGCTTCTATGGCGGATATTATTTGATTTGTGCTGTTTTGATAATTTATGTCGATCAATAAGATGCCCAGACCACACTGAGCATGTGCACAGTCTTGGTCTTGCAAAGATGTATAACAAAGTTACAAGATGGTGACCCCCCTGTGGCCAACTTCAAAAACATAAATCATTTGTATTATTAGTAAGTCAATGGGGTGAAGACTGCGCTCTGTCCAAAAAGATGGGAAAGAAAGCTGCACCAAAGTTCAATCTATGGATCCACTTGTCCACATAAAATTCGAAAGAGAAAAGGGAATGAAAGGTGCGCTGGGGATACCTGTAGAGAAAGGAAGACACAGCCTATCTGGTGTAGTATCCTCTGTGCACTATAGCAGATATTAAGTAATCAGATCTTCTCACATTCATGGAATAATCGTGTCACAAAAGAGATCTGATCGCATCTGCCTTCAGTGTGAAGTTAGTTTGCGACTGGCGTGTCTGGACAGTTTTTGCGCCTGTTGGGTAAGGATGCCGGATAGTATAGTACAGCTAACAGAAATGTAGTTGTAAGCCGATAATGCGCTTACCTCGAGTGTATGTAGAGATGGCTTATAGAACGCTATCTGGATCGCATTCCAATCGACCTCTGCAGGGTTGGATGGACGGCACTTGCTGATCTATATCAGATCGCAGCCCAATGTTTAAGCTCTGGCAGTGATGTGTTCTCCTCCAGTAGACGCTGATCCGGTGTTTCCCGCAGTTTCACAAGTCGGCGTTCTCCTCCACACGGTCTTCAGTCTCGCCTGGGGATACTGTCGGCGCTGCCTTCCACTTCTCCACTGGATATTTTAGCTTAAGGGGGTTTGTTTCTAAATAAATTTACGGCAATATCTTTTGCCTTTAAAGAATTTATTACAGTCAAGTATTTTTTAAAAACACAGTACAATGCCCAACACGTTTCGTATACAATTATACTTCCTCAGGGGCTGATTTCAGCACTGAAGGCAGATGCGATCAGATCTCTTTTGTGACACGATTATTCCATGAATGTGAGTAGATCTGATTACTTAATATCTGCACTATAGTGCACAGAGGATACTACACCAGATAGGCTGTGTCTTCCTTTCTCTACAGGTATCCCCAGCGCACCTTTCATTCCCTTTTCTCTTTCCATTTGTATTATTAGGCTTCTGGTGCAGTAAGTTCATGTTTCTGTTTAGTATATAAAATACAGCATTTCTAGCATTATTCTATTTTAGAATTTAATTTCCCCTTAAAGGACAAGGCAAACCTCTAAAAGATACCATGTCATAGGATAAGCCTATTTTTACTGAATACTGATATCCGGCTGATAAATATTCTCAGTGATGCAAGCTTTCCCTGTACCAGCTCAATACTCTTAAAAATGTTGCCGCCTTGGATGCCACGAGTTCCCGATAATTCTTCAGTCTATACCAAGATCAAGATGTTGCACATGCGCTCAAACGACATTTCCATCCTTGCGCATAAAACTACAGATAAAGCCTCTTTGACACTATAATCGTGGGCCTTAGTATCTGCCGTGGCCATCTTGGTGACATCAGTGGGGATAAATGTCAGTGCAATGAAGGATACAGTGCAAACCTCTTATTGTATTGTATTGTATAGTATTTTTTAAAAATTGTCTAAATAAAAAAAAACTAGCAGTTCAGAAGCACAAAAGAGCACTTTAAGTGGGAGGATTGCAGTTGCCAGGGGCTGCCTTGTCTTTTAATAAGTCATATGTCAGTTTCAAATATTTAGGAGATCAAAGAAATGTTCACCCTAGATCTTGTGCAAATTAACCTCGAATATAGGCTTTCATGAGAAGCCTAACTGCTTTCAGGCTGGGCCCCCACCCAACCAAAGCTCTGAACCCCTAAAGAGAGGCTAGCCCTATCATTTAGGAACCACTGCTCTACAAGCTCACCTGCTCACAAGAAGAAGAAACGAGAGTTGAAATAGAACGATAACAACTTAGTGATCTTTTCTGAAAAAAAGAGGGAGCCTTTTTTTATGCAGAAAAGCTATTATCCAGAAAGCTCCAAATTACGGAATGGATGTCTCTCATAGACTCCACTATAATCAAATAATCCAAATTTTTAAAAATGTTCCCTGTAATAATAAAACACCTTGTACTTGATCGCAACTAAGGTATAATTAATCCTTATTGGAAGCAAAAACCAGCCTATTGGGTTAATTTAATGTTTACATGATGTAACCCTTTCGACACCCCTTTGTCGGTGTTACACTCCACGTGTGGCACTTACCTGATGACACTCAGTGGTATTGGGAGAGACTGGGTACCTAGTACTTACCAGTGCAGGGCCTCCACCTAGTGGGATCACCTTCGGGTGGCAACACTAGGAATACAGAAATAACACACACACAGTACTGGTTGAACTGAATAAATGTTTATCTAAAATAAAGGGGCAACTTGTACATGCAGCACTCCTAACCGATGGCAATAGGGCCTCACTAAATAACTTGCTTATACAATCTGTCTGACTAAATAACTGGTTAAGTCCTTTAAAGTACCGTATATACTCGAGTATAAGCCAAGTTTTTCAGCCCCCAAAATATGCTGAAAAACTCGACCTCGGCTTATACTCGGGTCAAGCGCCAAAACGGTCGCCGGCGCCTTAGAATAGTAGCCGGCGCCTAAGAATATTCGTCTGCGCCTTAGAATAGTAGCCGGCGCCTTAGAATAGTAGCCGGCGCCTAAGAATATTCGCCGGCGCTTAGAATAGTAGCCGGCGCCTAAGAATACTCATCCAAAAACGAGATTGAAACTTACCAGAAGCTGCTGCATTTCTCACCCTCGGCTTATACTCGAGTCAATAAGCTTTCCCAGTTTTTGGAGGTAAAATTAGGTACCTCGGCTTATACTCAGAACGGCTTATACTCGAGTATATACGGTAATGGATGGCTCCTCACAGTCCAAGTAATACAAATCAGTAGTATTCTTCAAGCACTCCTTTAATAAACACTCATTATACGGATATGAGCTTCTCTATAAACAAATGAAAGAGTCACTCCATGGCCAACGTTTCTCGCTGCCCAAGCTGGCGGTTTTCCTCACTGACACGAGGCTGCACCTGGTGATGTACAACTGCAGCTGGAGTGTGTTTACAGGGTTATGTAAATAATGACATTTAGTTGTGAATTGCTCTTCTGAAAGATTCCTTCACGCTCCTCTGCTTCCTCTGGGAAATACAGGCGCCTTTTTTTTTATTCACAAGGCGGCAAAGCGATGAGATTTCAAGGCAGGCAAAGTGGCTGAATTGAGTGATTTTATCTGACAGTGGATGGGATTGATATACCGGCAGCGGAGGGATGAATATGCTTCTGCCTCTGATCCATTTTTAGGATGATTCTTCATGCATAGGAATACGTATTTATTCAGCATGCGCGATACCCTGTCTTCCATTAATGCGCTCAGACTAATGGTGCTGCACCGTGGGAGACTCGAGAATATTGCCCCCGCCAATTTGTCTGCTGGAGAGAGAAATTTATGAAGGGAATTCTATCATTATTTACTACTTTTTTCCTTTTAAAGGGGGATATTAACCCTTGATAAAACTATCCAACTGCAGCCCTAGTTCTCTAAGGGTAAGGGCACACGCTAAGATTCTTCTTCCGGCGACTAAACTCCCCGAAAAGTCTTCTAGAATCAAAATCGCTGGCGGGATGGCACTCGGAGCGCTTTGTTTTCCGAAGTGGCCCAAAGTTTCCTCGTGAGGAACTTTGGGCGACTTCGGAAACGAATCGTTCAGAGTTTCGTTTCTAGCCGGCGGGAAAGCTTTTCGGGGAAGAGGCGATTTGTCGCTGGCCAACTAGATCTCCCCGAATATTAGCGTGTGCCCTTACCCTAAAGAAGATGACAAAAACATAATTATAGATTCAAGAGAACTGAACAATGACAAAGCTAATTCCCAGTGCGAAAAAATTGTGGCACGCGTAAAAATTGGTCACCTGTTGAATTTTTCCGTGAATTTTTTAGCAAAGCCTCACGGGACTCATCTCTACTGCCCTGGTTTTACTTCTCTATTGAGAACGAAAATGAAAAAAAAATAACTCGGTTCATGCATTTTTGTGATTATAGTTTTTATTGCTTCTGTAAATTGGTTTTGGGTCAGCGCTCCTGTTGAGGGGTTGTAACATTTATTTTTTAGCTTATACGTTGTGTAAGTGAGCCTGAGAAACCCATGATTTAATAACAGTTCCAGCTGCTATGGGCTAGAACGGCATGTTTCTGGACAACCGTAGGACTCGTCACAGCCAAATATACCGCAGAATTATTTTATTGCTTAAAACAAGTTTAAAATATACTCTCAGCCTGGCTTTATTGCCTCGTATTTAGCTGGAGACATCTGTAGATATGAGTGGGGGCAACACAAGCCAAATCCCATCTGCAAGTGAAGCTAGAAATGATTTACAGAATGATTTGATGAATATTATAAAGTCAAAAAAAAATTCAAATTTATTTGACATTAAAATGGATCTAAAACTTTTGGTCTAATGATCTCCCTTTGTGAGACAACAGGACAAGGGCTGGGAAGTAGCTTTCTCATTGGCCAGTTTTCTTGCATCTCTAATTAGCAGAAAATAAGGCATAATCAAGTGAAATATATAAAATGAATTCTCCTTCAAATGGAAATAAAATATTACGCCCAATTTTCACATTCCTTTTTGCAGTAATCACAGGGTGTAAATACACGTTTCCGCTCAGCGCCACTGACTGTTAAACAAAGATGAAATAAAACGGTAATTGTCTTTGCATCTTACACAAACAATGAATGAGCTCGTAAACATTCATTTCAGTTTTGTTTTATTTATAAAAAATGTGTTCTCTCCTGTTTCATTTATTTTTCCTAGTAAGCAGGTGATTGCACTTATATTTACAGCTCGCCTGGGTTGTGTTCAAAATCCTCATAACTGTCGTTTTGGTTCTAAGAATTAATTTTTTTTTGCTAGACGAGAGGCGTTCCGAAATGTAAATACGATTGGTTTCAGTCAATAGACAGGAACCTTCTCAGGCAGGGTTTTAAGAAACTGGATTTGCTAAAGCAAGAGTGCCCATACTTTAAAAATGTGGTGTCTACTTTTAGGGGGTTATTTATTAAACTCAGAATGCAAAAATCACGAAAGATTTGTCATTTTTTATTTTATAAAATCGGACTTTTAAAAATCACGAATTTTTCTGAATTTATTAAACCCCGAGGATGGAAAAGTCTGAATCTGAAAATCCGGCATCTCAGACCTGTCGAGGTTGCAGATAAGTCAATGGGAGAAGTCCCAATGATTTTTTCATGTGCACTGTGTTTCGTGCAATACCCCAAAGTTTTCTGGTGAAAAAATCGTAAAAATCGGATGAAAAGTCAGAAAGAAAAACGTGAAAATTAGATTTTTTCCCGCAAAGCAAACTTTCGGGAAAATGCAATAATAAATAAGTGTAAAAAAACAACCGGAGAGGATTTGATCGGAGTTTGTAGCAGAAAATATTGAGATAAATTTGGACTTTGATAAATAACCCCCTAAGTGATGTTGGCCCATTATGATCTACATCCATAAAAGCATTGTTAGCATTTTGTTCCATGGAAAATATCACTTAAATATTGATTTCTGAGAAAATGTATATTGTTATATTTAAACATCTATTTCTTATGTCACCGTAACATAATGAAAAGAATGAAACAGGAAGGTGATTTAGACCAGCTGATTGTTGGAAGTGTCTTGAGATCTACTGATCACCAGCTAAGGATCTACTGGTAGGTCCCCATCTACCTTTTGGGCACCCCATTGCAACCCCATTGCAAATGGGTTGAAAATTTTTTTTTGCAATTGGCACCAGGCAAATTGCTGCAGATCTTTGCATTCCATTTCAGAGTTCAGAGCCCTTCAGCCTCCTGCTCATAGACAACACTAATTGTGATAGCGCTGTATTGGCGAGGTCTGGGGGCAGGCGCTTAGGGCCCTACCCATCCCCTAACTTGTATGTCATTTAGATACACAGGGAAGGGAGCGCCAGGAGATGCAGCTCACAATGTGGCCCTGACCTTTCCTTACCCTGTAAGGTCAGGACTGTCATGTGTCACTTGATGCTTTCTGCACCAAGTGTCGGATTTTTGAACTGGCCTTTAGCTCGGAAAACAGCAATTCCTGGGAAGCCTGACAAGCAGTTTTGGACTGGCCCTCAGGGATACCAGGAAAACTCCTGGTGGACCCAAGTGTCAGTGGGCTCTCCTGCTTCTAACCATTTGGCCTGTTTCATGGTCATTACCTATTTCTTTATGGAAACAGAGAGGCTATTTATATAGAATAATAAATAATAGAATAGAAAGAAAAGAGACTTAAACAATAGAGGTTGAGTGAGGTGAGGAAGAGGAGAAATAGTTTGGAAAGTGTGTCCATGAACTAGAGTTTTCTGGTGGGCCCCAGGAATCTCAGTCCGACGCTGTTGGCAAGTGAGCACAATTAGTGAAAAAAAGAGCCTCTAATAACGGGAAAGAATTAATGACTTCTTAATTCCATGAAGAAGCATAGATGAAAGAACCAACAATACTGGCAGAGAAGTACCAGCTTGCTAATGTTAAAGATTCTGGAAAACTTAATCCATTGGAAAACACATGTTGTCTAACAATACATGCGGATGGCTATGCTCACTGTGACTGCCACTTAAAGGCTAAAGGACGATTAAGAATTTGGGATAACCCTTCAGTCCCCATTTTACTAAAGCTGAGCACATATGGTAATATCCACGTGTTTAGCAAAGTCAACAGATGAGTAGATATTTACCTATGGGCCCATAAGCAATCTGTCAGGAGAGGAACTCATCAGCGTGTGGTTCTTGGAAACATATTGATTTGGCAGGACCATCCAAGGAACCTACTAGCTGTCCACTGGAGGGGCCAAGTACGTCTCCTTTGTCAGCCTATGGGAACATCTGTTGGAAACTGAAATGGCCTAAATTTGGCTTTAAGTTTGGAGTCGGGATAAAGAGGAAGCTGGTGTACAGGCTTGACAAGAAGAACTCCGATTTGGGGGTTAAGAAAGATTGTGGTCATATCTAGGCAAAAGATCAGGGCAGGCAGCGGTCAGTCAGGACTTATATACACTTATATTCAGGCATTAAACCCAGGAAATTCAGCATCTTTTATTTTGAATTTGTCGACAAATCACAGTGCAATGCCCTCACTAAGCCACCACGCATATGGACTCCATGGTAGCTGCCATCTTTGATTTTCCACCAGAAGATAGAGGAGCGCAGCCAGACACTCCTGAGAGAAACTCATGCTAAGAAGGAAAGAGCATGCAAACTCCATATAATGCACACGTGCTGTGTGGCCTGGGTCGGACTGGGGTGTGCGTGGCCCACTGGGACTGATAAACCTTCTGGGGTCCCCACTGTCCACAAGCTCACCCTCGGCCAGCCCTTTCCCCCTGCACTTTATACTTACTCTTGCCATGATCAGGGGAGTGAGGGCAGCGGGGGGAGCAATGGTGAAGGGCAGGCAGGGATCAGGTCTGGGTTGGCACTGCTCACTGGATTTTTTTCTCAGTGTCCTGTAGGTCCAGTCCAATCTTGTGGATGTCAAACCTACAATTCTGCATGTTGGCACAGGCAAATCTAAATGACTTCATATGGGGATGTCTAGATAAATTTTCTGAGGCTTAAAAAAAATTAAAAAAACCCTACTCCCATACCCTACATTGACCCTCCTCCCCCAGGCTAAGTGTTACCCTGGACAAATGCCCATAACTACAGATTGAGGCATTGGAGTTCACGGGCGCCATCTTCAGCTGCTATGGTAATCTTTGGAACGAGATCGGCGCTTCGTAAATTTTCGTGAGTTTCGGCGCATTTCTGTCGCGAAACAGAAAATGGCTCCAACTGCGCATGCGCTGCTCCACTGGTCTCATTCCCAAGATTACCGAAGAGACGAAGATGTCGCCTGTGAACTCCACTGGACAGAATCTGCACGGAGGGGTAAGTAAAGACTTAGGGGCATTTGCCCGGGAGGGAGAGGGGTCTATGTAGGGTTTTTTTTTTTTAACTTTTGGGTTTGTATCTCTTTTAACGAAATCAAACCAATGTTTTGTGTCTAAAACCGATCTCATTAACAACAAATGTTTGCTTTTCCTCTAATGCAGAGCCAACTTTTAGTAGGTTGATAGTTTAAAGCTGACGTTATGGAAGCCGCGTCTGGTGGTGTGTAGTTTCATTCGGAACTGCAGGCAATTTAAGTCCGTCTCTCAGTGTTCCTAATGCTCCGCTGGTCCCAGTTGGACACCAAATCGTACTGTACATAATCAGAATGGAGACATCTTTATAACATTAATGCCTGGACTGTGTTTAAAGCTAATCCCATTAGCAACATTACAAGTGTGTGTTTGGAGATGTTTGCTGGTCGCTGGCCATACAAGGTTTTCAGCAATAATCCCAAAATCATCGTTATTTGAAAGAAACATCTGCCTCTAATCTCCCATGTGAAACAGGTGCCGTGTATTCTTGGCAGGATAATTTCCTTCTCTTACACTGGAACATCAATGAAGTCAGTTTCATATAAATATCAATATACTTTAACCTTTAGCTTTTGGTTTCTCCAAGTTTTGTTTGTCTGGTCCACTGCAGCTACATCATGAGAATGGCAAAACTATCTGCTATTTTCTTTTACAGCTGCAATGTAGCATGAGGTTTGGAGTCTTCCTTCCATAGCCAATCAACATATACCATCAGGACTCCTGACCAGTCTTCTTCTCAACATGGGAGAATGTGAAGAGTGAATTAAAGGAGAAGTGTGGCTTAACAAAGAAGTAAGATAGAAATTCTGAACCTTAATGTTTGGGCTTCTCTACCGGTCCAAGACCCCCACAGTCCTTTAGCAGAGAAGATCTGTGCCTATAAAGATACCCCAGTAGTTCCCCATCTTCTTTCCTGCTGATTCCCTGCACATTGGTACGAACGATTCCCAAACCCAGAACTAGTGCCAAAGTCATGGTCGCAGTTCACTCTTCCTCCTATAACAACCACTTTTCGCTATTCAGGTGCCGCCAGGTCTTAAAGGAGAACCAAGCCCTTTAGATTTAAAATCCCCTACCCCCCCCGCCAGGTCTTAAAGGAGAACCAAGCCCTTTAGATTTAAAATCCCCTACCCCCCCGCCTGCTCCCCCCCAGTCTAAGTGTTAACTTGGGCAAATGCCCCTAAGTCTTTACTTACCCCTTTGTGCAGATGCTGTCCAGCGGAGTTCACGGGCACCATCTTCTTCTCTTTGGTAATCTTCGTGAAGTAAGTGCCGTATCGGCGCATGCGCAGTTGGAGCAGTCTTCCGGTTTTTGACAACTGCGCATGCAAGTGATGGAAATTGCCGAAGCGCTGGAAGAAGATTATTGAAGAGAAGAAGATGATGCCTGTGAACTCTGATGCGCTAGGGGTAAGTAAAGAGTTAGTTGCATTTACTTAGGGTAACACCTAGGCTCGGGGGGGGGGAGCAGGAAGGGGGAGATGGGGTAGGGGATTTTAATATAAAAGGTTTGGTTCTCCTTTAATGTGAGAGGACCAGGGAGAGAGTTCTGGGCAGGCAAGGGAACCAAAGCAGTACAGATTCAAAAAACGCACCAAAATCACAGTATAAAGCAGGATCCAAGAGAGTAGTCACTACACGGGCAAAGGTCAGGACAGGCAGCGGATTAGACAAGGTCAGGGACAGGCAGGGTCAAAAACAGATTAGAACCAGATCTGGGAAATAGGTTTTTTTGTTTGGGAAAAAGGATTTTTTCACAAACGGTGTTGAACTTTCTAATTGGGAGTTCCCCAGGATTGGACAATTTTCCCTTCTGGACATTGGACAATGGGATCCTGTGGGGGGAGTTTCTTTTGGGTATTTAAACCTGTTAGACACGTATGGCTGTATCACCTGACAAAGGGGGAGTTGCCCCCGAAACGTTGTGTCGACTTAATAAACACGTAAGGGTTAAGTCCCCTACTTGAATCGCACCTGTGTGCCGGTACCTGTTTTCTTCGTTCGTGCAGTATTACGGAAGTGCCGACTTCCTAGGGTCCGAGCACCGGGTCTACTACTTCATAGGGCTCGGGTGTGCACGTGAGTGTGTTTGTAGAACCAGATCACACCCAGGAACTATTGCGCATAGACGTGCGTGTCAAACCCGGAACTAGTGTGCATTGGCGTGCAGAGGTGACTAGCTCTTTGGGTGTCCCTGCAAGGAGTGCAATGGGCTTCCCCGCAAAGGCGGCGGCCACTGGACCACAAGGAATTCTCACACACATGCTCTATGTTGCTCTCACTTACTGACCTTAGGGACCCAATCACAATAGGAAATATACAATATATTTAATATACCGGTCACCAGAACTGGGTCAGGCGTGCCGGGCGCCCTCGATTTTAATTTATTTTTCTTCTGCGTGCATGTGTATGTTTTTCTGCCCTTTAGGTACAATGTAGATTTGAAAAATATGTCCATCAAATTAAAACTTTTGACTGTGTACTAGTTGTGAGAAGCTTAATAAACACATAAAAGCTCCTCTAATGCCCTAGACATGAGGCCACCCTAAAATATATGTGGCCATCAAATGTGTTGAAAAAAACGTTCACACAAAAATCTTTAATAGTTCAGACTTTTGAAGGCAATCCCGCTTTAACAATAGAAAAGTGCGGCATTTTTTTACACTTTTTATGACTTTCTGGGGTACAGGATATGATGTAAGTGACGTAAGATTGAGGAAGATGTCGTTTCGTTTCAGCACTGCGCCTGGTCTGAGTTGGCGAAGGAAACTGGCGAAAGAGGTAACGTTCAGTAAAATCCGCACGAATTTGCAAAGCAACAACCATTCGCCAGAGCGAAAAGTCACCTGCCGACAGAGTGCGAACGAATGCTAGCGACAGTCTTTTCCGCTAGCTAATTGTCCTTTTTCGCTAGCTAACTGCGCCTGTTAGTGAATTGGTGACATTCACTTCGCTCTTTAGTAAATTTGCCCCTTAGTTGGGATTAAGTACAAGCTACTGTTTTATTATTACACAGGAAAAGGAAATCATTTTTAAAAATTCTGATTATTTTGAAAAAATGGAGTCTGTGGAAGACGGCCTTTCTGTAAATTGGAGCTTTCTAGCTAACAGGTTTCCAGATAACGGATCCCATAACTGCACAAGAACATGAACATTTAATGGAAAAGAGGAGACTAAGATTAATGCAAACATATTCCAATGCGGGTTATGCTTGAGCAAAATTATAAATGTGTATTGTTGAACTGACTTGGCCTTTAAAGCATTCCACTTTATAACCTAGTCTGATTTTATAAAGATAAGTGTGGTAAACATTATTTTAATAAAGTCATAGCATTTTTATCTAGATGGGGCTGTTTGGGATGCACAGCCTGAAAATATAACAACAGCTTTAGAAACAGCAATATTAAACAGTATCAGGCAAAGCACAATACAGGGGCTCATTTATCAACACAGGGCAAATTTGCCCATGGGCAGTTACCTATTGCAACCAATCAGTAGACCAATCAGTTACCTATAGCAACCAATCAGTGATTAGCTTTTTGAAGCCAGTGGCAAGTAGAAAAAGGATGCAGCAATTTGATTGGTTGCCATGGGTTACTGCCCTTGGGAAAATTTGACCAGTGTTGATAAATGGCCCTCACTGTGTCCAAACTGACCTTACAGTCATAGCTTTGTAGCTTTTATTGTATCACAATAAAACTTCGGGAAAAAGCCAACACTTTGGGGCATATTTATCAAGGGTCGAATTTTGAATTGAAAAAAACTTCGAAATTCTAAATCAAAAAGAAGTCAACGTTTTTTTTGAGTCTAATAGGTCCGTATTTGGCCGAATTAGAATCGTTGGAATCGAAGGAATAGCGCATTCGATCAAATTCGATTCAAAGCGTTTCGTTGAATCGAATATGATGTTACTTCGATTCGAATTCGAACGAATACGGCCTATTCACCCGCAGAAAAAAAAATCACATTTTTTAATCAATTTCAGTTGGTCTTTTTTTATTTGAATTTCGAAGTTATGAGAGATCAAAAAAACTCCCATTACTTAGAATTTCGACCATTGATAAATCTCCCCCTTACTGTGAATATAATAACGAGGCTGTTGCCCGTTAACAACTATAATATATTCACATACAGGTTTTATTTGGTGGGGGTAGTGATGATGGAAATTTTTCACCAGGTTTCGCCATGACTAAGATGCCCACAGACACCAATGGGTGAAAAAAATTGTCACGAGTCAAAAAATACATTTGTCGCCTATAGACTTCAATGCATTTGGCGAATGTTTCGCCGTTACGCAAGTTTTCGGCAAAATGGGTCAAATTTGTCCATCACTGGCGACATCCTTATCACCAATAGTTATGGTGTGTTAGACAACAACTCTAATGTTTGTGTGCTGTACTCTAATTCTAGGGAATATTGATGGGTGAAAAATTCACGAAACTGCAGTGAAAATTTGGAGGCGAAAAATTCACAGCAACCAAAAAAAATTTGTCACCCGTATAAAAAATGTCGGGTGCCCATTGACTTTAAAGGGGTTGTTCACCTTCCAAGCACTTTTCAGTTGTTTTCAGATTGTTCCCCAGAAATAAAGACTTTTTTCAATTACTTTCCATTATTTATTTTTTACTGTTTTTTCCAAAATCTAAGTTTAAAGGGATACTGTGATGGGACATTTTTTTTCAAAATGAATCAGTTAATAGTGCTGCTTCAGCAGAATTCTGCACTGAAATCCATTTCTCAAAAGAGCAAACAGATTTTTTTATATTCAATTTTGAAATCTGACATGGGGCTAGACATTTTGTCAATTTTCCAGCTGCAATAAAAACATGGTTCTTTGTGCCACATGATGTACTTTTCACCTTTCCCTATATTTTATAAATTACTAGACTGATCCAATATTCCTTCTTGTAACTACAGAAGAAACAGTAGACTAATGTTAACCAGTGCCCCAACAGAAGCAGCACTGTAGTGCAGTTATTCCCAACTATATGGCTGCTTTCTCCTGAATTTGGAGCAGGGTGAGGGGCGCTCAGCCTAAAGGCTATTTGGTGTAAGATGTAAAGATAATGCCTATTCTATATATATCTTAAAGGAGAACTAAAGCTTATCTAAATAAGTAACTAGAAATGTTGTACATGATGTTTTGTGCTTCTGTACCAGCCCAAGGCAACCACAGCCCTTTAGCAGTAAAGATCTGTGTCTCCAAAGATGCCCCAGTAGCTCCCCATCTTCTTTTCTGCTGATTCACTGCACATGCTCTGTGCTGCTGTCACTTACTGAGCTTAGGGACCCACTCACAATATACAGTACACATAGAATAGAAATGTCACAATATAAGGCTGATTAGTAATTAATACACATAATTACTACATGGCAGCACAGAAACCAGTGCAATTAGCATCAGAATTTAATAATCAGCAAACCGGTAGCATCAGCTTATATTACAGCCAGGGAAGCTCATTTTCTGCTGGATAATTAGTGACGAGCCCTAAGCTTAGCTTCTCAACAGCCAATCAGAGCCCACTGAGCATGTGAGTGTCACAGACACTTTCCAAGATGGTGACCCCCTGTGACAAGTTTGAAGTCCTGGATCATTGCTGCTATTGACAAGCTGAAACTTTAGCCTCGTGCAATAAGTTCACTATATAAAATATGACATTTATAGCCACATTCATTTTTAGAGTTTTGTTCTCCTTTAAAGGCCAGATGTGGTGTGAAAATGTATTTGCTGTCCTATATATTCTTGAAACTGTGGGTGCTGATACACCAAATTGTCCTATATCTTTGTAGGTTTTATGAGCTAAAGGGGGCCATGACCAAAGGTTTTACGCCCCAAGTGGCCTTGAACTGAAGCAGTCTGGGAATACCTGTTCTAGAGTTGGACAAAAATGGGTCTGTAAAAACTGCCTAATTCATTAAACTATAGCTGCCATTCAACAATTAGCTCACGAATACCCTAAAACAGTTACAAAACCAAAAGCAAATATGTGATTGGCTGCACTGGAGAACAGCACTTAGTTAATGAGGCCTGTTTTGTACGGCTCACCAATGAAGTCTGAAATACTGATATATCTTGTGGCTGTTGTACAAGAAGCATCATTATGTCTTGTATAAAGAAATACATATTAAGATTTCATTGGAAGAGAATCAGAATCAATTTGCAGATTTGTTTGTGCTTCTCTGTTAATAAAGAAAACAATTAAAGCATAATGGTAACAAAAGGGCCAATTGGAGAATTTCTTTACTGTTAGGACACGCCCCCCCCCCCCAGAAACAGGGACAGGCACCATCGCAGATTTATAGGGAAGTCCAATAAAGGGACATTTTTAAAGAAATATTTTTTTTTTAGCCCAAAGTGAAACTAGCACCATACACTGTATTATTTCCTGGTTAGAACTTTATTCTACATTTCCCATGCACGTCTCGGAGAAGAAAACAAGATGTTCCAGCAATTGAAAGTAATAACTGGGTGCGTTTCTCGCTGTTTCGTACAGAAGCACTTATGTCTAACCTGGACTTATTTTTTGGATTGTTATACTGGACAGCATGTTTCCCTGGGAAAGGTCACATTTACAGAAAAAGGATTTCTTTTTTTATCATTCTCTCTCTCTCCAACCATTAGGCGGGGGTGCAATGAGGCTGTGACCACAAAATACATACAGACAAATACAAGAGTCCTCTGCACTCAACCCATTATTAATATATTAAGGACATTGGGACATTTTGTGCCTTAAGCTACTAAAAAATGCCTTACCCTTTAAACAATCGATTTTTTATCCATATATTGCTATATATTTAAGCATGCCAACAATATATTGCAATATATGGACAAACAATCCCTGTTTTGTTGAAATGGTAAGGCATTTTAGTAGCTTGGGAACTCCGGCTTCCAAACCAAAATTTGATAAAGAGACTCACATAACACAGAAACCCCTAATATACCCATCACAATTACCTGTTTCTTCAAAAAGTATGAATAAATGGCATTTTCTATGCTGAAATCCAGCTGTTTAACAGTTCTCTTTCTGCCTCATTTGAAATCCTGGCAGGGAAGGAGGGACTAAACACTCATGTTACAAATTGTAACAACTACTCCACAGCTTACAGACAGCATGCAGGAACTACATAACCCACAATGCATTGCACTGGGATGTTCCTTTCCTTATTGAAATCACATGTGCAGGGAATTGTGGGGTTTGGAGGATGCAGGCTGAGGACAGATGGCTGTTGATACAAAGTAACAGTAGTCAGACAGCTCAGCAAAGTAGTCAGACAGATCAGCAGGAGAGCAGGGGGCTGGGCTTAGGGAACTGTCAGAAACCATTACAAAAAAGTCTGAATATTTGCTTGAAATTATGTTTACTTTTCAAAAAGCTGACGTTATGTTTGTGTGAAGTTCCCCTTTAAGGCACAAAATGTCTCAGTGTCCCATATATATTGATAATGGGTTGGGTGCAGAGGACCTCTTGTATTTGTCTATATATATACAGGTATGGGACCTGTTATCCAGAATGTCCAGGACCTGGGACTACAACAAAAAATGGGAGCACTCATGGGACTTTTAAATGAAGTTATTTATTGGTGGTTATCAATGTTTTGGTCCCAGTCTTGTTAATGGACCTCTTGCTGGGATGGAACCTTGATAACCACCAATAAATGACTTCACTCTATATATATACTGTATATATATATATATATATATATATATATACTGTATATATATATATATATATATATATATATATATATATATATATATATACTGTATATATATATATATATATATATATATATATATATATATATATATATATATATATATATATATATATATATATGGCACCTGTCACAAAATATAATATAATAATTCCAATTTATTTTCTGCTATGTTAGTTCAGCAAAATAAACTTTACTTACACTTTATTTATTGTTTACATGTTACACAATCACAGCAAGCAGGCAGGAGCCATTTGGTGTCAATTTGTTATTAAGAGAAATTATATATCACCCCATAATCTTATGCACCAGAATGGGGGACCTAATGCACATGTGCAGTGCCCTAAACAATGATAGAGGGAGGGGGAATGTGAGGAGGGAAGTGACATGTAGGAAGTGCCGAATGGAAAGTGAAAGCAATTGACAATCACACATTAGAGTCCTGTGCAACCCGCAACCTGCAATCCTCAACCCGGACCCACAACCCTCATTCTTACCCGCTTGGACCTGCTACCCGACCCCCAAGTACCTTATCCGCAACCCGGACCCGACCCTGCTGACCATCAAGAATCAGGAAGTGCTGTCATTGTAAGCCGGAAGTGACATCATCAGGAGTAGGCGTGATCAGAAAAAAGGAGTAAAAATCGCTATTGAGAAGACCCGCAGCCTGACCCACGACCCGTAAACCCACAGAACCGACGACCAGCGTCTATACCCGCACCACGAACTTCTATCCCAACCCGCAGGGTACCGTAGGTTTTTGCGGGTAACCCACGGGTACCCAACCCGCTAAAGGACGTCTATGCCTCAGGCTTTGAGGCAGGGTACGTAATATTTGATTGACAGCTCCGATATTTAAACACCTTTTTCATGAAAAAAGAATTCAGGTTCCATGTTTCATTTGCAAAGGACTTTTATTAGCAGCTTTTTACGTGTAGGTGACAAGTCCGCTTTAACTTTTATGATGTGATTTGCAATTGGTTTTAGTTTATTCTTATTTGCCGTTAGGTTTTTAATCAGCAGCTCTTCAGTTTGGTCTTTCAGCATCACTCTGGTTGCTGTGGTCCAAATTAGCCCAGCAACCATTTACTGATATGAATAAGAGACTGTAATATAAATAGTAGAGAAGCTGAGTAATGAAAATAGCAACAACAATAAATGTGTAGGGATGTAGCGAACTGTTCGCCGGCGAACTAGTTCGCGCGAACTTCGACTGTTCGCGTCCGCCGAATGTTCGCGAACGTCGCGCGACGTTCGCCAATTGGTGTTCGCGTTCGATTCGAAGTAAAATTTCGTTCGACCATTCGACCGTTCGATCGCTAAAATCGAACGATTTCCATTCGTTCGAACGATTATAAGCATTCGATTGAATTAAAATCATTCGATCGAATAGCTTCGATCGTTCGATTCGAACGAAAATCCTTCGATCGTACGAATAAAATCCTTCGATCGTTCGATCGAACGATTTTATCGAGCGTTCGAAGTTCGCGAACTGTTCGCGAACTGTTCGCTTTTTTGCCGGTGTTCGCGAACGGCATTCGTGAACACATTAACGGCAGTTCGCTACATCCCTATAAATGTGTACCCTTACAGAGCATTTGTTTTATTTTTACATGGGGTCAGTGACCCTCATTTGAAAAGAAGAAGGCAAATAATTATAATTCAAAAACGATAAGAGGAAAAACATGAAAGCCAATTGAAAAGTTGCTTAGAACTGTCCATTCTATAACATACACTGTACTAAAAGTTAATTTAAAGGTAAACCACCCTCGCCGCCACTTGTCCTTGAATGGCAGTTTGTCCCACAGTATGCAATGATTAGTACAGGCTGACTCTGGATACTAAACAACTGCTGTCTGAACACTGAATAATAATTGTCGAAAGTTTCTCCAAGCAATAAAAGTCTATGTTACATATTGTAGTCTGCCTGAAATTAGCCGAGGGACATCATTTTGACTGATAGAGGGAAAATTCTCTGTCTGAGCCGCTTTAAACAAATAATTTTGCAAATCATTTTGATATCGGCCTTTCATAATAAACCCTGAGTGCCTGAAAGCGCTTGAGCACATTTCAAATGAAATAATGAAAGCTGAATGGGTAAAGCAGTTCTTTATCACAAAGATATTTGTGAAGCACTAACTGCTGGAAATCTTGGTGAAGTGGAGGCTATTATTTAATGATCCCTATATTTTCTGTTCTGTCTCGTGCTCTCAGTTCCTAAACACAATGAAACCTAAAACGAGAGTTGTTTACAGAGACTGAATCGTAGACAGAGATCATCAATGAAGCACATTTTTATGTATCGTGGAATGCAACGACATGGTGGATAAATTATAGACTTTATTATAGTTGATGCTGGGGTTTCCCCCAAAATGTTTTGTATTCTGTGAGGTCATAATAAACCAAGCATAATGGAGTTGAACTAATGCCATAGGGTAGTGATGGGTGAATTTGTCCTGTTTCGCTTAGCAGGAAAATTCGAAACACGAGTTTTGACGCTGGCGACAATTTGACGCTCATTGAAGTCAATGGGCATCCGTTTAATTGTCGCCGGTGTCAAAAAACTTCGCAAATTCGCACCTGCCGAATAAATTTGCCCATCACTAATATAGGCATGTTCTATAGCCAGGTATCAATAAGTAAAAAAAAATAAAGTATTTTAAATATATAAATAGTTATAGTAATGTGCAGGTTTAGCAAGCAAGTCCAAATGTGGAGCCTATATAAGGCAGTGCCTTGCTGAGGCCTAGTAAGATCCAAGGGTAGAATACAGACCGAAGTTGCCAGACCCATACCTCCCAACATTTTTGAAATAAAAAGAGGGACAGAAAAGTTGGCACGCGTATTTTTTTTGTGGCCACACCCCCTAATTACCATTTTCATTTTACAAAATTGAAAAACCTTTTGGGTAGGACTCCATGAGCGATTTTGTCGCGATCCGACGCCCTGCGACAAAAAACGCATGCGACTGCATCCGACAGTCGTGTCGCGTCGGATCAGCGCTGCGACACCATGCGACAATTCTATCTCTTACCTTATTTTGTCGCATGCGTTTTGTCGCAGAGCATCGGATCACGACAAAATCGCTCGTGGAGTCCTACCCTTAAACCTTTTACAAACTGACTTCAGCTCTACTATTTTGTGGGTCTAGGCTTGTGCCGGCCTCTTCTGATGTCTCCTGGTGTTTGCTCCCTCTGCTCAAGGTTTCGGGCGTTTGCACCTGGGCCCACCGTACGCTAAGCTCATCTAATGTACTTAATACACTGCATACATTGCATCCTCATTCCGTATATTTAGTTAGAGGGAACCTACAGTGGAAGCTTGGTCACTGTATGTGCAGTCACAGCAAAGAAAGGGAACATCTAATGGCACTCCATGGCCCCAGCATTCCAGTGGGAAAGAGCCCAGGAGGTTTTGGAGAGACATGCTCTAGCTACTGTATGTATGTGTGTGTGTGAGAAACAGTGAGAGAGAGATAATTTGCAGAAGTAATAAGTATTGTATTATTATCATCCTTTTTCAAAAACCAGATCCCCGTTCTTAAGTTGGCCTCCCTGCAAAAAGCTGTTTATTAATAAAGTGTGTTTGAGTTCATCGCACTTGTGTGAAGATGCCTTATTCCTTCAACAAAGGCCATGCATGTACATCTTACAGTAATGGGTGCCCACAAGTCACGGGTGGCTCCTTTACACATGGACTGGGTCTATTAGAGCTGGGAAGGGGTTGGAATTCCCCAATGATGTTAAACATTCCCTCAAGGAAGCTGTGAGTTTCATGTTAACTAGAGATAACAGATGGGCTGCTTATTCCATAAAAGTGAAGGGAGTTTTGAAGTTGAAATTATTTGGACTATACTTGCTGAGTGGGCTGGAGAGCTCTAAAGAGCCTGAGGCAGGAGGCCTCAGAAGTAGGAAGAAGACTTGTGAAGGCTAGCTTCTGTTATAACTCACTCTTGGGGCAAGAGATAGAATTAAGGTAGTAAGTAGAGCAGCTAATGGATCCACCAAGGAGAACAGAAGGTTTGCCACCCTATGTATCACAAAACAGCATAGAGACTCAAGTTAATAGACTAAGGGATAGAGCTATCTCAGGAAGAAGCACAACTCCACCAGGGTGGAGTTCTATCTGTGGCTGTAATTAATTAATTGTCAGTAATATCCAAGCATTTGCTCATGGCATCAAGGAGGTGAGTCTGTGAACTGCTTTCAGGGCCTCACGGCTCAACTAGCAAGAAGTCTGGACCAAGAAGGAAGGACTAGATATAAAGTCCAGTGGTACCCAGGGGATCAAGAAGGATCATAGTCATGATCCAGGGTTCAAAGGCAGGCAGTGATTGGTCATGGTCAGGAACAAAGCAGAGGGTCAAAAGTCTAAGAAATAATTAAAGAATTAAGTAGCACCCAAGAATGCCAAGAAGTACAACCTATTTGGGCATTGAACCCATGTCCTCATGTCCCTTTTATTTAGAATTTAAACTTCATTTTCAATTATGTCTAGCGGCCCTGGGCACTGCCATCTTGACAGAGAAGCAGAGCGCTCTGCAACGGAACATTCCTGACAACTGCAGGGAGAATCACAAACAATCATTTTAGCTCTTATGTCTTGTGTTTGTACCATGTCAGATCCCCAAATACACCCCATATACAACAGGTGGATGCTGGAGAAAATTAATATCCATAGGGCAAACGTAAACCAATACTACTTTATATTAATAATAATGCCCATCAGATTTATTAGTAAATCAAACCGATTTTGTGCAAGCGTCCCAGTCTCTCCCCACACCACTGCAGAGGCAAATATAACACAGAACTGGCACACAACTTAGGGATCTCAAAGGCCGCATGTTAGCAATACATTTGCACAATATGGGACTGTTCCAGTGAGCTTTATCAGTGCAGTTCAGCTTATGCTCATGTTTAGCTTTAAGTAATTCATCTCCCACTGTGTTTATTAATTAGTGCATATTCTAGTACAGCTTTTGCTCTAAAAGAAACAGTAGTTGATAAATGGGTCAAAATAAATAGACTGGTAATCGGAGACAGGCCCCGTAATATGTCATCCTATTTCTATTAAATAAAAAGACTGACTATGACACCCTAATAAATCTTTGTGAGTTCATTTATTATACATGAGACAACCTTCATATTGAAGTTCGGGAGTAAGTTCATCACTTTCAGTGGAATAATGGCCCAGGTGAGTGAAAGAGATACTAAATTTAACAGGTCAAGCAATTCATCCATCATTTGTGGAAGCCATTTACTTAGAATAGAGAACATCAAGTAATTAGGAGAAAATTGGCAAAAAAAAAAATAAAACTGCAAATTAGATCAAAGAGGGTATACTCGTTAAACTTGGCTACACTGTATACAACAAAAATGGAGAGTAAAGGTGGCCATAGACGCACAGATAATATCGTACAAAACAAATTTTCGTCCAATATTCGGTGCGTGTATGGTGGGAAAAGAGCTGAACGATATCGGCAGAAGACTTGGATATCGGTCGGTTCTTCGATCGGGCTGTACGGAAAAGTTTGATTGGGTGCCCTTGAAGACACCTAAACATCGGCCATTGTTAGTGCTGAATCGTCAGATACAGGTGGAATTCTATTGTTTCTATATGTACAGTATATCTGATGATTCTGCGCTACAAGTGTGTATTGAAACAAACGATCTTTCTTGGAAACATCTTTTCCAAGAAAGATCATAATTGTTACGTCTATGGCCACCTTAAGGGCCTTATTTATCAAAATCTGAATTATTTAAAATAAAAAAGTTCAATCAAACTAGAATCCACGATTGGACATTATTTATTATTTAAAAATCATGATTTTTTTGGATCGGGTAAAAATCTGAATCGCTAGATTTTTTCAGAATTTTTCACTGTAAAGTCAGAATTTTTCGGATCTTTGCCCGAAAAGCAAATAGTCGGATTTTCGGGGCAGACCAAAGAAATTTCCAAATAGGATAGGGACCTTTAGGGACTTATATACAACTTAGGCAGGTCTGAGATGGAGAATTTTTGGATTTTTCCATCCTCGGGGTATAATAAAGCTCAAAAAGTTTTTTTTCCCACTAAAAATTCGGATTTTATTGTTTTAAGGTTTTTTGGATTCGGACTGTAATACAGTAAATAACCCCCTGTATGTAAAAATAGAGAGCTGGAGTAAATGTGGTAGACACACAATTCAAGGACAAAATGGGCCTTCTGTGAAGAACAATAAAAAGGCAACAGATGTCCATATAACCCCAGTTTGATCCAAGCAGAGGAAAGTAGTGGACATAATCTGCCCCTTGAGACCTCCATGAACTATGGTATTTGGAAACAACATAATAAAAGGGATGGAGTAAAAGTAGTGGGCACATAATTAATGACCAGCAGACTTGTTCTTATGCGACCTTTAAGAAGGATGACTATATGCAGAAATAAGTCAAATCAACTGAACTTGCTGCGTTTTTCTTGAAGACATTTTAATAGTCATCCAACTGGCTTTCTCAATTCAGAAAGACTTGTAGATAAGATCTTTCGGTAATAAATACCCTTGGAATGTTGCTCCAAGTTATTCTGAATTGAGAAAGCCAGTTGGATGACTGGTCAAACGTCTTCAAGAAAAACACACAGCAAGTCCAGTTGATTTGACTTTTCAGGAAGGCAGCACACAACTCCAAATTGATCCCAGGACATTCCCCATAGGCTAAAACAGCAATTTGGCAGATTTAAGGTGGCAAATAGTCGAATCTGAGTTCTTAAATGGCCAGTGTATGATTTTGAAAATCTAATTTGAATAAAAAAAAAAGCTCAAATCGCAATTCCCTACTCAAATTTGACAGTTCTGGTCATAAAAAAAACTAGAAAACTAAAAATTCGAATTAAAAAAATGATATGTTTACTTCTGCCCTTGATAAATCTGCCCCCTAATGTGAAACCAGCACATTGGACTTCTTCAATTCATTAAAGGACACCTGTTGGCAAAATATATGATCCTCAACCAAAGGTGCGGGCTAATAGCTCTTGAGTTTCCTACAGTGATTCAGTTGATCTGAAAAGCCATTTGTGGTGTATTTTTCCTTTTTAACAAGGCCTAGACTGTGTTTGATAATTATCTTTCACATTTATTCCCAGTACTGAAGCTTAATCCATTTCCTAATCTCTACATAATGGACGCTCAATTCACTTCCACAGTAATCATTTTTGTTAAATTTCACTATAAAGCGTCCGACTTCCCGAATAGAAAGTTACAGATTCGCCGCTTTCCTGGATTAATGGTAACGTTACACCTCTTGAGCCGTCACACAAAAGCCCAATGCATTGTCTCGTTCCTGCAATGGGATTTTAATGACTTTGACGGCCGTTTATTGATGGAAATGTAAGAATGGCAATAAGCGGCAATTTAATATTAAATCCATATTTTAGGAGCTCACTTAAAGTAATCATTTTGCTGTATGAATTATGTATTTTTGATATTTAAAACTAATTAATTATTGAAATGCCCCTCTTTGAATATGTTTAATGTGCAGTGCTTTCAGCCTGGGATGAATGTGGCCGTTTAACAGATGCCAATCTTGTGCATTTTTCGGAGGCATAACCAATGCCATGCAATCCATGCACACATTCTTCTTATTAATGGTGGCTGTTTTAAGAACAGTTGTTAAAATCTTAATCTGGTTATTAAAGGGCAGTTATTGATTGGTTATTATAAATGATAATAAAATAACAGCCCTAGTCAATAGAGTATCACTTTACAAGAGTATTGTATCGACAGAGGTATTATGGGGAACATAAAGGGGAACAAAACATTAACCAATAACTGGTTCCTGATGCTGGATGTCAGAGACATCATTAAAATGCAAATTAATCCTTACCGTATATACTCGAGTATAAGCCAAGTTTTTCAGCATCCACAATGTGCTGAAAAAGTCTACCTCGGCTTATACTCAAGTCAGTGGGCATAGCTGAGATTGCAGTCACTTTTAATCATTCCTATACCAACAGTTCGCTTGGGGAGAGACTGCAATATCACACAGCGCCCTCTGTTGGTTATATCAAAGAATAACAGTGCACCCTCTGTTGGTTATATGAAAGAATAACAGTGACTGCAATATCACACAGCGCCCTCTGTTGGTTATGTGAAGGATTAACAGTGATGGCAATATCACACAGCATCCTCTGTTGGTTATACGAAAGATTAACAGTGATGGCAATATCACACAGCACCCTCTGCACATGGTAGTGGGACAGGGGGACAATGCACACAGTAATCCGTTTGGAAATTCTCTGTCACCATCAACTTTGCAAAGAAGTCAGGTTGATCGCTGGGGGGGTCGCTTTGGCAGAATGTGCGCTTTTGGGAGACAGGGCTGTAGTTGTGTCTAGGCTTATACTCAAGTCAATAAGTTTTCCCAGTTTTCGTAGGTAAAATTAGGTACCTCGGCTTATACTCGGGTCGGCTTATACTCGAGTATATACGGTAAATGAGAATCTCAGTTGATCTGAGTACATCTGTCTCTCTGTTCTTTGTTTCTGCAACTGAAACTGGAAGGATTAAACCCAGTTTTTCATTAAACAATTGCACAGCAGTCTGTCCTCCCTCTTGGGGTAGGACTTCGCGGACGATTTCTGCGTGATCCGACGCGCTGTGCAAAAACGCAGGCATCAAGTCGGATGCAACAGAAATAAGGTAAGTAATGGAAATGTTGGATGAAGTCGCAGCGTTGATCCAACGCAACATGACTGTCGGATGCAGACGCAGCATGCATCACATCCATCCGACAGTCATGTAGCGTCGGAACAACGCTACAACACCATCCGACAATGCATTCACTTACCTTATTTCCATCACATCTGTTTTGACATCTGAGTTTTTGTGCATCGCGTCGGATCGCTCCAAAATTCTTTTTTCCAAAAACATTTTGTCCATATGCATTACAGTCAAGGGCCATTTTTCTTGTGGCAACTTTATTGTCAAGGTGATTCCATGCCTGATTAAAAAAATTGCTCATTGCTTTAGGTACTAGCTCTTTAAGAATCCCTGCAACTGTCATTTACCTTTTATTTTTACAGAAGTTATTTAACATTATTTAAAGTTTGAAAATAATCATGATAATAATACAAAAGTAAGGCTTGAAATGAATGTGCTGTCTGGTTGCTCAGTACCACTGAATAAAGTATCTAGATCACATTTTTCTATTTATCTGTTTCTTTTGCCTATAAAACAACAGATTTGGAACCAAGGCAGGAAGCGGAAGGAAGTTGCATAATTTCTTATCTTAAAGGGATAATAAAAAATAAAAGCAAATGGGTTGTCAGGAAGATCAAGGGGTGTTAAAATAATATCACCTTCCAATTGGGGTACCTCCATTTACCAAAAATGATAGGTTTTAAGTATTATCAAAGCAAGGAGAACTGGGTAAACATATCATTAGTGGCGACTGCCAGTAAAACAAAGCAAAATTGTATCTATTTCCAGTTCCATTCACATCTGACTCTTCTGATACGCACAGCTTGCTATTCATTTCAGCAGGAAAAAAACACGTTAGTAAGTGACATGCCAGAGTTTGCCGCAAGCCACCATTTTCCATATTGCCCCTGGCATTTTTGTGGACCTTTTTGAAAATGAAGTTATCCCTTCCCACCCCTGCTGTTGAATATTTTTTTCCACCACTGCCAGTACCAATGAGGTACTTTCAGTTCTATCAACAGGTAAATGTAGCACCTTCATTATTAATAACCAAGTTTCAAACGTATTTCTTGGATCAGTACCAAATGTCTCTTGGGGATGAACCACCATAAAAGTGCACCAAACCATGACCTGGGGTATGAAGAGACACGGTGCCCAGGACAATACGTTCTTGGGGAATGTAAAGATGCCAATGCCAATGCTGACCAGAACAAACTGCCAGTGACTGCCTATTGATACACTGATGGGGCAGCCAGTAAGCCTTGCCAGTGGAGATGCCATAGTGAGTTGACTACCAGTAGATATGTCCATGCTGGGTATCTCTGCCAAATATATGATCACTGGCCTTAAAGGGGAACAATCGTGAAAATAAAAATTTAAGATAAGCTTCATCATACTGAAATAAGGAACTTTCTAAATACAATTAATTAAATATTCGGCTTTGTTTATAAAACAATCAAGTTTATCTTCAATATCCCTCTCTCAGCATCTGTTTATCTTCATTCTGTCTTGCAGCAGTTGGGTGTCAGATAATCATTGACAGTTAGATCCAATATATCTTATAGGGGGGCTCCTTTTGCCTAGAAGATGTATTAGAGGTCACTCTATTAAAATCACCAGACATCATGTCTCTCTACATGCAGAATTTGTGCAAAAGGCAGTTATTTTGTTAGATTTTGTTTGTACTGGAATCAGTTATTTGAGTGAGCTCTAATTCATCTGCTAGGAAAGGAGCCCCCCTATAAGATATATTGGATCTAACTGTCAATGAATATCTGACACCCAACTGCTGCATGAAGACAGAATGAAGAGAAACAGATGCTGAGAGAGGGATAGTGAAAATAAACTTGATTATTTCAGAAATGGTACAGAATTTTTAATTGATTGTATTTAGAAAGGCCACTTACGATTCTAGTTATTGCCAATGTAATGTTTTTTCCTATATTAGCTTCTAAGTCTAAGTTAATAAACAAACATACAGTACATTTACCCTTAAAAGCGCTTTCCTTTTGCAAGCTTCATATCTTCCTATTGGCAAAATGGCTCACTGGAAAACATCTATCATTAAAATATGAGTAAGACTTGTCTGTTCTGCTCCCATAAATGTTAATGTTTCTGCCAACTCACAGAAATGCAGATTTATTTTGGTCTCATGCAGGTATTTTTCATATTTCCGGGGGAAAAAAATCAATTGTTCGTGTTTTGGAGGCACAACTTCAATCACCCACACGTGAGCACTTAGTCATTACAATAGATAGTTATTTAAAGATTGGAAATTGATTAAACATTCCCTCTTTTTATGCTAGAAGTAATAAACTCTTGGGTTGTTACGTGTGGCTGCGTAGCCTTTTCCCTCCATAAATGTCTCATTGAAATTGTCCAACAATTAATTTTGGAGCTAATGCTCAGCACAGGGAAGGGAAATAAAGTTTCCAATGTTGGGTAGTGGAACTTAATGTTGAGGATAAGAGTAAGAAGGGGAAGAGGAGTAATGAGAGAATGTTGGTGGCTTGTAATCAGGGATACAATTTATGATTTTTCAGTCGATAAAAGTTTGATAAATGCAAAATTCATAAAAATTATGAACAAAGGAGGAAACAGGTTCCCCCTACTAATTGATCTATGAGTATGGAATGGGGTTTTGCTTCCAGCTAGGACCCTACTGATGGGTGATGTGTCTTATATTTGTGTAACCAACAATTCTGTGCCATGTGATGGTTTAGCTCCATTTCATCCAGAGAGAAATAGAAGTATGACAATGTGTCCATGCTACAGTTGGGATATGGAAAGGCTCAAAAAAAAGAAGAAAATCTCACCTTAACTCAAACAGTCAGATTCCTATGGCAATGAAGTTAAAATTTAACTTTTAATACTAAAATAAATATATCAAAATATATATAATGGGAGTGTAGCAGAGTAAATCGCAAACTGAGAAAGAGAGTGAGCCTCCATAGCTCTCCCTATATGTTATGCACATATCGCTTATAGTAGTAGTAGCCAGGGTCGGGCTCCCGATGGGCCCCGCTGACCCGGACCCGCTATTGCAACTTCCCCCATCTTCCCTCCTGGCAAATGGTCGTGGCTGCGAGCAGGAAAAAAGGGTAGGCACAGGAGCTTGAGGGGTTACAGCTGGGACGGGGCGCCTGTGGTGTCTTTGCCCCAGTCTGGCCCTGGTACTAGCTACCACAAACAGGGCCGGATTTGTGGCGAGTCCACAAAGGCTCGGGCCCAGGGTGGCAGAATATTAGGGGTGGCAAGCTGCCAATCCGCTTCTTGGGGAGCACAGCTCCCCATCGCTCAGGTGCAGGCACGCATGCGCGCTCGTACCAGAGGGGGGTATGTGGGTCGGCCGCCAGGACCAGCCCACTAAATCCGTTGCTGACCACAAATATATATTTAGTTATGGATAACAAACAGTGTTTGTTCAGATTAGATCAACTCAGTAGAGTATGGTGCAAGATTCCTTTTGTGTTTAGTTATCATGTATTACTACTTACTAGGTCTACTCTATAGAGTATGGTGCAAGATTCCCTTTGTTATTTAGATGTTGGGGTATACTTGTTATTCTAAATCAGCAACTATTCCTTACCACATACTGTATAACTACTGCTGCTGACTTTATTCATAATGTAGAGTCTCTAATGAAGACCAGAATGCGCTTCAATATTTCTCCTCTGTAGTTTTCTGCACTTATTGGACTAAAGGAGGCCATAGACGTAACAATAACGATCTTTCTTGGAAAAGATCTTTCCAAGAAAGATTGTTCGTTTCAATACACACGTGTAGAGCTGAATCGTCCGATATACATGTAGAAACAATAGAATTCTACTGTTATCTGACAATTCAGCACTAACAATAGCCGATGTTTGGGTGCCTCCAAAGGCACCCGATCAAAATTTTCCGTCCAGTCCAAACGACGAGTCGATCGATATCCAAGTCTTCTGTCGATATTGGTCAACTTGTTTCCCATCATACACACATCATTTCGTATGATGTTATCTGCGCATCTATGACCACCTGTCACGGTCGGCATCCTAATTCCAGAACCTATGCTAAGCACCCTGTTCTTGGCTCTTGCTTCTGCCTTTAACAGCCTCCTTTCACCTCAGGAGGAGCCCTCGGCTAATCAGATGCCACCAGGTCTTATTAAGAGAGGTGCCAAGCGAAGGGTTCTGGACGAGCAAAGGGGCACAACGGTAAAGCAAAAGTCTTTTGGGCAGAAGGCCGCAGTACAAGGAGTAGGTAGAAAGCGTAGTCAAATCAGGCCGGGTCGGGGCAGGCAGAGTATAAGCGGAGTCAGACAGACAAGGGTCAAACCAGGAGATCAATCGGGAGGGATACGGATATAGAAGAGTCGGTTAACCAGGCAGGGTCAGGATTTCAGAGATCAGGATCGGCAAAACAGGCAGGGGTCACAACAGGTATCAGATAAAATATTCTCTGGGGCCCAAATGTTTCTTTTAAATTTGTAAGGGGGGGGCCCTGGCACCAATGTTTTTTTTTTATTGGTGGCTGGGTAACATTTTGTTGTATGGGGTCCCATGATTTCTAATGGTGGCCCTGGTTGTATATAAGTCTAATTGTAAAGAAAAAGGTGAGAATCTGAATTATACTGACACTCAGATAAGCGCTAGCTGGGGTTCAGGAAGGTGGGCCGGGCCCTCCTGGCTGCTGGCACTAGTGTTGGCATTGCCTGGGTGAACACTCTCCTTCGACTGAATCTCTGAGGCTTCCTGCATTAAAAAGGTACAACTGATCTATTTGTAATCACTCATGACTCCACCTGCTCTATGGAACCAAATCAATGGGAATGTGCATAATCGAGGGAAGGGAAGTTCATGATCACCTCATTTTTGCATTATCCAACATTTACCCATATGGAAGCGTCGCAACAACAAAAGTAGCAATTTTAAAACCATGTTTTATGGAAAAATAAATAAAGAACAAGAGAAACATATGGCCTTTTTGTCATTGTGCATAATAAATGCTCGGAACATGCTGGCAAATGGGATCCATCTGAGAGCAGCATCCTGCCATCTCATTAGGTGGAAAGATAAAATCTACAGGATGTGGAGCTTCGGAAGTGCGTTACTGTTCATTTATTTCTAGGTTTTAAAAGTGTCCAAATATTTGCACATAGTGCTATGCTGCTAAAAGTGCTTTATAGTCTTGCATTCCCAGAGGGTTTGAAACTGTGAAACTGGCAGTCCAGTAGGAAGGGTTAAAAAAAAGGGAGAAACGAAAAAAAAAAAAAAAAAAGAAAATGTATAATCACTATTTAGTGTCAGGTTGAAATAAAAGGTTGTGGGATACAAAATAATCAGCATGAAAAAAAAAGTTAAAATCAAGTATTTGGAAATGAATTACATTCATTTTAAGACAATAGATTTTGATTTCCTTGCGCTTACAAGTTTGGTGTGGGTGTTAGCGCTCGGCACTAAGCTTTAACACTTCTCAGAATTGAAAGCTTTCAGATGAACACATAAAAGGTCGTTTGAGAATGCAAGTGCAATTCTGAATGCAAATGAAATTGTGTTTTTACCATTATCAATGAATTTTGATTTCCTTGTGCTTAAAAGTTTGATGTGGTTGTTAGCGCTCAGCACTAAGCTTTAACACTTCTCAGAATTGAAAGCTTTCTGATGAACACATAAAGGGTCGTTTGAGAACGCAAGTGCAATTCTGAATGCAAATTAAATTGTGTTTTTACCATGATCAATGAATTTTGATTTTCTTGCGCTTAAAAGTTTGGTGTGGGTGTTAGCGCTCAGCACTAAGCTTTAACACTTCTCAGAATTGAAAGCTTTCAGCTGAACACATAAATGGTCATTTGAGAATGCAAGTGCAATTCTGAATGCAAATGAAATTGTGTTTTTACCATTATCAATGAATTTTGATTTTCTTGCGCTTAAAAGTTTGGTGTGGGTGTTAGCGCTCAGCACTAAGCTTTAACACTTCTCAGAATTGAAAGCTTTCTGATGAACACATAAAGGGTCGTTTGAGAATGCAAGTGCAATTCTGAATGCAAATGAAATTGTGTTTTTACCATTATCAATGAATTTTGATTTCCTTGCGCTTAAAAGTTTGATGTGGGCGTTAGTGCTCAGCACTAAGCTTTAATACTTCTCAGAATTGAAAGCTTTCTGATGAACACATAAAGGGTCGTTTGAGAAAGCAAGTGCAATTCTGAATGCAAATGAAATTGTGTTTTTACCATTATCAATGAATTTTGATTTCCTTGCGCTTAAAAGTTTGGTGTGGGTGTTAGCGCTTAGCACTAAGCTTTAACACTTCTCAGAATTGAAAGCTTTCTGATGAACACATAAAGGGTCGTTTGAGAATGCAAGTGCAATTCTGAATGCAAATTAAATTGTGTTTTTACCATTATCAATGAATTTTGATTTCCTTGCGGTTAAAAGTTTGATGTGGGTGTTAGCGCTCAGCACTAAGCTTTAACACTTCTCAGAATTGAAAGCTTTCAGATGAACACATAAAGGGTCGTTTGAGAATGCAAGTGCAATTCTGAATGCAAATGAAATTGTGTTTTTACCATTATCAATGAATTTTGATTTCCTTGCGCTTAAAAGTTTGGTGTGGGTGTTAGCGCTCAGTAGGGATGTAGCGAACTGTTCGCCGGCGAACTAGTTCGCGCGAACTTCGACTGTTCGCGTCCGCCGAATGTTCGCGAACGTCGCGCGACGTTCGCCAATTGGTGTTCGCGTTCGATTCGAAGTAAAATTTCGTTCGACCATTCGACCATTCGACCGTTCGATCGCTAAAATCGAACGATTTCCATTCGTTCGAACGATTATAAGCATTCGATTGAATTAAAATCATTCGATCGAATAGCTTCGATCGTTCGATTCGAACGAAAATCCTTCGATCGTACGAATAAAATCCTTCGATCGTTCGATCGAACGATTTTATCGAGCGTTCGAAGTTCGCGAACTGTTCGCGAACTGTTCGCTTTTTTGCCGGTGTTCGCGAACGGCGTTCGCGAACATCAAATCGGCAGTTCGCTACATCACTAGCGCTCAGCACTGCCTCTAAGCTTTAACACTTCTCAGAATTGAAAGGTGCTTTCAGATAAATACATAAAGGGTAATTTAAGAATGCAAGTGCAAAGTGCAATTCTGAATGCAAATTATATTGTGTTTTATCTTTATAGTAACAGTTTTCTTGTGAAATTGTAACTGCACTCCAAACTGCACTCACAGAGATTTGCACTTGTCTTTGACACAAACCAGGTGCAAGTTGAGCCTAGTGTGGGTTGCGTTACCTCTGGAGTGCACATTTAAACCAGTCATTCCAGCACGCCGTCGGAGCTCCGCTGATTTACCGCTCTCTCCGGTCTATATCCTGACTTACCCAGCCTCTCTGTGGCTCAACAGATACTCTATCTTGTTTCCTTCACGCCTATGGGGAAAAAGAAGCATCCAGTGGCACAATCCCCTGATATTCGGAGACATTTGCGAGACTCTGTGCGGCCTTCCAAAATGGCGGACGAGCCGCGCCCGGAGTCTCCTAAGGAACAGCGTATGCGGCCAGTGCACTCACCTTCTGCCTCGACTCCACACTCAGAGGCGTTAGAGACCAATGCTGAGCCCTCGGCGGCGAGTGTCCCCGCTCCTCCACCTCAAGATTGCGGACAGCCTCCAGGCCTTACTGGTGAGGAAGATCTTACCCTGGCGGAGGTAGTCGCGACCCTCCGCTCCACCATCCAATCCTGCCACGTGGCGACGATGGCTAAAGTGGACGAGCTCCGTGTGGACTTCGCGATCCTGCGACAGGACCTTCAGCGGGTCCAGGATCGGACCACTGAGGTGGAGCGTCGGGTGAGTGATCTCGAGGACACCTGTAATCCTCTGCCTGAACGCATTGACTTATTGCACCAGAGGCTTGAATCGGTTGAGGCCAAATCCGACGACCTAGAAAATCGCCTCAGGCGAAATAATGTCCGGTTTGTCGGGTTCCCTGAGCGATCGGAGGGACCTGACCCTGCTAAGTTCCTGGAAAATTGGTTGAAGGCGGAATTTGGTGACGCTACGTTCTCCTCTGCCTTTGTAATCGAGCGGGCGAATCGCATCCCTGCTAGGCCGCTGCCACCGGGCGCACCTCCTAGGCCTTTGATAGCCCGTCTCCTGAACTTTAGAGACAGAGATGCGGCTCTGGCTGCAGCACGAAAAAAGGGTGAGCTCCGCTACGAAAATACAGTTGTCTCCCTTTACCCGGACTTTTCGAATGATCTTCGGAAACAACGCCAACAGTTCATGGGTGTGAAGCGGCGCTTTCGAGATGCTGGCATACAGTATGCTATGATGTACCCTGCAAAGCTACGGGTTTCCCTGGATGGCAAATCCCTCTTCTTCAGCTCTCCTAATGAGGCATCTCAATGGCTGGATCGACGTCCTTGAGGGAGTTCTGGAGGGTACTCTACACCGGGCAGGAATGGCCCGTTTTGCCTTTGTTACTAATGGATTGGGGATCCATTGGTTTATGTGCCTCCCAGATGTCTCCTCTTGCAAGTACCCCATCTTTGAGCCATCTTGCTCCTTCTGCATCAGTTTAGTTACTGTAAGTTTGCTGGGGACTTACTCCGCCATAGCGGTTTCAGGGAACTACGCTTTGGCATCTGTTCTCACTCTTTTGGTGGAACTCTATTGATCATCTGCTCCCAGTGATCATTGCACATATCCTTTATTTTTTTGTTCAGTTGTTATTTACCTTGTACTTATTGTTGCGTGTGCTCATTGTTTCGGCACACCCCTCTAGCAATTGTTATGTTTCGGGCTCCAATCTTCTCCACTATGGGAGCAAGTAGGGTGGGAAATTTTGGGATTACTTCTCTCCTTCTTTTCTTCCTCTCTTTTCTCCCTCTGTTCTCTCTTTTCACTCTTTTCTCTGCCTACCCTTGCTATGGGGGGGGGGACTTCGACAGGTATTGTATCCCTTTGTTTTTATGTCGGAAATCACAGCTATAACGTGGAATGTTAGAGGATTGAACTCCTCCATGAAGAGGTCCCTGGTATTTAATTTCTTGAGAAAATATTCCCCCCATGTTATATGTCTCCAGGAGACCCACCTTTCCAAAACCTCTAGCCCACAACTAATTAAAAAGCCCTGGATAGCACATGCCTATCACGCTGTTTATTCTAATTATGCCAGGGGCACTTCCATTTTAATCAGCAAGGCTCTTCCATTCCAACTGCTTAGTATCCAGAATGACCCTGAAGGGAGGTTTACAATCCTACATGCATCCCTTGCAGGAACCCCTCATATTATAGTAAATGTATATATACCTCCGCCCTTCCAAGACGATATTCTCTATCACCTGTTACAGCTTCTCGCAGCTCTGAATCCCGACCCAGTTCTGATTATGGGTGACTTTAATGCAGTCATGGACCCTGAGATGGACCGTTTCTCGCTGTCTTCTACACCGAGATCGGGTCCCACTGCACTAAAGTCGTGGGCGGACACTTCGGGGTTTGTTGATGTGTGGAGGGCTCGTAATCCTAGCAAACGTATGTTTTCTTGCTATGCCAGGGGTTCTATGTCCAGGATTGACCTCGTCTTTGCCTCGATCGATCTGTCTCCCAAAATCCTTAAATCGGAGTTTCTCTCCAGAGGCATATCTGACCATGCCCCTTTAGTAATATCTTGGCGTATGCACTCTAGTCCTGTCCACAGACTGTGGAGACTCAATCCTTACTGGATTACCCATCCCGACATCCAGAAGGAGATTCACCAGACGATTGAATCATATTTTCAGGTTAATTTAGACAGTGCCCCTCTCCCCTTTGTCTGGGATGCCATGAAGGCTGTGCTTAGAGGGTCTTATATTGCCAAAATAGCTTATGCCAAGAAACAGGCGAGACGATCGATGTCTGAGCTGGAGGATGGTTTGAGAGAGGCGGAGGCGCGGTACATCCAATGCCCCAATGAACAAACTAAACTTGACCATGTAGTAGCGCAGCGGAAATTTGCCCAGGCGCTATGGAAGGTGGCCCACAAGGGACAACTCTATCACAAATTTGCACTGTATGAGAAAGGTGACAAAAATGGTAGGATGCTAGCTCTTTTGGCTAGAGATGAATACACCAGGCCGGCCATTCATGCCCTAGAGAACACTGATAAGGAGCTCATCACCTGCCCGTTTGCAATTAATAAGTGTCTAGCTGATTTCTACTCGGAGTTGTACTCTTCCAAACTTCAAAAATCACCCATCGAGATTGCAGAATACTTAGAGAACCTTGATCTCCCTACTCTCCCTCTGGAATACAGGGCTCTGTTAGATACCCCTATTCAGGAGCAGGAAGTATTAGAGGCCATATCAACCTTACCTACAGGGAAAACCCCGGGCCCGGACGGTATCCCCAATCTCTGGTATACCACCTATGCCCCTCTGTTAGCCCCGCACCTAACTGCTGTTTTCAACCACACTCTTGCCACGGCCCAGCTCCCGCCTTCCTTTAAGGAAGCCATCATAGTACTTATATTGAAGCCTGGGAAACCCCCACATTTAAGTGCCTCCTATAGACCTATCTCACTTATCAACTCTGACTATAAGATTTTAACCAAGGTTCTCGCCAGAAGACTTAACCATGTTATTACTTCCATAGTGGCCCCAGATCAGGTTGGATTCATACCCCATAAAGCCGCGGAACTTAACATCAGACGCCTTTATACCAACTTAACTATTCCCCATGACAATATGGGCTCCAGGATTATAGCCTCTCTTGACAACGAGAAGGCTTTTGATTCTGTTGAGTGGGCCTACCTTTGGGAAACCCTCAAAAAATTCGGCTTTAGGGAAAATTTTTTAATTTGGCTTCGGGCTATATATACTAATCCCATGGCTAGAGTCATGTCGAATCTAGATATCTCCCCCCCCATATCCTTGGCTAGGGGGACCCGTCAGGGTTGTCCTCTCTCCCCTGGTCTTTTTGCACTGGCTATGGAGCCCCTGGCGTGCTTGATCCGGTCCTGCCCAGAGGTTCGGGGATTTGAGTTTGGCCAACTTAGGGAGAAAATATCCCTCTTTGCTGATGACACCCTCCTTTACCTACACGACCCAGGTCCCTCCCTTAGAACAGCTCTTCAGCTAATAAATTCTCATACCATCTTCTCGGGCCTCAAAATCAACTGGGCCAAATCCACCATTCTCCTTCTTGACCCGGAGGCGACGGCCCTACTTGACCCTGACCTCCCGTTGCAACAGGTTCCTGTACTGAAATATTTAGGTATCCACATCCACCCCCAAATAGGGAGATTCCAGGAACTGAATGTCGACCCGCTTATGGCCTCCCTACAAAAAGCAGTAGATAGATGGCTTAGGCTTCCACTTTCCATAATCGGCAGGATTAACCTTTTTAAGATGAAGTTTCTCCCTAAATTCCTTTATTTGTTCCGACAATCACCTATTTGGCTGCCCACTGTTTTTTTTAAGCATTTGCGCTCCTTGCTCATCAAACTTTACTGGTCCCCTGGGCCGGTAAGGGTCAAATATGCTGCGTTGCTCCCTCCTCTCACTGAAGGTGGACTAGCGGCCCCTGACATGCTGGGTTATTTTTTAGCCTCCCAATTATTACCCATAAAAAGGTGGCTTGAGCCTACCCCGGAGGACCCGGTTACTCTCCTTGAGGCTCAAGTAGTTGGCTCTCTGGAAGGGCTTAGGAACTTAATTTACAGGGATAAGTTTCATCTGACTCATTGCACATCTATGATGAGAAATGTGGTTAGGGCCTGGAAACAGGTACACCCGGGGTGTTCTACCTCTGATGTAGCTCTTTCCCCGTTCACTCCGCTATGGTGTAATCCGTATCTTGACCAACTGCTCACTATACCTGACCCCGCTGTTTGGGCACAGTTCAATGTTAAATATGTCAATGATGTTTATGCAGATAATGTATTACTCACTTTCGGTCAGCTCAAGGATAAATTTCATCTTCCCAACAGAATGCTTTTCCGTTTCTTGCAATTGAGGCATGCCCTCACCCAGCAATTTCACTCCAAAACTCTACAGATCAAAACTTCCCCAATTGAAGACCTACTTCGCAGGCAACATCTCCGCAAACCTCTCTCGACTTTGTATGGCCAGATTGTTCGAGCCAAGTCCTCCCCTGCCCAGGGTCTATATGAGAAATGGATTGTTAATATCCCTGACCTCACCATTGAACAATGGAATGCAATCTTGCAGGATACCCTCTCTCCTCTTATTAGGTCTCGTGACAGACTCATTCAGTTTAAATATCTTCATAGAGCGTACTATACGCCCTCCCTGCTCCACAAAATTAACCCTGCAATACCTGATCAATGCAACAGATGTAAGAGTTCACAAGCTGACTTTTTCCATATGGTTTGGTCTTGCCCACAGATACATCGGTTCTGGACTGATATTGTTACTTATCTCACACAGCTCATGGTCTTGCCTATAGAACATCACCCAACGGTTCTCATTCTCAACTATCTCGCGGACACTGTGATCTCACGATCAGAAAGGACTCTCCTTATTTTTTTGCTTTTTCAGGCTAAAAAGGCCATTGCTATTAAGTGGAAAGAGGAGCAGCCGCCCACACTACACTTTTGGATCAGTCTGGTGGAACAAACCCTGCCCATTCTGGAACAAATTTATGCAGCTAGGGGTTGCCCAGCTAAATTTAACAACACCTGGTCGCTGTGGATTTTACACAACGACTCCTACTCCAATAGACCTGGAGACTCACACTCCCCCCATATTGATTGGCTTCCACCAGATCCCTAATAACCGGCTGCTGCTCTCTCTTCTTTGGGTTGAACGGACCTTGGTGTATGCCTCATGTGTCTTGGGTCCTTTAGAATGTTTGTCTCCTAGTCTATATGTGCACTTATAACTGCACGCTGGAGAATACACCGATCATCTAATTACGTCTCGGAATCTCCTGTAGATGCTGTATCGCTCACTGTCTCCCTCCCTCATTTCTTCATTTCTTTTTTTTCTTCTTTCTTCATTTCTTCTTCTCCTCTCTCCTTATCTCACCTCTTCTCTTATCTTCTTCTTATGCTGCTTTTCTTGGACCTTCCGCCTTTCCCCGGATGCCTTCTTGCATCCTCTCTGTTTTTCCAGGGGTTTAACTAAAAAATTTTCTGATGCGCAGCCAACTGCATTATTTGTCTGATGTACTGATCATGCTACTTTGTATGGCTATGTGTTGGATTAATAAATAAATCTTTTAAAAAAAAAACCAGTCATTCCATCCAGTTCACTAGCCACAATTCTGATGCACTTATTGATTAGTGATGAGCGAATCTGTCCAATTTTGCTTCCCCGAAAAATTGAGAAACTGATAAAAAAAAATCCGCAAAACACATTAAAGTCAATAGGCAGCCACATTTTTTATACGAGCAACAATTTTTTCTCACTCCAAAATGCATTAAAGTCAATGGGCATTTTTCTTGTGGCAACTTTTTTCCTCTCGGCAACTTATTTGTCTTGGCGACTTTTTTGTCTTGGGCGATTTCTTTTAGTCTCCGCGATTATTTTTCCCAAATGCATTAAAGTCAATGGGCGTATTTTCTTCTGACAACTTTTTTGTCACAACGACAATTTTGTCTTGGGGACTTTTTTTTGCTGCAGTTTTCGCAAACCGATTCACAGATGGTGAAGTGCTGATTTTCACCACAATTCCATGCCACTCATCATTAGCGATGGGTGAGTTTTTCCTTTTTCACTGAAAAATTCACGAATTTCCTGATTAATTTGCAAAATGGAGAAACTCAAAAATTGACGCCCGCATCAATTTTGATGCCTGCGTTAAAGTCAATGGGCATCCAAATAGTATTGACGTGCAACCTTTTTGACATAATCGACTTTACTGATTTTTTTCTTGCGGGAGTTTCGCTAATTTATTCGCCGGCGGCAATAGGTGGAAATTCACTGCGAATTCGAGCCTGGCAAATTTATTCTCCCATCATTACTCATCATTGCCGATGGGTGAATTTTTCCTTTTATCGCTGAAAAATTCGGAGTTTCACAATAAATTTGCAAAACTGAGAAAAATTTGAGAAACTCAAAAATCGACACCCGCGTCAATTTTGACACCTGTGTTAATGTCAATGGGCGTCCAAATAGTACTGACGTGCAATGGCTTTGACATAATCGACTTTTCTGATTTTTTTTCTTGCAGGAGTTTCGCAAATGTATTTGCCGGCGGCAATACGTGGAAATTCACTGCGGATTCGAGCCTGGCAAATTTATTCGCCCATCATTACTCATCCTTGGCGATGGGTGAATTTTTCCTTTTTCGCTGAAAAATTCGGAGTTTCCCAATAAATTTGCAAAACGGAGAAAAATTTGAGAAACTCAAAAATCGACACCCGTGTCAATGGGCGTCCAAATAGTATTGACGTGTGATGGCTTTGACATAATCGACTTTTTTTGCAGGAGTTTCGCAAATTTATTCGCCAGCGGCAACACACGGAAATTCACTGCGAATTCGAGCCTGGCAAATTTATTCTCCCATCATTACTCATCATTGCTGATGGGTGAATTTTTCCTTTTTCGCTGAAAAATTCGGAGTTTCCCAATAAATTTGCAAAACGGAGAAAAATTTGAGAAACTCAAAAATCGACACCCCGTCAATTTTGACGCCTTTGTTAATGTCAATGGGCATCCAAATAGTATTGACGCGCAATGGCTTTGACATAATCGACTTTTCTGATTTTTTTTCTTGCAGGAGTTTCGCAAATGTATTTGCCGGCGGCAATACGCGGAAATTCACTGCGGATTCGAGCCTGGCAAATTTATTCGCCCATCATTACTCATCCTTGGCGATGGGTGAATTTTTCCTTTTTCGCTGAAAAATGTGGGAATTTCCCAATAAATTTGCAAAACGGAGAAAAATTTGAGAAACTCAAAAATCGACACCCGCGTCAATGGGCGTCCAAATAGTATTGACGTGTGATGGCTTTGACGTAATCGACTTTTTTTGCAGGAGTTTCGCAAATTTATTCGCCAGCGGCAACACACGGAAATTCACTGCGAATTCGAGCCTGGCAAATTTATTCTCCCATCATTACTCATCATTGCTGATGGGTGAATTTTTCCTTTTTCGCTGAAAAATTCGGAGTTTCCCAATAAATTTGCAAAACGGAGAAAAATTTGAGAAACTCAAAAATCGACACCCCGTCAATTTTGACGCCTTTGTTAATGTCAATGGGCGTCCAAATAGTATTGACGCGCAATGGCTTTGACATAATCGACTTTTCTGATTTTTTTTCTTGCAGGAGTTTCGCAAATGTATTTGCCGGCGGCAATACGCGGAAATTCACTGCGGATTCGAGCCTGGCAAATTTATTCGCCCATCATTACTCATCCTTGGCGATGGGTGAATTTTTCCTTTTTCGCTGAAAAATGTGGGAATTTCCCAATAAATTTGCAAAACGGAGAAAAATTTGAGAAACTCAAAAATCGACACCCGCGTCAATGGGCGTCCAAATAGTATTGACGTGTGATGGCTTTGACGTAATCGACTTTTTTTGCAGGAGTTTCGCAAATTTATTCGCCAGCGGCAACACACGGAAATTCACTGCGAATTCGAGCCTGGCAAATTTATTCACCGATCATTACTCATTATTGCTATTGACGCAACCACTGATAAATGCCAGCTCCAGGTTGGCAGTAGCTCCAGGGTGCCCTGTGTCAGTTGGTGGAGTTGTGCCCCATACACCAGAATAGGAAGGAGGCACCAAGTGGAAGTGCCGGAGGGTCTGGACACAAGTGCCTCAATCAATTGCATCAATATTCCTTCTGCATTGTCTCTATTTGTTCATTAATGACTCCTATACTGATGCATTGACACATTGAGCTTCGTTTACATTTAATTTTAATTTTTTTTTTCTTTTACATTTTAATTCAGAGTTTTCTAATTAATTAATTTTTTTTTTTTATTTTGAATCTAATTAATGAATTTTATGATGCACAAAACAGCTTTTGGGTGGAATTGCCCTTTAAGAATGAAGGTACATCAAGTAAAGGTACAAGAAGCATCTCTCCAGCCCCGGGACTGAAATAAAACGCTAGCGAGATGCAATAACTGAATTAAGGGTCAGGCAAGTTCTAGCAATAGCCATAAATGTGAGAGACAGGTTAGTGACTGGAAATCATTCCAGCCTCCGTTTTATGGATGTTTCTTTATGTTGTTGAGATCAGCGTCTTAAATTTCCCCGTTCGGCAAAACAGGCGACTCGGGAGTTTTGTCATAGTTTTCTGCAATGAAGTATTTTGTCAGTGGGAAGAAGGAAAATCCCCCCTCTGCTTAAAGGGATACTGTCATGGGAAAACTGTTTTTTTTTTTTTTTCAAAACACATCAGTTAATACTAGTGCTGCTCCAGCAGAATTCTGCACAGAAATCCAATTCCCCAGTCATGTGACTTGTGCCTGCACTTTAGGATGGAATTACTTTCTGGCAAGCTGTTATTTGTCCTACTTAATGTAACTGAATCAGTCTCAGTGGCAGTATCACTTTAATGGAAAAAAAACAATGTCATCTGTTAATGGGGTAAATTTACTAAGAGGTGAAAATTCGCCAACGACGGCTTCGCAGCCATCGCAACACTTCGCCAGGCGAAAATTTGCTCAGACAAGGTTAAATTACTAAAATGCGAAGTTGCGTCCAGGGCGCTGAACGCAGGTGAATTTTCACTAGCATTATTTCGTCAATTAAAGCGAAGATGCGCAAACGGTAAATTAGGTCTATCGCTACCTCGTTAGAGGTCTTTGCTCAGTTTTCGGGGGAAAGCTCTGAAGTTTTCTGAGTTTTGCCCGACCCTATTTTTTCAGACTTCTTTTTACTAAATGGGGATGGGCGAATTTTTTCTTCTTGTTTCGCCATGGTAATGACGCCCATAGACTTGTATGGCGTTGCAAGTCACAAATAAAAAGCCGCTTGTCAATAAAATTTTGACTCCCATACACTTTAATGGGCGTTGGCGACATTTTGCCAGTGGCAAATTTTTGGCGAAACGAACGCCCTAGCCCAAGCCTATTCATAAATAAGGTCCATTCGGGAATTCAGAGTTGCTCCGAGTTGGATATTAGAAAAACTGAGATAAATTCTGACCTTGATAAATAACCCCCTAAGTGTTGCAAAATTGTAACAGTTCAGAATTTGCCCTTGAATTACTACTGTGCTGCCAGACTCAAACACTAGAGACAGGGACATTAAACTATAAACTGAGATTTTGGAAAAACTGTAAAAAAATAAATAATGGAAAGTAATTGAAAAAAGTCTTTCTTTCTGGGGAACAATCGGAAAACAACTGAACTGAAAAAAGTGTTTGGAAGGTGAACAATCCCCTTTAAGGAATGTGCCATTCATATTATCGGTGACCTTCTGTTCGGATGCAATCGATGAATCTGCTTTTAATAGCAAACGCTTCATGTATATTTAGGCGCAGATTTATCAAGGGTTGAATTTCGAGGGTTAAAAAACCCTCGAATTCTACCCTCGAAGTAAAATCTTTTCGAATTTGAATATCGAATTTGAAGGATTGTAGCGCAAATGCTTCGATCAATGATTTTAAGCGATCAATGGAAGGATTTTTATTCGACCGAAAAAAACTTCGAAAAGTGCTGGGGAAGGTCCCCATAGGTTAACATTGCACCTCGGTAGGTTTAAAGTGGCAAAGTATGAAGTCAAAGTATTTTTTAAAGAGACAGTACTTCGATTATCCAATGGTCGAACGATTTTTACTTTGAATTGTTCGAATCATTCGATTCAATCGATGAAGATTTTCATTTATCCAGGTCAATGTTTATCTAATATAAGTGATTATAAAACTGAAAGTCCGCTTGCGCTCCTCTTCAGAAAGCGATCGGGTGATCCATCGCACTGCACTTGATTTCTCCTCCCTGCCTTGCTTATAGGAGATAGCCAGGGAGGAGAAATCGAACGCCGCACGATGGATCGTTGCCGTGTCTACTTTTCTGAAAGAACTGAAGAAGTTGCTCGGATGAGTAGTAAAACGTCTTCAATAATTACAGTAAAATTACAATTACAGCAAGTCCAGTTGTTTTATAATTACTTATATTAAGGTGGCCATACATGGGCCGATAAAAGCTGCCGACAGTCCGTGTCAGCAGCTTATTGGCCCGTGTATGGGGCCCCCCGACGGGCTTCACCGATCGAGATCTGGCCGAAAGTCGGCCAGATCTCGATCGGATGGGACGAAAAATCCGGTCGAATCGCAGCCGCATCTATTCGTTGATGCGGTCCTGCGATCTGACCGGCCATTACTATTCGTTAGGATCCGAACGTTGGGCCCTAGGACCCACGATCGGATCAGCCCAATATTGCATATCGGGGAGAGATCCGCTCGTTTGGTGACATTGCCAAACAAGCGGATCTCTCCATGTATGGCCACCTTTAGATATACCAATACAAATGAAACTTTAAAATCGCAAAGCCTTTATTAAGAAAAAACTTACCGAAACTCTGCTTCCACTTCAGAAAAGGCGACAGGGTGACGATCCATTGTGCGGCGCTCAATTTCTCCTCCCTGGCTATCTCCTATAATTAGGTGGGGAAGAGAAATCAAGCGCTGTGCAACGGATTACCTAATCGCTTTCTGAAGAGGAGCGCAAGCAGAGTTAGGTAAGTTATTTCTTAATAAAGTGGGATTTTGTATCGAAGTATACTAACAAATATTTAAAAAAAAAATACCTCCCAACATTTTGAAAATAGAAAGAGGGACAAAAAGATTCTTTTTAGGGCTTATTTACAAGTGCAGTTGCAGTGTACACTTCTGGAAACAACATACTATGTTTTTCAAATCAGGTATGGGCCAAAAAGTCAGTTAACCAATGCTACGGGTAACCATATATAGACCGTCTAAGGCAGGGGTCCCCAACCGAGGCCCAGAACTAGGCCGTGCACATTCATGAACTGGGCTGCCTAGCCTAGCGACCAATTAACGTGGACACCAACCCCTACCGACCACCCATCCCTTTCTGGTCCTTGCAAAAAATTTGGCTCTACACTGGTTCCCGGGCCAAAAAAGGTTGGGGACCACTAGTCTAAGGTTAATTTTAAGAGACATCTGTCCCCAGATCCAGACATGCTGCTCTTCGGATCAGCTCATTTTCCTGTAACGTTTAGAGCAACAATTAATGAGGGACTGAAACTCTCCTGCGACACATTCACTTACACATTCCCTTACCAGTAAGTCACATTTTACTTTGAGTAACTGCATTAAATTACTAGAAATGTGAATTATTCTGCAATAAACACTACATTTGTTATTCCCAACATGTGTATGGCTTTCAGCCTATTTCTTATAGTAAAACCAATATACATCAAGTCGTGTGGATTTTATTACAGCTTAGCTTTCCTCTGTATCTCAATGACTGCGGGGCGAAATGCGTGATGATCTAGTTATTCACTTCGACTGTGAAATGGGAACTCAGAAAAGTCTTTTTATATCCCTCCCTGAATCAGCTTAATGACGGACTTGGATTCTTGGAACATAGCTCTGTATTACGTTGCTTTGTGAGGGGAAAGGTCACTGCTATTGCCCAAGTGGAATGGATGTAAAGAAGAAATACTAGGAAGGCAGTGCACAACATTCCTAATTCCACATATAACATATATTTAAGAAAAAATCTGCCAGTTGGGGTCTCAAGAAACAAGCATTTTGCATATTAATTATGGCATCATCCTAGATATCAAGCAGAAAACAGAGTAGTCAGGGACAGGGAGAGCCAAGTAACAGTGAAATCGGCAATACTAGAACTAGAATACTAGAACTATGACCAAAAATCGTGCATTAAACTTAGTTCGGAGCATTGTTTCAGGATCGATGATGTCATGGAGGTACGGCATGGTGTTACAGGAGCAAATTAGGGTTGGGAATGGGAAAACATTTTTTACTTCTGTAGGGATGTGAAAATCTTAGACATCCTTACACTTTACAGACAGGCACATCCCTAGTAATATGGACACCTCAGTGGGTCCTTATGGGGACCTTGTGCTTATGTAACCCCTGCAGTTCACACAGTGTACACCAGATGGCACTGTGCCAGAGTATAAAAGATTTAGGAACCATGTGCTCTGGGTCCATTGCTTTAGCCCAACCAAGCAGGCTGGAAGGGAATGGGTAGTGTCAACCCTAGGCGCCTTGGCCCTAGTAATTAGACAGCTATACTCTTTTTATAGATCGCTGTAGGAGTGATAGAGAGGTTATTTAGTTGAGCAGCTCAAGGCTTCGCCGAGGAGATTAGAGGGATTAAGATCCCAGGGTATTACTGACCCAGAGTAAGGAACCAAGTGTTGAGATAGGGATGTCAGGAGTTCCCCTAGTCTGCCACTGGAAGATATCCTGAAAACCGGGCAATACCCATCACATGCTGTCAACTTACTCTCTGCTGTATATTCCCTAGCCTGTGGGGATTCAGCCTATACGTGCTGTGAGTATATGCTTCCTTTATGCTGCTGTGTATGTTCTATAATCCATTGTGGATCAATGTGCTAAATGATCTATGTGCTATTGTTCAACACAGTTCTTTGTTCAACCGTTAAAGAACTACTGGCACCCATCATTGTGCTATCACACCCAGTTACAGATACACTATACCCTTGCCTCCACCGCGTTGCGAGGGCTTACCCCTGAGAAAGAGACCTCATCGGTGGTCTCAACCCACAAAGGAAAGTAGCTAAAACTGCCCTAGCACAAGTCAGTTTATTATAGCGCTACACTTCTTTTTTGTGAGAAAAAGTCACACGATTTCCCTCTCCACCCCTAATTTGCATATGCAAATTAGGATCATGCAAATTAGGATTTGGTTCAGATGGGCCGAATCTGAATCTTGTTGAAAAAGGCTGAATCCTGGCCAAATCCCGGACCTAATCCTGGATTTGGTGCATCCCTAATAAATACACACTAAAATATATTTTTTGGCACATCTGAGGCAAGAGGGTTTTTTAGGTCCTACCCCAGAGGTGATAGTGAGACATATACATATTAATAAATGAGGATGCCAGAGAACAAAAAATTTAATTATAAGTGCAGTAGAATTAGCCAATGAGAATGCTGCCAACCAAAAAAATTGTTATAAAAGCAAGAGAACTCACACATATTAATACCGCTGACTAATAACTCAATTACAGGTGCAAGAAACTCCACCAACAAGAATTCTGCTTACCAGAATATATCAGTCATTTTGCCGTAATCATACATAGGGAGATTATTTTATTATTTTGGCTAAGGGTTGCCACTTTCCCGCTGTAGACGGGACAGGTGGGCAGCGACGATGTCACAGTGACAGAGCAGGTGACATCAGAGGCAGGGCTGGCAGCGTGGATTATGACATGGTGATCAGATGTTCTCCAACTGCCATGTCAGTCTATATAGCATCCTACCCAGGTAGTAGACAGGTAGTAATGGGCGACTAAATTCGCCAGGCATGAATTTGCGGTGAACTTCCGTGATTCGCCATCGGTGAATAAATTTGGAAAACTGCCACGAAAATTCGGCGGTGTCAAGAAAATCTAGAGGGTTGGTCGGAATAGTTGCTCGCGTCAAAACTGTCACGGGTCAACACTATTTGGACGTCCATTGACTTTAACGCGAACGTCGAAATTGATGCAAGAGTCAAAGTTGTCGCGAATTGACAAAGGCGTCAAAATAGTTGTGGGCGTCCAAATTCGAGTTTCGTCAATTTTTCGTCATTTTCTGGCGAATCGAAATGGGACAAATTTGCCCATCACTGCAGACAGGCAGTTTTGACCCGACCAAAAAGGTGGAAACCCAATTTTGTCTGCACGATATGACGCTGGAATCAAACAGCTGGAGGGTGGACGGACTGTTGTTTCGTTTTTTTGTGAAAAACGGGGTTTAACCCTTCCAGTCCAAGTTACAGGAACAAAGAACATGAAGCCAAATCAACCAGGATTCTCATTGGAGGATTTTATTTGTATGTTAATGAGGGTTCTGGCCCTAGGTACTGTAGAACACTTTTGCCAAGCAGTATAGCTTTATCTTTTGATAACATGTTACTGTTCGGCCATCAAAGTATTAATGTTCCATTTCTTATAACTATAGCCTCAAAAACGTCACGGATCATAAGAAGACAATAAAGACTTTGTGTTGGCTGTTTGGGAAGGAAATCCTTTCTAAGAACAAAGTTCATGTTGAGTAAAAGAGAGAACTGAGCAGCTCTCGGAGCAATCAGTGTAGTTCCAGACAGGTAATAACACCATTATACACCAAACGGGTAGTTTCTAATCTGTCATTTCAGAAAGAGGTATATTTAGTATTAATAGGAAAACTCCCCGTGCACCACTTTATAGCATGTCTGCTTTTTGCCTCTCGCAGTGTTTTTGTACTGTCGACTCAAACATGGGCGTGTGAAGCAGAAAAGCCCAATTATTGGAACAATTCTTACTGTAAATTCTTTTTGGTCTAGAATTTAGGATTTAAGTGAATAGCTAAAAATGGGGCAATATACAGTGATGCATTTACTATATTATGTTGTATTAAAAATACCAATTCGAGCTTTTACGTACGGAAATCTATATACAGGTATGGGACCTGTTATCCAGAATGCTCGGGACCTGAGGTTTTCCGGATAGTGGATCTTTCCGTAATTTGGGTCTTCATGCCTTAAGTCTACTAGAAATTCATTTAAAAATTAAATATACCCAATAGGCTGGTTTTGCTTCCAATAAGGATTAATTATATCGTAGTTGGGATCAAGTACAAGCAACTGTTTTATTATTACGGAGAAAAGGGTAATCAATTTTTAAAAATTTGGATTATTTGGATAAAATGGAGTCTATGGGAGACAGCCATTCCGTAATTCGGAGCTTTCTTGATATCGGGTTTCCGGATAAGGGATCCTATACCTGTATAATCTATAATCTTCACAAATAAATAAATGATGTGTTATTCCATATCTCGCTTGTAGTAGGCATTCAAGGACACATGCATTCACATTTTTTAAGAGGGCTATTCGAGACAGAAAACAGGTATGCTATAATACACAGGGAATTTCCTTATTACAGGTATGGGATCCGTTATCCGGAAACCCGTTGTCCAGAAAGCTCTGAATTACAGAAAGGCCATCTCTCATATAGACTCAATTTCATCCAAATAATCCAAACGATTTCCCTTTTCTGTAGTGATAAAACAGTACCTCGTACTTGATCCAAACTAAGATATAATTAATCCTTATTGGAAGCAGAACTAGTCCATTGGGTTTATTTAATGTTTACATGATTTTCTAGTAGATTTAAGGTATGAAGAGCCAAATTACAGAAAGATCCGTTATGCGGAAAACCCCAGGTCCCGAGCATTCTGGATACCTGTACTATTAAAGGACATGTAGTCACTATATAGCCTATCTGAAATCTCTAAATACTTGACACTCTGGTTATTCTAATTTTAATAGTACGACTGCAGCATCCCTTTAATCACTTAGGACTCCTTCTGCTCCTCTAACCCAATCAGCCCCCTCCCTCTGGAATTTCCTTTGGCTGTTGGCTAGTGAGCATGCTCAGTTCTTCTCAACTTAGATTAATAAACACACCCTCCAGTCTAACAGCCAATGAAGAGATGGCATTACTGGTTCCCTTAGAAACTCTGCTCTAGTTGTCTGCTCCTATTTTTAAATCCTAACCCCCTCTCCTGAGCTCAGCGTAACTATTACAGTGCTCAATCCAAGCAGGACTTGTCATCATAGTAAACTCTTCCTACTCTACTTTATTTGTAAAGCACTGTTAAGGAGCCGCATTGCCATACAGTACATAAAAGTACAATATATATGAAAGTATACATGGGGAGACAAATCACATAATAAATATATACAGAATCATAGGACAAAGAGCTTAAGTGCTATGTGGTAAGAGACATAGTGGGAAGGAGGTCCCTGCCCCATAGAGCTTACAGTCTAAGTAAATGCACTGATGATGTGTCAGATGGAAAATGGCCCCTGGGTGAAAGCTATTTCTTTTAGGGAAATGTAATGAGGCTGGCAAACGGAGGGGATGTATGCAGTTCAAATTATGCTATTTGGGTGGGGAAGATGTGCCCAACTTATATAAATGGTAGGAAAATGTGGGCTTTACATGTCCTTTAAGCATACCTTTATCTAAATTTACAAGTATATTAGAGGACATTATAAAATACAGAAAGAGCATATCATAGGCATATGTGTGTGTGTGTGTGTATATATATATATATATATATATATATATATATATATATATATATATATATATATGGGTTCTGTTATCCAGAAAGCTCCAAATTACGGAAAAGCCTTTTCCCACAGACTCCATTGTAATGAAAGAATCCACATTTTTAAAATATTTCCTTTTTCTCTGTAATAATAAAACAGTCGCTTGTACTTGATCCCAACTAAGATATAATTAATCCTTATTGGAAGCAAAACCAGCCTATTGGGTTTATTTAACGTTTATATGATTTTCTAGTAGACTTAAGGTATGAAGATCCCAATTACAGAAAGATCCATTATCCGGAAAATGGCAGGTCTCGAGCATTCTGAGTAACAGGTTCCATATATATATATTAGGGATGCACCGAATCCAGGATTCGGTTCGGGATTCGGCCAGGATTCGGCCTTTTTCAGCAGGATTCGGATTCGGCCTAATCCTTCTGCCCAGCCGAACCGAATCCGAATACTAATTTGCATATGCAAATTAGGGGCGGGAGGGAAATTGCATGACTTTTTGGCAGAAAACACGGAAGTAGAAAATGTTTTCCCCTTACCACCCCTAATTTGCATATGCAAATTAGGGTTCGGATTCGGTTCGGGAAATTCGGCCGAATCTTTCACGAAGGATTCGGGGTTCGGCCGAATCCAAAAAAGTGGATTCGGTGCATCCCTAATATATATATATATATATATATATATATATATATATATATATATATATATATATATATATAAACGCTCTACATGGAGCACTCATGTATGAAAAAAACAGCTGCCTGGGTGCAGTATCCCAAAAGTATGTAAACCAAAATTGCTGTACAAGAACCGCACTCACAGGACTTTATATAGGTGCAAAAAATTCAATTCATTATTTACTTATATTTATATATATATATATATATATATATATATATATATATATATATATATATATATATATATTCCAATTAAAGAAAGCACTTACGGCAGCCGGATACAAATGTACTTTATTGCTGCATAATATATCAACGTGTTTCGATCATCAGAGGATCATTGTCAGGATAGTGAAAGCAAATGTACAAAAATTAAAAAAAAAAACTAAAATCCAATCAGTGTAAAGAGTCAATTAATGCATCAGACACATAAAAGCAACTCATGCAAACATACTGTATCTCCTGTTTTTAAAGTCCAAGATCCCTATAATCAAAACATCAAAGATAATACCAGTGTAGATTAAAATATCACAGTTGTTTATACCTTCATACCTGTGTATATGTCAGACCCTAGTTAAAGGAACAGTAACACCAAAAAAAATGAAAGTGTCCTAAAATAATGGAAATATAATGTACTGTTGTGCTGCACTGGTACAACTGGTGTGTTTGCTTCAGAAACTCTACTATAATCAGGGTCGGACTGTGATGCGTCGTGACGTGCGTGAAGGCTTGCATGTGCACACGGCTCCCCTCAGCGCACATTCACACACGGTGTGCACGCTAACACGGCGCTGCGCGCCACCGAAAATACTTTTTTAAAAAAAAATAAAAACCCGAGCATCGGGTGAGGGGGTCTGGCCCGGCAGGGTCGTTGAAGGCGGGTGGGACTGATGAAGTGGCGATCAGTGATTGGCTGATCGCCATGTCATTATTTTCAATGTCCTGCCGGGTCTCCTAATTTGGAAATTACAGGAAAGTTTCACCGGACAACCCTTCCAAATACTGGGCTGTCTGGGTGAAATCCGGACAGGTGGCAGCCCTAATGTATGGGTCTCTCGCAGCCTATTTAGGTGGCAAACAGAGACAGCACTGTTCTTTAAGTAATTAAATACAGTAGGTTGTGTCTAAGCAGTATTGATATTTACAAGTAGATATCTTATTGGTCTCTATAAGTAAGTGCAATTAATGGGCATCTGAACACTCTAGACCAGTGATCCCCAACCAGTAGCTCGTGAGTAACATGTTGCTCCCCAACCCCTTGGATGTTGCTCCCAGTGACCTCAAAGCAGGAGCTTATTTTTCAATTCCAGGCTTGGAGGCAAGTTTTGTTGCATAAAAACTAGATGTCCTGCCAAACAGAGTCTCAATGTAGGTTGACAATCCACATAGGGGCTACCAAATGGCCAATCACAGGACTTATTTGGCACCCCAAGAACATTTTTCATGCTTGTGTTGCTCCCCAACTCCTTTTACTTCTGAATGTTGTTCACGGGTTCAAAATGTTGAGGATCCCTGATGTAGATCAACCACACTCTTGTTTGTTGAGTTACTAAATGCAGGTTCCAAGTAGGGAAAAAGCAGACCAGCTCAGGTGAGGAAGGGGTTGGTTCCCAAAAGCTTGTGCTTCTAATACTTCTGCAAATAAATGTATTAAAGGCATTGCCTGGCTGAGCTGGTGTGCTTCTTACTTGGAACCTGTTACGGTGTTGGGCTTGGAAGCAGCCTGGGATATGGATGCACCCAGCAACAAGAAGTAAGTGGTGTGCAGCAAATTAAAAGGTGTAGTTGAACTACTAAATGCACCATACTAACCCCTTTTGAAGAGTAAATGTATTCAGGTAACTGTTATCCAGCTATATCAAGGCTCTATTACTAAGAACAATATTACAGCAGAGTACTAAGTACTGAGGGTAACACCAACCAGGCACCAAAGGAAAACATTGCAGACAACCCCCCCCCCTTGTGAGAGACAGATGGGGGGGAGTAACAGAGAGCAGTGATCATGACTAGGGGTAGACAGAAGACACGTTAATAGGTACTTGCCCAGCGACCCTCCTATCATTGTGCTCTAGGCAGGTGCCTCTTCTACCTACCCCTAGTTCTGGCCTCTGAACCTTTATAAGCTTGGAGCATTGTATGCTTGAACCAATGTCTTAGCTTGTTCCCATATGAAAGAGGATGAGTGTAATTAAAGGAGTAAAAATAATAGACAAAACTGAAGAAAAGAAGCAGAAGGAAAATAACAAATGAAGATGGCGTGAGATGGAGAAAAAGAAAAGACATTGGGGCAGATTTACTTGAAGGTGAAGTGGCTACCGATAGTGTCAATTCGGGACAGGGACATCGCCAATATACAAACTCACTTCTCTAGAAAAAGAGATAGTTGACAATTCGCTCTGGCGAATGGACGTTACTCCACAAATTCACTAAGATGCGGATTTTACTGAACGTTACCTCTTTCGCCAGACTTGCCGTCTCCAGCTCAGACCAGGAGAAGTGCAATGGAGTGTATAGATCTTCCTCAATCTTCTGTTACATCATATTTTTTAACGGGAAAAGCTTCCAAAAAACGCTGGCGTCTGTTCCTTTTTTCAGAGTGGTAGCGTTCAAAAGTCCTTGCATTTTTCTTTGGGTAACCGGTTTCCCCCATACATTTTCATATATGGAACATAAACTATACAGTGGGCTCATGTGTAGGGCAATATAACAACTCTATTGTCTTTATTAAGGTTCCCTGGACTTGTGTAATGTAATGTATTTGCTGCAACATATACGTCCATTCAACTTTATCATTTCCCGCCATATGCAAATTAACCTAAGCGCAAGACCTCTAACAAATTTGCGCTAGGCAGAAATGAACGCTAGCGCATCTTCGCTTTCAATTGCTCGCATTGCCGAAGTAACGCTAGCGAAATGTCACCAGCGTTCGGTGCCCACGATGAAAGCCGACATTCCAGCGAATTAGCGTTGTCTGAGCAAATTTTCGCCTGGCAAAGTGTAGCGATGGCTGCGACGCGGTCGCTGGCGAATTTTCGCCCTCGAGTAAATCTGCCCCATTGGTGGAAAGCGGAACTAGAAAAACACATAATAAGGAAGCAGAGAGGAGAAGATAGACTGAGAAGGATTATGGGGGAGAGTAGACAGACTGGGCTGAGGTTTTCTTGTTGTCCCCTGACTGCAAACTCTGACAATAAAAGGCCTAATTATTAAAACTGAATTTGTGTAATGATAGAAATTTTAAATTAACTCTATTTTTTTAATACATTTGAATGTTTATTTATTAAAAACACTTTGAATATAAAAAATTGGAATGAATAAAATCATGAAAATAACTCAAATTTGTACCTTTTTAATGGGTCAAAAAATTTAAAAAAAAAACTTGCTTTAAAAAAAATGCTTTAAATTAGCCCACTGACTTTAAACATAGACTCAGCAGCTTTTAGATGTCAATGTTTTGTATAAAAATGTTTTTGTTTTTTTTGTGCTAAATAAATATCATATATTTGAGTTTTTGAAAGCATAATTGAAACTTAGGAGTTTTAGTGCAAAAAACCCCCCCAAAAAACGAATCGCATCAAAGATCTGAATGTGAACATTCCTAAGACTCCATCCCCCATATGTTATAAAAGGCACCAAGTTTGCCCAGGAGCAGTCACCATAGCAACCCAAAAAAGTTTGCTTTTATATAGGTAAATGCTTGCTGCTGATTGGTTGCTATGGGTGTGACTGCTCCTGTGAAATTATAGTGCCTTTTATTACATAACACCAAGGGGCAGATGCATCAAGGGTCGAATTTCGAGGGGTTAAATCCCTTGAAATTAGACTGGGGAATAGAATCGAATAGGCAATTCGGGCGAATTTACGCACTGGCGAATAGTCGATTGGGCGAATATTCGCCCGGCGAATAGTCGCACAATCGAATATTCGATCAAAGGATTTTCATTCCTTCGAATGCCTTTTTATTCGATCAAAAAACTTAGAAAACAAGCCTATGGGACTTTCCCATAGGCTTTTAAAGCAATTCGGAGTATTTTTAAAAGGGACAGTACTTGGACTATCGAATGGGCGAATAGTCGCAGCGTTTTTGCGCTCGATCTATTCGAATCATTCTACTCAGGCGAATTTACGCCAATTCTATAGTCGAGGAGCAGAAAAAACTACTCGAAATTCGATCACCCGAGCACATTCACCGAGCTTGGTGAATGTGCCCCCAAATATTCAGTAAAAACTATTTGCAATGGTATCCGGAAGGGAACCCGTCTCTTCTTAAAATTATTTTCTTATATTTCAGTTCATATAATACATTTTTATCTGATCTGATTGTTATTTTGATCTCCCTTTCTTAGATCCTACATTACTGGTGTGTCTTATCTCCAATTATCTGATATTACATCAAAAAACGTTTCCCCCTTTTAGCTGGTTCTGCTTATTTTCTGTAATCGAGCATCTTCAAAATGTAAAAGGAACTTGAAAATTATCCGTATTACGCGGCGCATCTCGAAGAGTTGATTAGAGTGTCTCTCGCATTGCTTTGAAGATATTCACTGCTTCCCCAGGGAAACTATAGTTTCAATAAATTCACTAAGCCGCGAAGCGCCGAACGCTAGCGTTAATTCGCTAGCGTTTGGCATTTTCGCTACTGCGCAAATTCACTAACTAACGCTGGCGTAGTTTCGCTAGTGTTACTTCGCACCCTTACGCCAGGCGAATTTTCACTAGCGACGTAACTACGCAAATTCACTAACTTGCGCAGTGTACTGAACGCTACCTTTTACGCTAGACTTCCTTCGCCACCTCAGACCTGGCGAAGCGCAATAGAGTAGATAGGGATTGTTTCCAAAAAAGTCAAACATTTTTCTAAGTCCCAAAAAACGCTGGCGTGTTTTCTACATGATGGGTGATAGGCTGAAAAAGATCGAAAATTTTTTTGGGGCTCCCCTCCTTCCCCCCTACATTTCCTGACTCATGGCAACTTACCTAGACAGTGGGCACATGTGTAGGGCAAAATAACATTTATATTTGCTGATTTGAAGGTTTTCTAGGCATTTGTAGTGCTGATACGTGTTCCTCCATTGAAATTTGAATTTCGCGCCGTATGCAAATTAGCCTTCGCTAGCGTAACTTCGCTTTACATAGCGAATCAACGCTAGCGCAACTTCGCAACCTTACGCTACCCCTGAGCGCAACTTCGGATTTTAGTGAATTTGCAGAACGCTGGTGAAACTACGCCTGGCAAAGTGCGGCGAAGCTCGGCGAAGTTGCGCCTGGCGCAACTTCGCATCTTAGTGAATTTGCCCCATAGAGTTTCATATGGTGTTTCCCATGGGGAGTTTTGGGCGGAGAAGGGAGGGGACTCAGTAACCAGATAATATGTATGGGAAATAGGGTTGCAGCCTTTTGGCCCCATTGAATCCGGGCAGGGTGCGGTGCCTTGTTGCAATGGGTGCCAGGTTGTGGGTTTGGAAAACCGGGCAGGCAGTTTTGGGATAAATAAATGATCATAATTAGGCCCCACAGGTGTGCTTATGCCCTCCAATTTTCCATTGTCCTGCAGCTGCTTCATCTCGTAACATCGTCCTTTCACTGCACTGCAACTTTCTTCCACCCCTGATCCTCCTCCCACCTGCTGCTGGACATAATATGGTGCCAATCATCTGATATAGGCAGCCAGATAGAGGAGCAGAGGAGAATATAGGGGAGAACAGAGGAAAACTATGGGATGAGTGATACTCAGAGTTCCCTGTATAACTCAGCCTGCAGCCTTGTGCCTTTATATGGTCACAGAACAACCCCTCAGTGACTTCTAATATCCTTATCATTTACAGTAGGGGGTACATTATCCCTTATAATACATGAGTGATACTCAGAGTTCCCCGTATAACTCAGCCTGCAGCCTTGTGCCTTTATATGGTCACAGAACAACCCCTCAGTGACTTCTAATATCCTTATCATTTACAGTAGGGGGTACATTATCCCTTATAATACATGAGTGATACTCAGAGTTCCCTGTATAACTCAGCCTGCAGCCTTGTGCCTTTATATGGTCACTGAGCCCCTCAATGACTTCTAATATCCTTATCATTTACAGTAGGGGGTACATTATCCCTTATAATACATGAGTGATACTCAGAGTTCCCTGTATAACTCAGCCTGCAGCCTTGTGCCTTTATATGGTCACAGAACAACCCCTCAGTGACTTCTAATATCCTTATCATTTACAGTAGGGGGTACATTATCCCTTATAATACATGAGTGATACTCAGAGTTCCCTGTATAACTCAGCCTGCAGCCTTGTGCCTTTATATGGTCACAGAACAACCCCTCAGTGACTTCTAATATCCTTATCATTTACAGTAGGGGGTACATTATCCCTTATAATACATGAGTGATACTCAGAGTTCCCTGTATAACTCAGCCTGCAGCCTTGTGCCTTTATATGGTCACAGAACAACCCCTCAGTGACTTCTAATATCCTTATCATTTACAGTAGGGGGTACATTATCCCTTATAATATATGAGTGATACTCAGAGTTCCCTGTATAACTCAGCCTGCAGCCTTGTGCCTTTATATGGTCACAGAACAACCCCTCAGTGACCCCTTAGTTTCTGTGTTCATAAAAGTTCTGAAATGCCTGTAAGTTACTCACCCACTTGACTGTAAGCTCAAATCTCAGGAACCATCTTCCACTTGTGCTTCATGGCACTTAACCTTCATGTAACTTTATAGCTCATTGTTTGTTCTACTTAACGTATTGTTCCTCCATTGTGTTCTATTAATGCTTTGTTTGAAACTCCCGTAACTATTTGTATATACAGTATATAGGCTAAGGCTACTTAAATACAATATAATATAAATAAAATATACATAGATACAAGGTCAACCAGTGAAAGTCGTTGCTGTCTTTTCTATGCAGAATACTTTCTAATTTGCTCATGAAACACAAGTCAAGTCCAAATGAAGATGTTGACTCTTATTAGTGTCAGTGCTGAGAAAACACAATAAAGGACAAATAAAATGACATTACCTGCTGCCTTTAGTCTACGTGGGCCTTGGAGCGATAATAGAAGATAATGCAAAGTGGCAGGTTCTCAAAAGGCAAACTCAGGTGTTCTTAGCTCAAGAGACTGGCTCTTACCTGGGGACTGAAGGTGCTTAATAAAATATAATATCATAGTATTTGATGTGTGGAGAATGTCAGGGAAGGAGTTGACACTGAGATCCAAACCAAGGACAGAGAAGAAACAATTTGCCCCACTCTTTGTTCCCCACAATTCCACTTATAAACTTATCTATTTATGTGAAAACTATTTACATGCAGAACGTAACCAAACTGGGCGTCAATACGCAACATAATTACAATGCCGTAAATACGTATGTATTTGACGTAAATGTATGTGAAATCCATCTCGCAAGAGTTTGGCCGCCATGTTGAAAATACACAGCGTATTTCAAGTGAAGTGTGTTGCAGATCCCATAGTTTTCAATAATACGGCATTTCCTTGGCGTATTGGCTCTCTGCTAAAAAATGCAAGTAGTGGTGGATTTTGGCTCGCAAGCGCCTCGTGCAAAATGCTATAGTGCACATTCCATATTTACGATTGGCTGTGCGTTTTTAAAAATGCAACGTAAAAACGCCCAGGCCCGAATTTGTGGCGAGGCCACATAGACCCGGGCCTAGGGCGACACATTTTTGGGGGCGGCATGCCGTGCAGCTGCTCTGTGGGGAGCCTGTGCTCCCCAGTGCTCCAGCGCTGGTAGTGCGGGCAGGCGATAGGACCGTGCGGAGCGCACGGCCTAGGGGCACCCGCCCAGCGAATCAGCGCTGAAAACGCCACATGTGACCTTGCCCTTAACAAACCCCCAGCGTGACACACACAAACACACAAATTCCTTCATGCCAGGTGGTGCCAATGGCACCAGGTCATTAGAATTTTTGAGGTCAATATCCTGGCTCCTACCGAGAGTATGATGGAAAAGAAAGAAAAGTAGAACAGTGTTTGCCCCACAAACGCACACACATATAGGATTTTAGTATCACAACAGCCTATGATATTTTGCATGTCCAAGAAATCATCCAAGCCCCCACAGAATCAGCATCACAACATCACCTGGCAGTGCATTCCACAAGCTCACTATCCTCATTGTGAAGAACCACCTACACTGATTCAAATCAAAGTTCTGTTGCATTAACCTAAAGGTGTGGCCTCCGGTGTAGTGATGGGGGCGAATTTGTCCCATTTCGCCACAAAATTAGCGAGTTTCCTGCAAAATTCGTGAAACGGTGAAAAATTAGCAAACAGCATTGAAGGCAATTACGACGCCCATGACAATTTTAAAAAGCGCGCCTATTTTGTCCAAATGCATTAAAGTCAATAGGCGCATAATTTGGACGTGCGTCAATTTTTATGCACGCGACTGTTCTGACGTGCTGGATTTTTCTCCGCAGTTTCTACTTATTTTACATACCCAGTTCATTGGCCTGTAGGTTGATGACCATTTCCAGCCTCACTGTAACAAAGTTCTTGGCAGAGGGTGGTCCTTCATCTTTGGCTTGCAGCAGTTGATGTGGGTGGATGTTCCATTGAGTCTGGAGTCAACAAGGCCCCAGAAATGTTAAGTGAAGTGTTTAGAGAAGTTGGGGAACAGGGACCCTGTGAACAAGGTTAGTTAGTGTGTAGGATACCCATTGTTATAGCGCTCTCTAGGAGGAGTGAGCCAGTGAGACTTAGTTAGCTCAAAACAATCTGGTGTGGAAAAAGACTCAATAAAACCGTGAAAAAAATCCAAATTGTACGATTTTGGATTATTGCTGGCAACCGCAAATTAATCGGATTATTGTACGAAATAAAAAGCAGATCATAATATCTTGTAATTGTAAACATCTGCCGTTGACCTCTGCCGCTGGTTTTAGATGAAGTAATTTTTTATTAGGGCTTTTAACAGCATTGGGGTTTAATAAATCACCAAAAAAATTAGACCTCCGACCAGAAAAAAATCGGAGTTTAGTAACTAACCCCTTAAAAGTCTGCATTGATCCAATAGGTTCAGTGCAGCACCCGTTGACTTCTATAAGACCTCATTTTTGTATTAGAGATTTGTCTGGATTTTACACTTAATGAACCTAATTTTTTTTAGAGTTTTAGAGAAATAGAAAAAAAATCACATTTTCAGAGATTTGTGAAAACAAGTAGACATTCAAATGTTAGGCTCCATAGCAATTTTCAATAAATTGATATATCTTATGCCTTATTACACCTTCCAGAACCTTTCCTACCACTGATGTCAGACTAACAGGCCTATAGTTTTCAGACTGAGAATGGGATCCATTTTTAAATAGTGGCACAGCATTAGTAATATGTCTCCCATCATTATGCCAGACCTCAAGCAATCACAGAGCTAAGCTAGTTTAGTACCATGGGATGAATACCATCCTGGACATTTGTTTATCTTTACATGTCCAAGTCTCTGAGTGACTCACCAGTATTTATCTACATTTTGATCAAGCACAAGATACTGTTTTATTATTACAGAGAAAAAGGAAATTATTTTAAAGATATTGGATTATTTGGATAAAATGGAGTCTATGGGGGACGGCATTTCCATAATTTGGAGCTTCCTAGACCTGTACTAGAATTGTGTCTAGGAACTCATCATTGTTTGGCCAATGATTGATTTTTTTTTGCATATTGTTTTTTTTTTTAGATACCCTTACACATGAACTAGGCATTGTAGATGAAAATAATTATGTGCCATGGTTGTTTAAGCAACATTTCATTGTAAAACATTGTAAGAGGAAATGTGGAATAAGCTTTGAAGTTGATCAGATTGTATCTGACCTGTAATTAGTTGAGATATCAATAACCTGCTGTTCTTTTTCATCTAATATGGCAGGAGAACTGGATGTGAAATTAACAGTTTATGTGGGAGCAAATATGGAAGTTGATAGATACCACGACTAGCCTGGATAGCCACATGCAGTTGCTGTAGATAGATTTATAGATGAAAAGAACATTTGAAGCATGGGTAGACGTAAGCTTAGGGCTGCATATGTATCCCAGTTAAATGCAGAAAACACATTTTTTGATGTCACCCCCCCATCAGACTAAAGTTTCGATGACAGCTCAGCCAGCTCGCTCCCATCTCTGAACATTGGCTGGAATATCGGGTCATATTATGAGATACTTTGAAACTCGTTTTACTGAAAGAACGATGACAGCACATACTTTCATCTTTCTTAAATGTGAGATCGGAGGATTTGGGAGCCAATTCACTAACTTCGAGTGAAGGATTCGAAGGTATAAACTTCGAATTTCGAAGTTTTTTTTTGGGCTACTTCGACCATCGTATGGGCTACTTCGACCTTCGACTAAGACTTCGAATCGAAGGATTCGTAGTAAAAATCGTTCGACTATTCGACCATTCGAGAGTCGAAGTACTGTCTCTTTAAAAAAAACTTCGACCCCCTAGTTCGCCATCTAAAAGCTACCGAAGTCAATGTTAGGAGGGTCCCCATAGGCTTGGCTAACTTTTTTTGATCGCAGGATATTCCTTCAATCGTTGGATTAAAATCCTTCCAATCGTTCGATTCGAATGGATTTTATCGTTCGATCGAAGGAGTTATCCTTCGATCATTCGCTCGAACTATCTGCGCTAAATCCTTCGACTTCGATATTCGAAGTCGAAGGATTTGAATTCCTAGTCGAATATCGAGGGTTAATTAACACTCGATATTTGACCCTTAGTGAATCGGCCCCTAAATGTCGATTGGAATTAATATAACAATAATTTGAACTTCAATTAAGGCCTATTAACATGAAGACGTACACCATTGCATGCCATTCATTCTTTAGGCGGATTTTTACTGGACAGAAAATGCGCCTTTCGAAGAAATAATTAAGCAAAGTCCTGTCTTTACCCTTGATGTGTTATAACATCAAACATAGTTCATACAAGCTTTTCGTAGGGGTTTAATAGCGCACCATTAAAATCAAAGTGACATCCCCATTCAAATGAGTTTTTATAAAGTCTTTTGGAGACCAGAGATCAATAGCAATGGGCCTTCAGAGATGCGACTATTGATTGCCTGTCTTAACCAATAAGCATGAAATCCAACTGGAATCAGGACAGCGTATATCTATTACGAAACATGAGCTTTAAAATGGAGTAAATTGACTTCTCCCCTTGATGCCACAGTATAAATAAAATATGTCTTATTCTAAAACAGAGGACTAATTGAAGAACAGTGGTAACTCAATCCATAAAAATGAACGTAATGTCCCTGTTCCTTTTTATCTCCAATGATTAATCCTTAAAAGCCTTCAACAATAGTATTTCTCACTCCTTCGCTTATTTTCTCCCCCATTATCTGTCCATCTCTTTCTCCCCTTCTATGCTTTACTACTCAAAAATAACACTGGGGAATTTCATGGAATTGTAATTGGTGAAAGTAAACCAAGAGCATTTTGGTTGCTCTACGGCAGGGGTCCCCAACCTTTTTCACCCGTGAGCAACATTCAGATGTAAAAAGTGTTGGGGAGCAACATAAGCATGAAAAATGTTCCTGGGTGGTGCCAAATAAGGGCTGTGATTGGCTATTGGTAGCCCCTATGTGGACTGGCAGCCTACAGGAGGTTCTGGTTGGCTGTACATCTGGTTTTCATGCAACCAAAACTTGCTTTCAAGCCTGGAATTAAAAAATAAGCACCTGCTTTGAGGCCACTGAGAGCAACATCCAAGGGTTTGGGGAGCAACATGTTGCTCGCGAGCTACTGGTTGGGGATCACTGCTCTACGGAATCGTACAAATATTATCTGGTAAAATCTTCTGAAAGCATTAAACGTAATCTATAATTGAAATATCCATCATCAAGCTAGTAAAAATATGTTATGGGGTCATGGGCCATGCCATTCTGGCACTAGTCTGTAAATCTGTAATAAAAATTAAAACCACATCTGGACCCTTGTTCAATGCCCAATAATAAGGCTAAATTACTCCCACCTACCCTATTTTTTAAATTGAGATCATAGGTCATTCTGTCATCCTTCTTTAGCTCCTTCCAGATATTTGCTTTTCTAATTGATTGCCTCGTCAAACCTGTCGCAGTAAATCAGTTTCCCTTTGGACAATAACCAAATCTCATTGTAGATGGTCAGCAAGACATTGAAATGGAAAAGATTCTTTATTCCAGAATTTCCAGAGGTAGACAACTTGTCTACTGGGCAAGGGGGCATTTTCACAGGTCCTACAGAAACACCATTACTTGTTTCACAAAACATTTCATGAGAAAACTGGCAATAAACTTAGTAACAACAGTAACACATTGGGACCCATTTACTTAGCTCGAGTGAAGGAATAGAGGAAAAAAAACTTTGAATTTCGAATGTTTTTTTTTTGGCTGAATCGTCCATCGAATGGGCTACTTCGATCTTCGACTACGACTTTGAATCGAACGATTCAAACTAAAAATCGTTCGACCATTCGATAGTTGAAGTACTGTCTCTTTAAAAAAAAAAAAACCCTAGTTCGCCACCTAAAACCTACTGAAGTCAATGTTAGCCTATGGGGAAGGTCCCCATAGGCTTTTGAAGTATTTTTTGGTCGAAGAAAAATCGTTCGATCGATGGATTAAAATCCTTCGAATCGTTCGAATGAAAGGATTTAATCGTTCAATCGAACGATTTTTCGAACGAATTGCGGTAAATCCTTCGGCTTCGATATTTGAAGTCGAAGGATTTCAATTCGGCAGTCGAATATCGAGGGTTAATTAACCCTTGATATTCGACCTTAAGTAAATTTGCCCCATTGTGTCTAATTCAAAGTAAAAATCACATCTTGGTTCAATGACAGATAGTAGGTCCTATTTAGCAGGTTCCTTTGCTGTTTTCACTGGTTGTTGACTTAATGCCTGTTCCTGATGATTCATCTTGCTGCCAGCCCTGACCTTTTCCTGAATACTGATTAAGAAACTGCTTAACTCTTTGGATATTATATTTGGGTAATTTTTCAGTGTCCCGTTTCCTACCTTTCAATTCAAAAGCCATATAGCCTTGCAGTACAGAGAAAGCACCATGAGAACTGAAGGAACCTCTTTACTGGATAATGACTTGTATGGAATTCTACTAGTGTTACTTCGCACCCTTACGCCAGGCGAATTTTCGCTAGCGACGTAACTACGCAAATTCACTAACTTGCGCAGTGTACTGAACGCTACCTTTTACGCTAGACTTCCTTCGCCACCTCAGACCTGGCAAAGCGCAATAGAGTAGATAGGGATTGTTTCAAAAAAAGTCAAATTTTTTTCTAAGTCCCAAAAAACGCTGGCGTGTTTTCTACATGATGGGTGATAGGCTGAAAAAGATCGAAAATATTTTTGGGGCTCCCCTCCTTCCCCCCTACATTTCCTGACTCATGGCAACTTACCTAGACAGTGGGCACATGTGTAGGGCAAAATAAAATTTTTATTTGCTGATTTGAAGGTTTTCTAGGCATTTGTAGTGCAGATACGTATTCCTCCATTGAAATTTGAATTTCGCGCCGTATGCAAATTAACCATAGCTAGCGAAACTTCGCTTCGCTTGGCGAATTAACGCTAGCGCAACTTCGCAAACTAACGCTACCCCTGTGCGCAACTTCGGATTTTATTGAATTTGCGGAGCGCTGGCGAAAATACGCCTTCGCATCTTAGTGAATTTGCCCCATAGTGTTTCTCTGCTAAGAGCACTACTGGTCTCACCTCAGTAACAATATCTGAGAATCCGTGGCCCAACATACATTCCATCAATCACTTTTCCCCAGGAAACTGGGGACCTTTTTGTCACCATACCACAATATATATATATATTTACCTAGACGGTTCATGCTTCAGTAAAGTGTCTGACTTTCAAAGATTCGCCATTGTTTATACTGAAATAATTGACAAACATCATGTGACCCAAGTGCATGAATAAAGCCTGCTTTGTGCGTATTCCTGTAACCATTCTACAAATTGCTGTATAACAAGAGATGTCCGTAAAACCATATACAATTCAGGAAGACAAAGGCACAAATTCACTAAGCGCCGAAGCGCCGAACGCTAGCGTTAATTCGCTAGCGTTTGGCATTTTTCGCTACTGCGCAAATTCACTAACAAACGCTGGCGTAATTTCGCTAGTGTTACTTCGCACCCTTACGCCAGGCGAATTTTCGCTAGCGACGTAACTACGCAAATTCACTAACTTGCGCAGTGTACTGAACACTACCTTTTACGCTAGACTTCCTTCGCCACCTCAGACCTGGCGAAGCGCAATAGAGTAGATAGGGATTGTTTCAAAAAAGTCAAAATTTTTCTAAGTCCCAAAAAACGCTGGCGTGTTTTCTACATGATGGGTGATAGGCTGAAAAAGATCGAAATTTTTTTTGGGGCTCCCCTCCTTCCCCCCTACATTTCCTGACTCATGGCAACTTACCTAGACAGTGGGCACATGTGTAGGGCAAAATAAAAATTTTATTTGCTGATTTGAAGGTTTTCTAGGCATTTGAAGTGGTGATACGTGTTCCTCCATTGAAATTTGAATTTCGCGCCGTATGCAAATGAACGATCGCTAGCGAAACTTCGCTTGGCGAATAAACGCTAGCGCAACTTCGAAAACTTACGCTACCCCTGTGCGCAACTTCGGATTTTAGTGAATTTGCGGAGCGCTGGCGAAAATACGCCTGGCGAAGTGTGGCTAATTGTGGCGAAGTGCGGCGAATTTGCGCCTGGCGCAACTTCGCATCTTAGTGAATTTGCCCCAATGAGCTTACTATCCCTGTCCCAAAGGGCTTGCCATCTGTTTGATCTTGCGTGCATCATTTTGCCTTCCTCGCAAAAGCACATATTTCCAGCTCTACCTGCAGGCGTTTCAGTTCAATGTAATCATTTCTAGTTCTTGAACAAAAATAGAAAAATTCAATATTTCTGTAGCAGACGGTGCATTGGAGCCTGCATGATATAAAGCAAACAATAAACTTATTTGAAGGTCTTGGCACTTTGTGACCTTCGTCACAGGTTTTAAAAATTTATTGCAAAATGCGAGCAAAGGCGTCATGGTTTTCTCACCTTTTCGGAGCCAGAAAAATAACTCGAAGCTACATGAGCATAACAATAAATAACTGGGGTGAAAAGGAGCTCAGCTCAGTGCTGGGAATTCTAGTATGTACTGTCTACGTGTCAAACGCAGGGCATGGCCTTCTGCTAATCACCCACCGGAGATCGTCGGTGGAGCGTCAGTCCAACCACACTTTCACTTTCAGGAATAAACCAAAAGAAAAAGGAGACTTGGAATGTTTTTTACACCTTTGCATGTTTTTTGTTTTTTGATATCAATAAAATATCTGACACAAGCTGATTATCAATCTCAAATTCCCCAATGATTGAGTTACGTATGTAATTTTGTATTTCTTGCTTTTTTCAAAACTAAATAAATGGAATACTGTGATCAAAAAGGGCTTCTTTTACCTTCAATTATGTTTAATGCTGTATAATTACATAATTCACTTTGGTATCGGAACTGTCATCCAGAATGTTGTGGACCTGGAGTTTTCTCAATAAAACGTTACATGGGGCGCCATGCACAAAAGGCTACAGTTTTCATTATATTTTATGAGATAAATGGTTTCTTTGTTTTTTACTTAACATTTGTTAACTGCTGCAAACAGTCCAACCCTGATGCATATCAGCAGTACATTGCTGAATTAGCCAGTCAAGCAGAAAAAAATCAGAGATATCACTTTAGAATAACACTGCCTCTGTTTTAGGGCTAATTCTGGGATAAGTGGATGTGGTGTGTGCCACAGTGAATGGGAAACCCCTATGAGACCCATCAGATGAGTAGAATCCGTCAGAAACTAGGGACTGTGATTGGGTCAACACCCAGGGGAAAGGGGAGTTGATGGAGAGGAGCTCTACCAAAGAAGCAGTAGGTATGCATACCTCCCAACATTTTGGAAGTAAAAAGAGGGACAAAATATTTTTTCCCGCACGTAGCACTGCAATTTTTTGGACCACACCCCTTTCTGTGGCCACACCCCCTAATTACCATGTTTGTTTTACAAAATTTGGAAGGTTATGAAAGTTTGAAAATATTTCTCCTTATCTAAACTGTGTTTTTGTGTCTCAAAATTGTTACAAAGTATCTTATTTGCACCTGTTAGCTGTTCTGGGCTCTCTGCTAAAAGCCAATTAAGTGAGAAACTTTGTTTCTTTTTCTGGCTGTTCAGTGCATAGAAAAGAGGGACTTTCCAGTACAAATGAGGGACTGCGGGTTGAGCTGTCAAAAGAGGGACTGTCCCTCCGAAAAAGGGACAGTTGGGAGGTATGGGTATGGGAAGTGGTTAGGCAGTGGTGTAACTTCGGATTCCAGGGCCCGTCTGCAAAAGTTTGTTCAGGGCCCCCTCTGCACAAAATAGTGGGAGAAATTCATGTATAAATACACCAGAACTATAGAAGGATGACACTGTGGCTCTTCTGCTGCTCTTGTTCCTGTCACCCTCCCCTTGCTCTACCCCATACAGCCTGAACACAGGAAGTTCAAAAGCAGGAGACTGAGGATGTGATCAGTGCCAGACCTGCATCATCAATCACTCTGTGTGCTGTTGAAAAAAAAAAAACATCACAAAACAAAACACAAAGTTTTGTTTTTAAAAGCACACAGTGTTGGACTGGGGCACCTGGGGCCCACCAGAGAACCTGATCTCAAGGCCCATCATTTACTCATGAATGACCAACAGGGAAAATCAAGGAAATTCATATAATAGTGAACATTTTTATTTGTATGAAAATAGAATAGGCATATTAAATTAGATAACTGGTAGATATGAGTATAACACTTACTAGTAAAAATCCAAGTCCCACTGCATTATCCTGGATATTACAACTTTTTCTTTCTTGCGCCCTGATAAATCTTAAATGGGGGTTCTACTGTATACAGTATGTATGATACACACACACACTTCATACACATCAGTACTCCATCAGCTCTATAAATTGCATTTCATTTAATCAGTTTGTAATTTGACTAAAAAATGTGTTGATATGTTCAATTAATAAAGTAATAATTAATTTGGGGAACATTTTATTTATTTTTTTGTTTGTATCAACTTTTAATTAATTTATTGTAAGCATCCCCACCCCAGTAAATTAATTCATAGCTAGCTCAATCGCAAGTACACAGATGGATGCAGGAGCAGATTATGAGATACAGTGCAAAAGGGGGTGGCAGAGCATAGAGAGGAGGGGAAAGTTATTGCAGCAATATATAAAAATATATGAGACAGCAAACTAAAGGGGCAAACAGACATTAAGGCGCAAATTCACTAAGCGCCGAAGCGCCGAACGCTAGCGTTAATTCGCTAGCGTTTGGCATTTTTCGTTACTGCACAAATTCACTAACGAACGCTGGCGTAGTTTCGCTAGTGTTACTTCGCACCCTTACGCCAGGCGAATTTTCACTAGCAACGTAACTACGCAAATTCACTAACTTGCGCAGTGTACTGAACGCTACCTTTTACGCTAGACTTCTTTCGCCACCTCAGACCAGGCGAAGCGCAATAGAGTAGATAGGGATTGTTTCAAAAAAATTCTAATTTTTTTCTAAGTCCCAAAAAACGCTGGCGTGTTTTCTACATGATGGGTGATAGGCTGAAAAAGATCGAAAATATTTTTGGGGCTCCCCTTCTTCCCCCCCTACATTTCCTGACTCATGGCAACTTACCTAGACAGTGGGCACATGTGTAGGGCAAAATAAAATGTTTATTTGCTGATTTGAAGGTTTTCTAGGCATTTGTAGTGCTGATACGTGTTCCTCCATTGAAATTAGAATTTTGCGCCGTATGCAAATTAGCCTTCACTAGTGTAACTTCGCTTTACATAGCGAATCAACGCTAGCGCAACTTCGCAACCTTACGCTACCCCTGTGCGCAACTTCGGATTTTAGTGAATTTGTGGAGCGCTGGCGAAACTACGCCTGGCGAAGTACGGCGAAGTTGCTCCTGGCATCGACAGGGAGCTGGGCTAGGCCCACAAGAAGCTTGTTTTTTTCCGGTGTCCCGCCGGCCCAGTCCGACCCTGATGCCAAGCCTCCCCAAACATGCATAACACATTCCCAAATAAAAGCAAAAAAAAAAACCTGCAAAATCCTGGAAGATTTGGTATTGCTGATACATTGCTGGTTCCAATTGTTGGATTTGCCTTGTAGGAACATCGGCTCCTGGTAGTAAGACTCCCCCAATACCTAATGCTGCTGTAAGATCAGGAACTGATTTGCGTGAAATAACCCTGTTTTGAGGTGGGAGCACAGAAACAGGACAGGTCCTGCACACAGCTGTAGGGGTATATTGGAGAATACTGAAGACTAGCAGCAAACACACTACTATTTTATTTTGTAATGATGTGCCAGGGCCAACATCAGGGGGGCAGAGGGGGGGACAGTTGTCCTGGGCCCGCAGGGTTCCGTGTCTAAGGGGGGTCCGGCCATGCTTCAGTTACTTGATTAGCTGGGCCTCCCTGCTTTTAGCTTGCTGCCAGCTTCAGAAAACAGGACAGCAGCTCTGTGCACGCATGATTTTTCTCCTATTCAGGTTCTCTGTACCCTCATTGGTCTTTTAAGGATAAGTCCATGTAAAGCTGTACAGGGATTGGATAGGTAAAGTAGGAACTTCCCCTCCAGGCTATCCAATCCCAATGCAGCTTTATTTGGATTTAAATTAAAGACCAATGAGAGAACAGAGAACTGAATAGGAGAAAATCATGCAGATATGGGAGCTCCAGTCTTCTATTCTGAAGCTTCCAGCATGCTGACAGCAGGGGGGCACGGCTTATCAAGTATGTGAAGCATGGCCAGGCCCCTCTTAAAGGAGAACTAAACCCTAAAAATGAATGCGGCTAAAACTGCCATGTTTTATACTGAACATATTGCACCAGCCTAAAGTTTCAGCTTGTCAATAGCAGCAATGATGAAGGAATTCAAACTTGTCACAGGGGGTCACCATCTTGGAAAGTGTCTGTGACACTCACATGCTCAGTGGGCTCTGATTGGCTGTTGAGAAGCTAAGCTTAGGGCTCGTCACTAATTATCCAGCAGAAAATGAGCTTCCCCTGTAATATAAGCTGATGCTACAGGTTTGCTGATTATTAAATTCTGATGCTAATTGCACTGGTTTCTGTGCTGCCATGTAGTAATTATCTATATTAATTACTAATCAGCCTTATATTATGACATTTCTATTCTATGTGTACTGTATATTGTGAGTGGCTCCCTAAGCTCAGTAAGTGACAGCAGCACAGAGCATGTGCAGTGAATCAGCAGAAAAGAAGATGGGGAGCTACTGGGGCATCTTTGGAGACACAGATCTTTACTGCTAAAGGGCTGTGGTTGCCTTGGGCTGGTACAGAAGCACAAAACATCATGTACAACATTTCTAGCTTCTTCTTTAGTTTAAAATCCCTTGTCTTTTAAGGCCAAACCCTGGCAAGCATTTTTTTTTTAACATTATGGGGGGCATGACCACCAATGTTTTTTTTTAGGCCACTAATGGCTTTTTATAACTTGTGGGGGGTGGGGGCAGGCCATGAATACTTTTTTTACTTGCAGTCGGGCCCCTGATCACCAATGGCTTTTATAACATGTGTGTGGGGAGGGGGGCTGGCCACCAATGGCTTTTTATAGCTGTGGGGTGGGCGAGATACGGGGTGGGGCTTGGGGGTGGGCGGGGACCAGGGGGCCCATAAAATGTTGTCATACAGGGCCCCGGTTTTACACAATATTGCACCTTTAACTCTATGGGTGATATTATCCAGTTATGCTCAGTGTTCCAACTGAAGGCAGGTCATTTTTAAATTGAGTCCTATAGTGTGTGTCTTGAATACTGATTTTAATTAAATTTTAGATACGTTCCTTTGTTTGGTTTTTAGCCTCCCCAAACTAAAAAAATCTTCGCATGGACGTTTGTTACCAATTTTGCTTGATGGTAAAATAACAGTTCTGTGTTTGTAAAGGTAATATTTTCTTGTTGCAGACTTTTGAAATCATTACGTTGCTCTGTGTAAGTAAGACTGGCTGGCGTGAAAAAAAGGTAATTCAATGACATGCAGATTATACCGTGATATTATCAGGGAGAGAGAGAGAGACAAGATTTGTGATGGATTGTCGTTTATTGTTATGAAGCAAAATGCATGCGAGGTTCCCCCTGTTTTGGCATGTTTTTAAGCAGGATTCTGCAGCATGGTTGCATGGCTTTTTGTGCATGGTGCGTCAATTTGAAGCTTGATGTTCTCTTGCCTGCATTACAGTTTTTCAGCATGGGCTGGTATATCTTCCAATAAGGATTAATTATATCTTAGTTGGAATCAAGTACAAGCTACTGTTTTATTATTACAGGTTTGGGACCTGTTATCCAGAATGCTCGGGACCCGGGGTATTCCGTAGAAGGGATTGTTACATAATTTGGATCTTCATACCTTAAAGGAGAATTCAACCCCTTTGGCGCTAAAATCCCTCCCCTGTGTTGTCCTCCCCCCTCCCTACCTCCTCCCTCTGGGCAAATGCCCCTAACTTGTTACTGACCACTCCGTGAAGTTCCTCTCCTGTTGAGTTCACAGCAGCCATGCTCACCCGTGCGGTCTTCTTCCTGTATTCGCCGGCATTTGGTGGAACATGCGCAGTAGAGGGATTTACCGGTAAGGATCTACTGCGCATGCGCCCAAAAGTCACAAAGTTTCCGATTTCTTTTTTCAGAAACTTCGTAACTTTCGCGCATGCGCAGTAGATCCTTACCGGTAAATCCCTCTACTGCGCATGTTCCACCAAATGCCGGCGAATACAGGAAGAAGACCGCACGGGTGAGCATGGCTGCTGTGAACTCAACAGGAGAGGAACTTCACGGAGTGGTCAGTAACAAGTTAGGGGCATTTGCCCGGCGGGGGGGGAGGTGGGTCAAGAGGAGGTGGGAGGGGGGAAAACACAGGGGAAGGATTTTAGCCTGAAGGGGTTGAATTCTCCTTTCTACTAGAAAATCATGTAAACATTAAATAAACCCAATAGACTGGTTTTGCTTCCAAACAGGATTAATTATATCTTAGTTGGGATCAAGTACAAGCGACTGTTTTATTATTACAGGGGATAAGAAAATAATTTTTAAAATGTTGGATTATTTGGATAATGTGGAGTCTATGGGAGACAACCCTTCTCTAATTCGGAGCTTTCTGGATAACGGGTTTCCGGATAACGGGTCCCAGACCTGTACACAAAATAGTTTATAGTATAATAGTATCTAAGTCTTTGGTATGCATTAATCTTCCTTTGTGTGCTTTCATGAGTAAATGGGGGGCCCTTTAGACCCCAGGTGCCCCAGTCCGACACTGGATAAAATTACTATAAAATATGGGATGGGGTCTTGCATTGATATATATCTGCAAAAAATGTATCATCTTTAATTTAATGGAACGCATTTTAATATATTAGATAAGTTAGAGAAATGTCCTTTTGACCCAATGAGTAGCGCTGTGTTCTCAAAACGTATTTAAAATGGAGAGCGATGATTCAGGGCTCACACAAGGATTCAGAGTTAATGAATATGTATAGCAAGAAAGGGCACTGCGAGACGCATGACACCGAAAAAAATCGAAAAAGCTACTTGATCTTTACTGTTTAATGTTTCAGTTTTGCACTATTGCGCCACTTTCCTCCCTTCATATTTTTATTGCTCATTTTTCTAACAAGTTCCATCGTTTTTAAATATCAATGACTGCTTTAAATTGGCAATAAATTAGGAAAGGACCTCACAACAATGTAGCCAGAGGCTTTATCTTAGCTAAGAAAAAGGTTAAGTTTGATGACGAGGCAATTTAGGAAACAGGCTAATTGAAGTCATTGGGCGGATGGGACAAAATATGAAGGAATTTAAGCATTTTTACTTTGTGGCTGAAGATTTGAATTCTGAGACTTTGCCCTGGAGAAATGTCAGAAGTAGAACAGCAGGAGGCCTATTGATTAAATAAAGGGGAACAACTCGAATTCTTAGAGAAAAAAAAACTCAAATGTTTTAAGAATTATTATCCAAAAATAATCCAGCTAAAACCTGTTGATATCATGTAAAAGTTAATGGCAGGTGTCCCTTTAACAATTTTGAGATGTTTCTTGCCTTCATGGTCTTCAGAGCCAAATTTGCAACTAATACCACCCTAGGCCGGCTCCCTCCCACTATAATTCCGCTCCGGGTTTCCTGTAGAAACCTGGTAATATAAATGCGGCTGGGCACATAACGCCCCTACAAATGTGCTGCCCTAGGCCCGGGCAAAATCCGGACCTGATGGTCTTCAAGGGTTTTGGTCTGGTTAATCCGTTTTTTTGGCAAAGTTGCACCATTCGAATTGACGCACCATTTTGTAGCGACTTTTTTCCCGCATCACCTTTTTCTAACAGATTGATTAGTAAATTAAGGTGATTCGGGTTTGGGTCGGATTTTATTTTTATATAGTGAAAAAAGTCGAGTTTTGATAAATCCCTGACCAATTATTCCTAATTAAAGCTTTCATATAGCCATTATAATTTCATGGTTTGTATTCCATTTATTTTTAAATTAGGAGGTGAATTTATAAACATTTTACTCTTGCTTTTTTCCCCTTACAATCAGAGTTTCTGGCTCACTTTGCAGTTTGGGTTTTGTCCAGACCACCATTGTCTCTCAGGGTAGCTACAGGCTGTGCACGAGTGTTGTGCAAGTAGCACGGGATGCATGTTGCTTATACTGTGCAAGTTACTAGGTACCACTGGATACATATCACATATATTATACAAGTAACAATGTACACCATACATATATTGCTGTGTGAGTACCTAGGTACGACTGGATACACATTTCTCATACTAGTCTGCTCACTAATAACTCATTTATCAGAGGTTCATTGTTTGTCAAAATCTTTTTTAAGTATGTGTTTGATAAATTCAACGTAGCCCACCCAAAGGTAGTGATGTCACCTTTTCCCATCCCCCTTTCCCGGTCGGTATGATGATATCACGGGACGGGAGGGGCGATGACTTCCCAAGGCACAGAAATGATGTGGGGATCGGCCTGGTTTTCCTAATTTGGAAAACCGTCAGGCAGTTCAGACCCGAGCAGTAGTGATGGGCGTTTTTTTTCCTGCCATGGATTTGTGGCAAAAAAATTTGTGGTATAAGGTAACTGTATACCTGTGTGTCCTTATTATAATTGATTGTAAATGGAAACAATAAAAGTGACATTTTATTTTATTTTATATTCTTTTCCATGAACAGTGATGGCTCATTGGTGAAAGTCCATACTAATCCTTCTAGATCTTTCCGCAGCCTTTGACACAGTTGATTACCCACTCCTCCTAGACATTCTATACTCCGCTGGCATTCGTGACACTTTCTTTCATGGTTTACATCTTATCTGTCTGACCGTTCCTTTAAAGTTGCCTTTAACTCTACTTAACTCTACTTCTACTACATTCCCTCTCTCTGTCGGAGTTCCATAAGGCTCTGTTCTAGGCTCTTTGCTGTTCTCGCTCTATACAACTTCGCTTGGAAAACGTATTCAGTCGTTTGGACTTCAGTATCACCTTTATGCTGATGTCTCCCAACTCTACTTGTCTACTCCTGACCTCTCTCCTTCTTTCCTTTCCCAAGTTACAGACTGTCTCTCTGCTGTCTCCTCCTGGATGTCACAGTGCCCCCTGAAACTGAACCTTTCTTAAACAGAACTCATATTTCCTCCAAGATCTTCCCCTGTCCCTCAGATATCACTAACAGTAAACAACACCACCTTTCATTCCACCACACCGGCACGCTGCCTAAGAGTTATCCTAGACTCACATCTGTCTTTTTCACCACACATCCAAACACTTGCAAAATCATTTTGTATTCAACTGCTCTACATTGGCCGAATACGACTATATCTCAGTTCAGAATCAACCAAAACCCTTATTAGTCTCTTATCATCTCCCGCCTTGATTACTGCAACCTCCTCCTCGCAGGTATTCCAACACGTCGCTTTCACAACTCCAATCTGTTCCAAATGCTGCTGCTAGACTTGTTCATCTATCTCACCACTCAACATCAGCTGCTCCCATATGCATGTCCCATTCACTGGCTCCCAATCTCCTCTAGAATCAAATTTTAAACTACTCACACTTTAAGGCCCTTAACAGTAAAGCCCCTCCCTATATTTAATCTCTGATCTCCAAATTCACTCCTTCACGCAACCTTCGCTCTGCTTCCTTCGCCTCACTTTTGCTCTCATCACTTCTGCCCATTCTCGTCTACAAGACTTCTCTTGGGCTTCTGCTTTTCTTTGAAACTCTCTGACTCGAGCTGTCAGACTTTAACACGGTTGACCGCCCACTCATCCTAGACATTCTATACTCAGCTGGCATTCGTGACACTGCTCTTTCATGGTTTACATTTTATCTGTCTGACTGTTCCTTTAGAGTTGCCTTCTCTAATTCTACTTCCACTACGTTCTCTCTGTCGGAGTTCCTCAAGGCTCTGTTCTAGGCCCTTTGCTGTTCTCGATCTATACTACTTCGCTAGGAAAACTTATTCAGTCATTTGGACTTAAGTATCACCTTTATGCTGATGACACCCAACTCTACTTGTCTACTCCTGACCTCTCTCCTTCTTTCCCAAGTTACAGATTGTCTCTCTGCTGTCTCCTCCTGGATGTCACAGTGCCGACTGAAACTGATCCTTTCTAAAACAGAACTCATATTTCCTCCAAGATCTTCCCCTGTCCCTCAGATATCACTCACAGTAAACAACACCACCTTTCATTCCACCACACAGGCACGCTGCCTAAGAGTTATCCACTCACATCTGTCTTTTTCACCACACATCCAAACACTTGCAAAATATGACTATATCTCAGCTCAGAATCAACCAAGACACTTATTCAGTCTCTTATCATCTCCCGCCTTGATTACTGCAACCTACTCCTCGTAGGTATTCCAACAAGTAGCCTTTCACAACTCCAATCTGTTCTAAATGCTGCAGCTAGACTTATTCATCTATCTCAAGTTCAACATCATGTGCTCCCTTATGCATGTCCCTCCACTGGCTTCCACCTCCTCTAGAATCAAATTCAAACATCTCACATTTTAAGGCCCTTCACTGTAAAGCCCCTCCCTATATCTTATCTCTGATCTCCAAATTCACTCCTTCACGCAACCTTCGTTTTGCTTCTGACCTTCACCTCACTTCTCCTCTCATCACTTCTGCCCGTTCTCATCTACAAGACTTCTCTCAGGCTTTTCTCTGGAACTCTCTGCCTTGAGCTGTCAGACTTTCACCTTCTTTCCAAACTTTGAAACACTCCTTAAAGACCTTTTTAAAGAAGCTTATTCAATGTACCTTAATTAATCAATCATTGCTGTATTAAAAATCACAAAATTGTTTCAAATCCTAATGTCTCAGTTATACCCTAACCTTTAGTCTGTAAACTCTAATTTGTAGGGCCCTCTAATCCCATTGTACTCTGTAACCCTTGTTTGTTATCCACCATTTATTCCCTGTTTGTTGTAACCAAGGTAAAGCACTGCGTATATTGTTGGTGCTATTTAAATAAATGATGATGATGATGTATCACAGTGGGGCTTGTGGATGGTAGGACATAGGAAGGATAGTAGGTAGGTAGGCAGGTTTGGTGTTGATCCCTGTGACTGACATCTCTTCCAGTCATACAAGATGGCAGCTATGTCAAGCGCCCCTGAAAATCCCTGTGAAATAAAAATACATTAGTTATTAAGATGATCATCTGGTAGAATGGACAGTTACATAAGATGCACCCATATCCCTATTTATGAATTACCCATCGATTTAACTGTACAAGGTTGGGAATACTCAAATACCAAGTACTGTTGGAGGGGGGAGCCAGCAAGTCAACTTTTTAGTTGATGTCCCAATGGTTGTGCATATTGCTATGTCTGCAACTGGACTATAGCTCTGATCTGTAGTGTATGGCTCTAAAGTTATAAAACTGCAACTCCCAGCATTCTAACAGCAACATCTCCAAGCCAAATGATACACTTCATTACAGTAAGTTGCCTGTCTGCATTCATATTGTAGATGGTTAAACATTGGTCACTGATTCTGTTGTGTCTGTTTAATGTGTTTCTATGTTTTTCTGTAATTAATTCATTATATATCCACTTACCTCTTAGATATTCAAACGTACAGATGGATTCTGTGCCGGTAATGGACACTTCTGTTGATTAGTCAATGTGTTGTTGCCTTGTGCTGAATCATAACAGGATCATGGGTAGTGATGGACGAATAAATTCAGCTGGCGATTATTTGCAGTGAATTTCTGCATTTCACTGCTGATTTTCATAAATTTTTCAAGAATTTATCACTGTTTCGTGAATTTCGCAGGAAATTCAGGGTTTTTTTGGCGAAGTGAAACTGGAGAAATTTGCCCATCACTAATCATGGGTTTTTCAAGTCTTGCAATTCTTTACATATGAATGATAACCCCTTAAACTGATCCTGTTGGCTGGTAGAAATGGGAGTCTTGTCTTCATCAGAGCCCACTAGTTCCTTGTATGGAACAGGGTCTTGTATTTGCTTTGCTGGAGGCTGAAAGAGGAAAGAATTTATTAGAGATCAACAAAGACCAATATCTAAATATTTTGTTTCCCTTTTTATATCCACACCCATCTCAGCCCTATCCTCAAACTCCCTGTAGACCTCTCAAGAAGGTACTTTCGCTACTTAGCTTTTTCTTAGAGCATGAAGAAACAGGTATATAAAAGCTTGGGGTGGCCACATGCACAGTACTCCCCAACTATTATTATTAAAAAACCTTGAGAGAAGAAAAATGGCAGGACTGTATCTTGGTTTAGTTCATTTTATCTTTTTATAGAAGAAGAAGAGCAGTGGCCCAAGGCAAAAAAATATCTCTTTTGCTTTTGTGTTCTGATCAGTGATATTAATGTGCCTAAACTAACTAGAATCAAATAAGAAAAATGACTTACTAGTATAACAGGAGACTCCATTTCTCTTGCTTCTAGGGTGTCCCAGTTAATGGGCCCAAAAAATGGATGTTTCCTTATGGAGAGAACATACTTTCTCCTTTCAGACCAAATGTTGCATGTCAGCTATGAAATAAGAAAAGATTAATAAATATCATATAGATTAACATCAAAGAGCTTGCTTGTCCTTTAAATCCCAGAACTTGTGCTGCATACACATTTTGGATTAAACCCAGCAATCTAACAAATCAGCATTATACTCACCTTCAGAATAATGTCCCTGAGGTCAGGGTCGAGGTTTTCTAAACATTTTTTGCCCTCTGGTAAATGGAGGTATTCTGCATTCAACTGAGTAGCCAACCGGAACATTACTACTCCCAGTGAGTAATAATCTGCACAGCCGTCATACATCTGCTTGTAGAGCATCTGCAAGTGCACCAATGAGAGTTTAGTAGGGGAACCATTTAAAGGATTAATATATATATATATCATTGAGTCCTTACTCTTGATGTGATATTCTGTAATATAAACTTTTATAAACATAGCACAATAACAAGAGAAAATGGTAACTTACCTCAGGAGCCATGTACCCAGGTGTTCCAGCTCCGCCTTTCGCCATTCCATAGGTCGTTTTTAGAGCGAGACCAAAATCCGCTACTTTGATATGACCTTTGTCATCAAGCAAAACATTCTCCAGTTTTATGTCCCTGTAAGAAAAGAGTGTAGGTCATATAAGTCCTATTGGCTTGTAAGTTATCTGGTCAATAACACAAGGCACTGGTTCAGCCTTCCAGCCCATTAGAAGTGGTGTATAAAATCACTCAGTGCCAATCCCTGATCACACTACCCCACTGGGCAGAACATTCCCACCGCTGTATATATGGCAGGTTTGAGGTTTAGCTCCCAGCTGATAACGAGGCTACTTACCGATGGATAATAAAATGGTAATGCAGGAACGTCAGTGCGCAGATCATTTCTGCTGCCATGAACCTAATGAAGGAAAAACAGTTTATTAGACTCAAATTTTGTATTTTTGTCTGATGGACACCATAAACGATCCATGGTACCTACCTTATTGTGTCGATATCAACGGAATTTCCATCACGAATAAGACCGAATAAGGTTCCTCCAGATGCATATTCCATAACAAAATAAATGCTGTCCTGTTGGAGAAACCAGACATCAGAGAACAGAGGTTACAATAGAGGAATGGAGCCGCCCAACAGGACACAGAGTATGGGCAGTACAACTCTATAGGAAGGTGAGCAGATCATCTGAACTTTCAAGGCCCCATCCAAAGGATTGGTAAAATTATGGGCAACACACCACCATTTTTAATTGTTAGCAGCAAAATAAGAAGTGCTGGGGTGGAGCAGGAGTGGCAAGCAGCAGTGGGTCCTTCAGTGACTTACCCACCCCCTCGAGTCGGGTACTCGGTGAGCCCTAAGTAACCCAGTCCGACTCTGGACACAGACATATAAGTCAATCCCTCATGTATTTAGATGACCTAGAGGACTGTCTATATGGAAGGGCAGACAATGAAAAAGACAAATCATGTCATTGGTACCTCAGTCTGAAATGCTCCAAAGGCTCTTGTAAGGAAGGTGCAGTCCTGTGCTATTTCCAGTATCTTCTTCTCAGACATAACGCTGTTCCTCCTGCCTAACAGTGGCCTCTTCTTAATTATTTTGATGGCAACCCACTGTCCTGTGAGAAGGTCTCGTGCCAGGACCACCTGAAGGAGATAGAAGGGAGAGATGAGATGGCAAGTTACAGGGTCAGTCATTTGGCAGAATAAGTATGTAATTATGTGACAATTAGAATAGAATGCTTAGCTGGGGTTGTTATTCTGCTCTTTGTGATGCATTATGACATAGTATTGACACTTAATACTACAATTAGTTTCACCCACCAAGAGTTCATACACTCAGAATCACTACACATATATATGTAATGGTTAATGTGGGATTTTTGAGCTGTAGTAGTTTATAGTTGAGGTTTAGGGATGTAGCGAACTGCCGTTTATGTGTTCGCGAACGCCGTTCGCGAACACCGGCAAAAATGCGAACAGTTCGCGAACTTCGAACATCCGCAAAATCGTTCGATTCGAACGATCGAAGGATTTTAATCGTTCGATCGAAGGATTTTCGTTCGAATCGAACGATCGAAGCCATTCGATCGAATGATTTCATTCGATCGAATGGCTTCGATCGTTCGATTCGAACGAAAATCCTTCGATTTTAGCGGTCGAAGGAATCGAATGGTCGAATGGTCGAACGATTTTTGTTCGAATCGAACGCGAACTCGTATTGGCGAACGTCGCGCGACGTTCGCGAACATTCGGCGGACGCGAACAGTCGAAGTTCGCGCGAACTAGTTCGCCGGCGAACTGTTCGCTACATCCCTATTGAGGTTTGACAGCAGTGATTTGGGTTTGTTTGGGTTAATATTTACCCACTCATATAGTGTCATTTATTCACCCCCTATGCACTTTTATTATTATATCACTGAGGAATTTTGTGATCTTTATGTGTCAGCCTTCAGCCACAGTATCTACATACGGACACATCATTTACTGGTACATTTCAATATCCTTATCACTGATACTATAGGAAGTGTGATATCCTGTATTTCTACATGATTTTATCTGTTAGTGGTGCACATAATGTACCTTTCCAAAGGCTCCTTCTCCAAGGACTTGATGGAAACTGAATCTGTTTATTGACAATGTGGTGTCAATGGGGATGGTACTTCCACCTGTTGGAGCTGAATAAAAAAGAAGAATTAGAAAGTAACAAGTACACCTGGAACCTCATAGTGTTAAACTTTTATAATTTCATTAGGGAGCAAATGACAGTTAAATGTCAGTTGGAGATGCTTTGCCTGAGCAGCACTAGATACACAACCCAGAAAGTACCGTGATTCTCTATGGGGTTGATGGGTGGCTAGGAAAACTAATAGGTAGTAATGGGCGAATTTTTCGAAAAATTTATGAAAAATTTCGTCCATTATTACTAATAGGCAAGTTATCTCTGACACTTGTAAGAAACACTCTGGGAAGCGCATTCATATATTTTATATCCAGTATAAATCTCTGATTCTCTACTTACTTGGTGCGGGTTGGGTTTCTGTGTCATCGGTGGATTGTGTTGCACTTTTGAATCTTTTCACTTTAACATCTTCTTCTTCGTCTGATCTAAGACGCTTTATTCCTTGGTTGGGGAAAGGACCAAAGAGCTTTCCTTTCTCCCAACTGCATGGAGCGCGTTGGCTTGATTGAGCAATATTATCAGGTGTGTTGGCTTGCAGCTCGGGCAAGTCTCTGGCAGGTGTCATTTCTGGTGGGCTGAGGTCTCCAGGTTGGGTCCTGCTCTTCTTTATCGGGATGATGTTTTCCTCACCGCTTTCCTCTCGCTTTCTCTTTGTTTGCGCGACCATCTTCTCCTCCTGTTGCTCCTTATTCAAAGATGATCGAGTGAAAGCAGCCTTTATCTTCCTATGGATGTTTCTCAGGGCAGTGAAAAATCTGTCTTTGAAGCCCAGGGTCTTGCGTATCCCAGTGTTTTCACTCTTCTTGCTTTCACTGCCATGTAATCTGCTTTTTCTTTCTTCTACTTGCATTCTTTCTCTGCTGTCTTCTGTCATTTTATATTTTTCAAGGTTTGAACTAATTTTGTTATTTGCTAAGTCTATCAAAGTAAGAGAAATAGTAACACTACTCCTCCTTCTTCGACAACTTCACAAACACTGAACAGAAAGTGACCATTAGTAACACTTACCAGCTGTGTTGATGACACCACAATGACTTTGAGTTTGTTTATCTGTGATGTCACAATGGGCTGTTGTTTATCTGTGATGTCACAATGGTCTGTTTACCTGTGATGTCATAATGGGATGTTGTTTATCTGTGATGTCACAATGGGCTGTTTATCTGTGATGTCATAATGGGATGTTGTTTATCTGTGATGTCACAATGGGCTGTTTATCTATGATGTCATAATGGGATGTTGTTTATCTGTGATGTCACAATGGGCTGTTTATCTATGATGTCATAATGGGCTGCATTTTATCTGTGATGTCACAATGGGCTGTTTAGCTGTGATGTCATAATGGGCTGCTGTGCTGGTGTTTGTGTGTGATATTATCTTATGCAGCAGTATAACACATGGCAATGCCTGTTTATTATGCTGTATAAAAAAAGGTAACAAAATACACCACACATCACCAGACATCACTGTGTATCAAGCTGTTTGATTTTCAGCAATCGTGTACCTCTGTGTAACAATCTGGTGTCATTGGAAGCAGCCAATCAAAATGCTATCAGAAAATACAGCATTTGTTCATTGCGGGTTTTCTGCATTTTTTCCACCCTAAAGTTCTTGCTGCTTGAATTTTTCCCATTTATGAATGGATTGTGCAAGGTTTTAACTAGAGTAAAATAACAGCATCAAATCTGGCGTTTGCGCAGCGTAAAATAAAAAAAATATATATTATTTAATAAAGTCGCCATTTATTTTATACAGCTTTTTACACCATTTTTCTGGCTTTAATTGTTTTTACGCCGTATAATAAATAGGCCATAAAATGTAGTTATTAACCATTATCTTTAGTTCCAAAATGAAATATACAAAACCACAACATTTAAAGCAAAGGTCTTACAGGAAAACTATAAATATAATATGACGCTTGGTCCAGGGGTTAAGTGGGAAATTCACTATAACAATTAACGTTTAGCATGTCATAGAAAATACATTTCTCCAATGAAATACATGAAATCACAACTATTTAAAGCAAAATCTTAGAGGAAAGCTAAACGTATAATAAGGCACCAGGTTTATGGGTTAAAGGGGAAATTCACTTTAACAATGAACTCTAACATGTCATAGGAACAAGTATCCTCATACAGTCTCTGATTGGTCTTCATATATTATTATTTGTACTTTTTCAATTTCGCTGCATTGTCTGACTCTACACTACAGAATGTCAGTGAATATCAGTAACAGAAATAATAAAAAATCTGTGGCCTGTAGATCACTGATACAGACAAGCAGTATTTTAAATTGATTTAAAAAAGATTTAAAATAAATAATTATGCAATAAAGAGAAATGTTGATTAGAGCTGGACAATCTTTATCATAATAAACAGTCATTTCAAGGGTAAAGTTTCACAGTTTAAGCTTAATCTACTGAAGTCTAATACAGGTATTTCCTTGGTTTCAATGATATTTCCCGAAAAAGTGCAGAATTATTGACTGAATTACCAAAATCATTTGCATGGGCGGATGGTACATGACTTACCCATTAGAGACAACCCATATTACAGGTATGGGATGCATTATCTGGAAACCCGTTATCCAGAAAGTTCTGAATTACGGAATGGCCATCCTTATTGGAAGAAGAACCAGCCTATTGGGTTTATTTAATATTTAAAAGATTTTCTAGTAGACTTAAGGTATGAAGATCCAAATTATGGAAAGATCCATTATCCGGAAACCCCCTCTTAAGCATTCTGGATAGCAGGTCCCATTCCTGTATAACTGTATTACTCTGCGATATTAAAATAAGAAAAAAAACTGCTGAACTTTAACACATAAGAGCTTGTTTATGACCACAAGTGCAATCTTGGACACAATTTAACATGTGTTAAATACATTATTGGATGGGATGAGCGTTAGTGCTCGATGCTGAGATCTAACACACTGTAGAAACTGAATGTGACAAAATCGGACTTTTCTTTAACACCACAGGAAAAAGAGTAATAGCCTGTAGTCCATGTATGGCCACCATTAGTCCAGACAGAGCACCACACGTGTCATTTATCCATCTCAGCTACTAGCATGTTGATGTATTAGAACATGTTTGCCATTAGCTGGAGGAAATGTGGGTGAATTGTGATACAGACCATTTTGTCTCTGGTGAAAGCAGGGTGCCTCCTGCATTATCATCTATTGGTCTCAGACTTTGGGGCACATTTACTAAAAGGCAAATTGTGTTTTTTTGGCAAAAATTTACCAAAATGACAATTTGCTAGTGATCGGAGATATTCAGCATTTTGCCGCCAGCGAATAAATTCACGAATTTCATAAAAAAAATACCACGAGCCAAAATAGTTGCCCGCACAAAAATCGTCAAGCATCAAAATTATTCAGGCGCCCATTGGCTTTAATGCAGTTGGACAAAATAGGCGCGTGTATGGGTCAGTGCTATAGGCAGAGGGTGTTTTTTTTAGTTTGGGGAGGCTAAAAGCCAAACAAAGGAACAGATGGGCAGGTAGGGTAAGAAAATGCTCTTCTAGATTATCCTTGAAGATCAAATGCTGTCCTGGATTTTTTTGGATCAATGGCTTTTTGTTGGATACAGAACATTAGCATACATACCAATAAATATTCATCCTGAAAAAAATACAGTGTGCTGGTGAATAAGATATCAGCCTTTCAGTCTTCAAACAAGCACATTTTCCATTAAATAATCAACATATTTATATACGGCTCTTTTGTACAAATCATTACGTTTTTGCACTTGAGTCGTTCTGTGCTGAAATGATGTCTCTGTATCTCAATGCCTCATTAGTTCTGACATGAAAACATAATCGAGACTAGCGTTCCATACATGCGTTTATGATCGCTGATGTGTTTTGATTTAAAGGCTGACTCGTTGGTTTAATATTAATTGCCAGTTTATTTAAAGACTTTGGATTAGAAAAACAAATGTCAAAGGTGGAAGAGCAGGAAGCCGGTCCCTTTTAGCCTTTAATAAAAACATTGTAAAGATTCCACGGAAATTCTTGCATTTCCAGGATTTAGTGAAAATGTAATTAATCACTGGACTGTTTGTTTGCATTTGGGAAAAATATTATTAACTACATATAGATGTTTCCATGAATCTTTAATATTTTGATAAATATTAGGCTTTTTGCTTGAAATAAATTACCGTAAATACTTCTTCGTCATTTCCATGCAGACCATAATGGACATTTCTCAGAATTTTGCACTGTATTTCTGTTTATAGATTTTTATACATTTTATCGACCAGGTCTTGTACTCTTGTAAACTCCATGCATTGGACAACACAGCTCTATTCACAAAATGCCAAATAAATTCTTCCTTCCCAAACATCTAAGAGAAAGTCCATGCTGCTAAGAGCACATACGGATATAGTACATATTGATGGCAATATTTTTAGACATACGTTTATGACCTAGGCCACGAGTAGTGATGGGCGAACTTGTCCTGTTTTGCTTGCCGAAAAATCACGAATTTCCTGTGAAATTCACAAAACACATAGAAGTCAATGGGCGTCAAAATTTTTTTTAGTATGCGCACTACTATTCTGACATGCGCCAAAATATATTTGATGCGCCAGATTTTTTGCCAGAGAATTTTGTCCTCAGTGTCGAGAATTTATTAGTCGGCGGGGAAACGTGGTAATTTGCCCCAAATTCGCACCTGGCAAATTCGCACCTGGCAAATTCTCACCAGCCTAACTTATTCGCCCATCACTAGCCACGGGTAATTACAGTTTCCAGTAGCGACAAATCAGGTCTTTTCTTTTATTTCTAACTTGCAACAGTTCAAAATGAATTGCTGATGCATTGCTATTGGCAACTGCACTTGTAAAGTTTAGCGCTTATGCTTGCAAATCAGCCCATTAGTTTGTAAGAGGGTGAACCAAATGTTGTAATTGAATTGTGGTTGAAAGTTGATTGAATAATATGTGTATGTGATAAAAATTGTTGAGAGTGTTATTTGGGCGAGTGGCCAGCAGGTGGAGCTCAAGAGTAAGAAAAGTGTGATTTATTCCCCATTAGCAGATGGGAGGCACATGAACAGACTGAGGACCAGCACATGCAGAGGAAGTGATACAGCAGTGACTAGGAAGCTGGGCAGGTATAAAAGAAGGCCACACCCTAGAGTTAGAGTCTGAATGGGAGGATGCTGTCAGAGGAGGAGCAGTCCTGAAGAAGAGCCACAGCAGAAAGGAAAGTAAGATAGAATTTAGCATAGTAGTTCATAGTTAGCAGGCACTAGGTGTCTGAGATAGGGAAGTTAGCATGGGTAGTCCTTGCCCCACCTAGGAGTGTAGTGGAAACTAGTTTTCCGTGGATACCCCACAAGTTAGGGACCCAGAATATAGGGAAGACACAGGAGAGGGTTAAAGAGGCCTGAGGCATGAAGAAGGACTGTGAGTCGTCCCGGTCGGAATAGTAAAGGGGTGCTGGTCGAGCACCGGATTACTGAGACGGGAAGGCTTGGCGGAATGGTAAAGGGGTGCTAAGGTGCACCGGATTACCAAACCAAGTGGTGGACGAGTCCGGAATGGTAAGCGTTAACCCTGCCTGAGATCTGGGAAAGGCCCTAGGAAACTGTGGTGGAAAACTAAGAACAGTTGTGACACAGGAGTTGATGTTGCATGAATGCGTGTAACTAGCAAGTGTGACTGTACAAAATTCTTGTTTCTCCAAATAAATCAGAAATATTTTTATTTAAAAAATTACTACGTCTCACGATTGTTTCCTGTAAGGGGTTAACAGCTGGAGGGCCCCCTACAAGTTCATGACTGTAACCAGCATATGTTACTCTCAAATATACAGTATATATATATAGACAGAAAGTCTGGTCTTATTTTAAATATTACATTCTGTTACCTTTCAATTGAGTTAATGATCGCGTGAGCAAAGAAAAATAATATGTTTAAGTGGCACAGCAGAAATTCATGTTCCAATGTAAAGGCTTCTATTCTTATGAAATACACTATAAGCTCATATTCTCCCACTGGGTTCTGAAGCACAGCTATGGGAAGTAGAGTCCTGCGTGGGTCCATTTTTTGGAACCCGTACCCGACCCGTACACGCAAACTGCAATCCACAACCTGCTTGGACCCACTACCCAACCCGCAAGTACCTTATCCACAACCCAGACCCGCGACCATCAAGAATCAGGAAGTGATTGTAAACCAGACAGGCCCGGACTGGCAATCTGTGGGTTCTGGCAAATTCCAGAGGGGCTGCTATAAAGTTCCATAGAAAGTCAGTATTTATAGGGCTGGTGGGGGCTGTTTGGGCCTCTGTGTGGGCTGATTGGGCCTCTGTGAACCTGAAATGCCAGGGCCTATTTTAATTCTCAGTCCGGACCTGAAACCAGAAGTGACGTCATCGGAAGTAGGCGTGATCAGAAAAAAGGAGTAAAACAGGAAGTGCTTACATTGTAAGCCAGAAGTGACATCATCGGAAATAGGCTTGATCAGAAAAAAGGAGTAAAAATCCCTGCAGCTGGAATTTCCACCCGCAACCCGCAGGGTACCACAGGTTTTTGCGGGTAACCCACGGGTACCCGACCCGCTGCAGGACTCTAATGGGAAGTGATGATCTGATGCAATTGGCTATGACTGCTGCTGGAGATCATCATGATAACGTAGGTTTATGATTAGCATGAGAAAAGCCAAGGGGTTTGGTATAATCTACACATTGAGGAGAACATGGCAACCAAAGCTTTGCTTCCTTTGCTTTCTTCTGGGTGGGTTCCCACTAGATGTTGAAACATTGTTGCTGGGAGTTTTGCCATTCAGTCACAAGAGCATTAGGGAGGTTTGGTACTGATGTTGGGGATCACATTCAGGGATTCATCCCAAATGGGTTCAGTTGGTTTGAGGTCAGGCCTCTGTGCAGTCAGGTTCTTCTCATCTCAGCAAACACATTATTTATGGACCTGGCGTTGTGCTTGGGGCATTATTATGCTTAAACAAGAAGGACCTTCCAAAAAAGAATGAAAATATATAGTAGGGGGTTCAGTTGCTTTTGACCATATCATTAAAAAAAAAGCATTTTTTTCCCATAACGAAATAGGGAATGACCATGAAATAGGCTCAGGGGATAGAAGCAAGAGGGACCACTTGCATCTGGGCCCACCAGGGTTTTTCCTGGTATCCCAGTGGGCCAGTCTGACTGCCCATCTCTCTCCCCTTTAATCAATCTTAAAATCTGCTACTAGGATCCTCCTGCTCTCTCCTAAAATAGAACATATTAAACCCCAATCAAAATCCCTAGCATGGCTGTCTGTTAAGCAAATGATAGTATATAAAATCCTTCTGCTAACATTCAAAGCCCTTCACTCTTCTGCTCCTCACTACATTTCTTCTCTTGTCTCACTGTACGTTCCTGGTCATTTTCTCCACTCTTCTCAGAGTCATCTTCTCTTCACACCATCCACATCTACTGCCACCTCTCGTCTCAAAACTTTTCTTTCCTTCTATTGTGTACACATGGGCTTCTGTATCAGACTTCCTGTTTTCAGATTAAACCTCCAGGGCTTGGGCTTGAGCATGCTCAGTTTGCTTCTCTCTCCCTCTCCTCCTTCCCTCCCTGCTGTAATCTGAGCCCAGAGCTATGAGTGAGCAGGGAAACTCAGGCAGGAAGTGAAGTCACATCAAGAAAATATGGCAGTTGCTATCCTAAACAAACAGAGAGAGTTTCTAGAGCTGTTTACTCAGGTATAGTAAAGCATCCTACATAATAAATAGTGTTATAGCTTGTACTATTGTTGCTAATCTATTGGCAATAAACTGCTTTGCTAGCTTTCTCCTTTAACAGTAGGGTTGTCTCTGGTGTCTGGTTGTTTATAGTGTGGCCCTGGTGTTTGACTTGTTAGTGAAGATGTGGATGCTGCAATGTATAGTACAATGTATCTCTGGTGATTGCATTTTGTTGTTCTAGAGTCTAGAGTCAAAATCTTGCTAAAATGTAAAGAAAGACTCTTCAAATGTTTTTTTGGAATGGCTGGAATTACAATCTACTTTTACACATCCTCCATGGTCTGTGGTCAAATCATAAACCTGGTTATTCTGTTTTAGTATCTCACATGGTGCTATTGAATAGTAAAAGCCAAACACACATAAAATATATAAGGATCACCCAATATAAACTACTTGTTACAGGCTTGACCCACTTACCCATGATTGCATTTGAATGCATCAGAAGTTAAAGAAATGAAGGCAAAACATACCTAGAAATGAGAAACACCTAGGGGGTTATTCAGGCACGTTTCAGGGGCTGCTGCCGCCTGAGGCAGCAGCCCCAATGCCGCCCCTCCTCCTGCTCCGCTCTTCTAACTACCAGCGTCGGAGCGGGTGGAGGAGGGGCCGCATCGCTAGTGCAGTGAGCGCTATTGCGCTCGCTGCGCTAGAAGAGCCGAATTTCCGTTTTAAAAAACGGAAATTCGGCTCTTAAAGTTACCAGAGGCGGCTTTTTGCCGCCCCTGGTAACTGGCCGCTCCGTGCCGCCTGAGGCAAGATTCTCACCTTGCCTCATGGCCGGAGCGGCCCTGGGGTTATTTACTAAACTCCCAATGCAAAAATCACAAAAAATCTTGATTTTTTTTTTTTTTAAATAAAATCGGACTTTTAAAAAATCGTGAATTTTTCTGAATTTATTAAACCCAGAGGATGGAAAAGTCTGAATCTGAAAATCCGGCATCTCAGACCTGTCGAGGTTGGGAGAATGGGAGAAGTCCCAATGATTTTGCGCTGGGTTTCGTGAAATACCCGGGTGAAAATTCCATAAAAATCGGATAAAAATCTGAAAAAATCGTGAAAATCTGTTTTTTTTTCCCTGCAAAGCAAATTTTCGGGAAAATGTAATAATACATAAGCGTAAAAAAACCTGAGCAGATTTGATCGGAGTTTGTAGCAGAAAATATTGAGATAGATGCGGACTTTGATAAATGACCCCCCTATATAAATTTATTCTTATTGTAAAGGTTTAGGGGTTGTCTAAATGGCTTTTGAGGGGTTAAATGCAAACAGTCAAGAGATGGAGTAGAATATACAAGCTTCTCTGTGCAAAATAAGGACTGCTTCCTCTGTTCTACTCTTGACCCATTAAAATGTGATTACCAACCGTATATAATACCTCACCACTTCAGAAACTAAAATATTTATAGCATTCCTTCCAAGTTTTTCATATTGTAGGCTTGTCTGGTGCTAAGAAATAGCCTTATATCAGCTAAACCTGCTATCACATATAACTGTGCCAAGAGAAAAAGAAATATGTTTATATCTGTACATTAGGCAAAGCAGAAGGCAATCACCCAGCCAAAACAGAGAACTCCAAAATTATACTCATTTATCAAAATCATTTCTATGGCATACACATATTTTACTACTTTGCGACATTCAGGTTATTTTGTATGATCATTTTATACTTTCAAGGGTGAGCGTCTGCATCTATAAGAAATGTTATTAATATTACAGATCAGGTATAAAAGCCAGTCTAGAGTGAATTTAATCCCCCTGATATTGAAGTGAATATTTAATATGTATATTTAAAGTAATTCTGCACTTGAAAACAGAAGCTTTTACAGAAACTGTGTTTTTCCGCCAAGGCTTCCCAAGTAGTGATGGGTGAATAAACTTGCCAGGCGCGAATTCGCGTTGAATTTCCGCGTTTCGCCGCTGGCAAATAAATTAGCGAAACTGTCGAGAAAATTTGCCGTGGAAAAATCTGCTGCGTCAAAAAAATTTGGGCGCACGTCAGAATAGTCGAGCGCATAAAAATTGTCGTGCGTCAAAATTATTCGGAACTTTAATGCATTCGGACAAAATAGGCGTGCGTTTAAAAATTGACGTAATATAATAATAATAATAATAATTTTGACTCCCATTAACTTCAATGTGCTTCACAATTTTTTTCGCGGGAAATTCGCTCATTTTTCAGGGAAGCAAAATGGGACAAATTCGCCCATCACTATTCCCAAGGATGGCTTTAAAGGACCAGAAACAAAAATTTTTTTTAAAAGAAAAATGTGTTTCTTTTTAACGAAAATAAAACACCAAGACAGTTTTGACTTTTAAATCTCAACGCTTTTATTAAGAAATTACTTACAGATTCTGTGCATGCACTCCTCGTCAGAAACGGCGACAGGGCGACGATCCATTGTGCAGTGCTCAATTTCTCCTCCCTGCCTTGTATAGGAGATAGCCAAGGAGGAGAAATCAAGCACCGGACAATAGATTGTCGCCGTTTCTGGGAACCCACCCAGAAGAAAGCAAAGGAAGCAAAGCTTTGGTCGCCATGTTCTCACTGTGTAGAAGGAAATTCTGGCGAAAGAGGTAACGCTCAGTAAAATCCGCATTTTAGTGAATTTGCGGAGCAATGACCATTCGCCTGAACGAAAAGTCACCTGGGGATAAAGTGCGAACGGACGCTAACAATGGTCTCTTTCACTAGTGAATTGTCGCCTGTGCCTGTTAGTGAGTTGCCAATGTCCCTGCGGATGTGATTTCTGTCGAAAAGTCGCTAGCATAAGCCACTTTGCCCTTTAGTAAATCTGCCCCAATGTATCTTCTTGAACTCTGTGTCGACATTATTGGTCCCATTTTCATTTGTAATTTCATGAAGCTAAATGTAGGTAGAAGTGATGTTCATTAATGATATCCCTCTCCATAGGATTAAAAAGATTCATCATCATCTCTTTGACGGGTTTCAGTTATTGGAGATGTCTAATGATTTAGAGAGTTAGGACTGAGGCAGTGGAAGCATGAAGGCCAGTTAGGGGCATATTTATCAAGGGTCGATTTTCGAATTGAAAAAAAATAGAAATTCTAATTCAAAAAGACCAACCGAAATTAAGTTGAAGTAACTGTGCATTCGCTTGAATTCAATTCGATGTTTTTCCTTCCCCAAAAAAAATCGCCATCTAAAACCTGCCGAATTGCTGTTTTAGCCTATGGGGGCCCTCCTAGAACCTATTTGGAGTCAATTGTTGGAAAAACTTTGAATCGAATTCGATAGAATGCACTGTTAATTCGATTCATACGATACTAATAAGATTGAAAACAGACCTATTCCGCCAAAAAAAAAACTTTGATTGATTTCGATTGGTCTTTTTTAATTTGGATTTCGAAATTCAAGAGTTCAAAAAAACTCTGATTACTTCGAAATTCAACCCTTGATAAATCTGCCCCTAAATCTATATTTTTTTTATATTTTTTTTTAAACTGATATGCCTGATTCTACAGACTGAAAAGGAAACATGATAGTCTGTATCTGTTCATAGGAACAATTTCCCCACCCCCCTTAGGCTCACAGTGTAATGCCACCACTCACTCACTGTTCTAATGTGAAATCATGGATTCAGGAATTTGAAGTCCCTCTGCTTTCTATAATGAGTGGTGAACAGATTCTCTGGAAAGTAAAGTCATTCCTTCTGTAGGCCAGACTATATCCACCTCAATATGCTTCTAGGATAACTCTGTTATATTTTGTCATACTGATTCATTCACTGGGCCACTGTATGATAATCATAATTTATATACTACTTATAAACTTAGGGGGTTATTTATCAAGGTCCGAATTTATCTCAGTATTTCTAATATCCAACTCCGAGCAACTCCAAATTCCCGAATGGACCTTATTTATGTATGTATGAAAAAAAAAGTCATAGGGTTGGGCAAACTTCCAAGCTTTCCCCGGAAAAAAATAAAAAAAAATTTTGAGCCGAAACACTGAAATCATCAGACATCGATACAGACATCAGCACAGACACTGGGACCTTCCCCATTGACTTATACAGGACCTCTAGAGCTTTTAGATGGCGAGGTTTCGGAGTTTTTAGACCATTGGACTTTAATAAATCTTGAAAAATTCGTCGTTTTTTATTTTTTGCTCAGAAAACTACGAATTATTCGAGGTTCGGATATTCAGTGCTTGATAAATAACCAAAAAGGTACACTGGCACACAGGGCAATTGAAAAAGCAGGGTGACCCCTTGCTACTTTTATTTAAACGGACGTGCGACGTTTCGGGGTTCCTACCCCTTTCTCAAGCCTTGGCTTGAGAAAGGGGTAGGAACCCTGAAACGTCGCACGTCCGTTTAAATAAAAGTAGCAAGGGGTCACCCTGCTTTTTCAATTGCCCTGTGTGCCAGTGTACCTTTTTGGAAGCCTTTATTGAGGGGGTTGCCGAGCCCTCTACCCTGAGCACCGGGCGTCATTGATTACACTGAGGAGTGTGCTCTACTTCACCATCTATTCTAGCTTGATAAATAACCACCATAATTTTCTGCTTGTGTGGAGTAACGTATTCCCTTGTAGTCCTGTGATCCCTGCAGCTTGGAAGAGACATGGCAGAATTTATCGCAAGTAAATCTCTTAAAAAAGAAAAAATAACAGCTCGGGGTGGCCTTATTTATCAAAGTCGAATTTCTCTGACTATTTTAATTAAAAAAGTCAGACCAAACTAGAATCCACGTTTGGTCCTTATTTATTATTAAGAAATCATGATTTTATTGGATCAGGGACAAACACGAAAAAATCAAGGGAAAATCTGTAGTGTACAATTTTTTTAGGATTTTTTCCTGAATCGTTAATTTTTTTCTGACTTTTTTCCCCCAAAAAAGCCCCAAATAGTTGGATTTTCAGGCTAATTCCAGCACAGACCACAGAAACTTCCAAATAGGATAGGGACCTCTCCCATTGACTTATATACAACCTTGACAGGTCTGAGATTCTGACTTTTTCCATCCTCTGAGTTTAATAAACTTCCAAAAATTTAATTTTTTCCCATGAAAAATTGAGATTTCATAGCTAAAAACTAAAAATCTTCAATTTTTTTGCATTCGGACTTTAATAAATAACCACCATAATCCAAATGGGAAGAATAAAAAACTGTTAATAAATATTGACAGTGAACCCCCTAAATCTTTATAAATAACAATGGCATTTTTATGAACTAGAACACAATACTAATGCTGGTGATACCGTCTTTAGTTCAGCCACAACAGAGCAAAGAAAATAATGGGGATCGAGAGACTTATTTGCGCCATTATTTTGCAAATGACTTAATTGAAAGCCTAAGTGATATTGTTGTAAATGGGACTATTTCACCTTTTTCGATGAAAAGGTCTGTTGGACTGCTTGCTCATTTAATTGTTTCCATTGTATCTTGGCACCTTATCAATAAAGGGTATCAAGGGGAGAGTTTACCATACGCTTTTCTCATTAAATTCAGTTACAAAGAAAATATAGATTTCCACATGATAGCAGAAAAAATAAATACAAATAACAATATTTCTACCAATGTGCATTAGCCATCAGCAAGCATTAAATGAGACTGTGTTCCTTTTCCCAATAGAAGTATAAACACCAGGGAATATATTGAATTTTAAATTAAATTAATACGTATTACTTATTTACTAAATAGTTTGTATTTTTTAGTCCCCAATGATGTTTTTATTTTTTTAATCCCCAAACATTTTTAATTTTTATATCCCATGATTTTGTTAAAATAAATTTTTTAGTCTCCATAATGTTTAAATTTATTTCTTTATCCCTAATAAAAAATTGATATTTGCTATACATATTTTATTTATTTTAAAATCTCATAAATGGTTTTATTTATTTTTTTTTGTCCCCATAAAACATGTTATCCCTATTATATTCTCAATCAGATTAAAATAATGATGGAGAGTTTTTAGTAAATGTTAGTAAACCTGCATCATAAATTATGTGACTTGTGGATTTGGATTTAAAATTTAAAATTTAGGGGGCACATTTATCAAGGGTCGAATTTCGAGGGTTAAATCCTTCGAATTGGAATATCGAATCCGAAGGATTTAGCGCAAATGCTTAGAACGAACGCTTGAAGTAAAAATCGTCCGATCGAACTATACAATCCTTCAAATCAAACGATTTTAAGAGATTGATCGATTTTTATTCAAAAAAATCAAAAAATTTTTAGAAAAGTGCTGGGGATAGCCCATAGGCTAACATAACACCTCGGTAGGTTTAAAGTGGCGAAGTATGAAGTCGAAGTATTTTTTAAAGAGACAGTACAACTATCGAATGGTCGAATAGTCGAACGATTTTACTTCAAATCGTTCAAATCATTTTTCCAAGAGTGAAAATTAGGAGTGTATCAGAGTATTCTGCCTAGCAATGTAACTTAAGGGTCGAGATGTGGGATGAATAGTCATGGGCGAATTTGTCCTGTTTCGCCGAAAAATTTGCAAATTTCCAGCGAAATTTGCAAAACGTCGAAAAATCTGTGAAACACAAATTTTGACGCCCGCTTCAATTCTGATGCTGGCGTTAAAGTCAATGGGTGTCTGAATAAAGTTGAAGCGCGACGGTTTTGAGGAGAACGACTTTTCCAGGCCTGCGTCCATAAATTTTTGACGCAGACGAATTTTTGCATCTGTTTCGTGAATTTATTTGCCTAGGGTGTATAAAGTCAATGGGCTGATGTTCAAGCACGACGGTTTCAAACACGCATCCAAATTATTTTTCACAGGCGGCGAAATGCGGATATTTGCTGCAAATTTGCGCCTGCCGCATTTATTCGCCCATCACTAGTTGCCACCTGTTCGGTTTTGACCCGAACAGTTCTGTTTTTGTAAGGCCTGTTAGGGTCTGAACTTTCTGTTCGGTTTTCAGCCTTATGAAACCCAAACAATAATCTGGCCAATACTGTACATGAAAAGCATTTTAATACTAAGATATTTACCTCGACGTGGCTTAGATACTATCAAGTGAAGTTCATTTCTTATTGTTACAGACACAAAAAAAAGCAAATCAATCAAAAATAAGAATTTTTTTTCTAAATTAGCATTGCTGTATTTCAGAGATTTCTGGATAACAGATTTCTGTATAATAAATCTCATACCTGAAATAAAGGATTGGGCTTAATCATCACGCAGAATATAGATTAGAGTTGCAACCTGTCTGGTTTTGAAGGACTGCCCGGGTCAAAACTTCCTGCCCGGTTTTCCAAATTAGGAAACCCGGACAGGATTCCCCATGATCAGCCAATCGTCGCATCATAGAACCGCCCCTACGTCACAACCGCTCCCACCACATCAAAGCCCCGCCCCCTCCACGTCACTGTCCCACCCCTGCCCGGTTTCCACTGGGTGAAAAAGTGATAACCCTAATATAGATAGAGATAGGGTTTCCGCCTGTGTGGTTTTGAACTGGGCATCAACACTTTAAAACATTGCGAAAACTGGATAAAAATTCAGCCAGTTACATCTAAGTGATGCAATAACCTTGCCCTAGTGTCATAACTTTACCAACATCATTGTGCCCAACTCTGATGTCATCATGTCTGTTCCTACATCACTGTCCCACCCCCAAAGGTTCTGCCCCCTCGCCGTGTTTGGGTTTCGCCATCAGAAAAGGTGGCAACCCTAGACAGACCCCATTTTCAGACTTAGTGCCCCATGACTTTATGACCATGTGAACGTTCCCTGTTTGTAGACAAATGGGGGAATGTAATAAAAGTTGGCAATGTGAAAAGTTATGCCTCTGTGCGAACAAATTTAGCTTTGTGCGAATTTAATATAGCTTTTGCAAACCCAGAAACTGTTTAGCGACCAAATTTTATAGTTTGCACCAGTGTGCAGTGAATGTAATAAAATGTCTCACTGAAAAAGTTGTTATATTTGCTCCTAAATATTACGACACCTTGAAGCACTTCTTAAAAGTGGGCAATGCGCAATAAAAATTCTCAATGCAATAACAGTTTAAGGAAGAATATTACATTGCGAAATGCACATTTTTATTCTTGTTTGTGCAAATTGTTTTGCTCTTTGCGACTTATATTACATTCCCCCAATAGACTTTTAGGGGGTTATTTATCAAAGTCCGAATTTATCTCAATATTTTCTGCTATAAACTCCGCTCAAATCCGCTCAGGTTTTTTATACTTATTTATTATTACATTTTACCTAAAATTTGCTATACGGTAAAAAAACTGATTTTCACAAATTTTTCAGACTTTTTCATCTGATTTTCACAATTTTTTCATAATTTTCACCCGAAAACTTCAGGGTATTGCCCGAAAACCCAGCGCACATCAAAAAATCATTGGGACTTCTCCCATTGACTTATATGCAACCTCGACTGGTCTGAGATCCCAGATTTTCAGATTCATGATTTACTAAAAGTCTGATTTTATATAAAAAAATCTAGAATTTTTCATGATTTTTGCATTTGGAGTTTAGTAAATAACCCCCTAAAAGTCCACATTAATGCCTACAAAATCCCAGTGTAAAAACAAGCCTGGTTTGTCCGCTCAAATGCCAGTCAAAAGTCCATGCTTCTTATCTGTGCCTTTGTCTGGGCTAATTATTCTCCACACAATCACATCATATTGTTAGCTGCTGCTTTGGGTGGGGGTGGGAGAGACACTTGCTGGATTTTTTTTTCTAGGAACCATTTTACTGCCACAATAATTATTTTTATTATAATATTTTCCTTAGGACCCATAGGGTTAAGTTTCCCTATGGTCTGAATATCTCCACATGGTTAGAAATCCCCTGCAGTGGATCTAAATTGGATCTTGGAGGGGAAGCGAGTCCTTTGTCCCATGTACAATGAGCCCTGGCAGATTTGAGGAGGGCTTGGGGTACTGGGTACCAAGTCTGGTGAGCTTAACAATGAGGGGTTTCGAGTTCGGAGGCAACAAAGAGGCTGTGACAGAAGGTGCTTGTAGATGGTTGCGGGCTTTGTTGTGCTAGCACTGCAGATAGTGCTGGGAGCTGTGTCCTGAATATTAAAGCAAGCTGTGTGTGCTCAACTTGGATAACTTAGGAGCCCAGCTTGAGGATGTGTAGATGCTATGGATGCCCGTTCCAGGTCTGTGTGAGCTCCAGTGAGTCTGCCTGAAGGAAGGTATGGAAAGGCTCCAGTGTGTGTCCCCTGTTAGAGAACAAGTGTTGTTTGTGTGCCTGCTACATGGGAGCAACTACCTCTGTATTTGGGCAGGTAGTGCTACCTGGGGAAAGTTAAGAGCTGCCTCACAAGGAAACGCCAGGCTACTGTGGAAAGCCGAAGTGATCCATCCTGCCGGCGATATACATTCTAGCCAGAGGGAAGGCATTTAGGGGACATTAGTCACCCGAACAAGAGGCAATTTGTAGCTGGGCAAATAATATCCCCCAGTAGCTTCATGTGCCACCACCCTCAAAGTTGGGGCACCATTCTACTTGTTAGCAGGGTTCTCCACCCCAAAGTGACCAATGTGTCAATATTTGCAGCCTCCTTGTAGTAGTAATGTGGGCCCCAATGATTCCTGATGCATTATTTGGAGAGTCACATCTGGCCATCACAGTCACATTTATAAAGTTCTGTTCTAAACAATGTGTCAAGTCAGCGCAGGGGTTCCAAAGTCTTAAGCAGATTTTGCTGTTGATACCTGTAACTTTATAAGTTGGAGCTAATTACAACACTCTTGGGAAAGCTCCTATTTGCAAGAGAAGCTTATGACAACAAGTCCAACAGCAGCTAGTATAAAATGCTGATCAACAACAGCCAGTATAAAATGTTGATCCAGATGAGCCCTAATTTGTAAACTAAAGGCTCATGTTCCCAGGCCCAGCTTTGCATCTTCCTGATTCTCTTGCAGCAAACAGTGGCACACATCATTCTGTCATCTGTGACTGTCCTGTAATCATTGAGCTTCTAGAGCCCCCGACAGCTCCACGCAACACAAGAATCTCATTCTTCAGATGCTTCACTGGAGACAAAAGTCAACAAGGCTCAGCAAGGCCTTTAGCTTGAAGCTTTTCTCTGTGTTATGAACTGTTTTTTATAGTCTAGGGATTATCCAGGCAATTGGTATGTGTTGCACATCTTCTCATCCTTGTCTTAACAACTGTGCTCGGTATATAAGATCTATATCTGAATGACATAGAAGCATCCTTATATTCAATGCCATCCGCCAGCAAAACATGACAACCAGGATGTTACCAGCATCCTTAAAATGCATGTAAAAGAAACCTATCTCCAATATACTTTGATTAAAAAATGTGTACAGTTTTTAAAAGAAACGACTGTCTGCAGTGAAATTCTCAGTTCATTTACTGATGTGGATAGGAATTGTCAGATGGTCCCTAACTGCTCTGCAGGGAAACAATCATACTTATGTACAGCAGGGGGAGCCCCCGCTTTATTTCTCAGCCCTGGAGAACTCAAGCTGCTTTGTTTGTTTCCCTTTAGAGCAGTCGGCGACAGTGGATTTTATTTTTGTCTTTACATCCCCTTTACTGTTTCCAACTCCAGCTGGAGGGACAAAGATCATGGAGCAAGATTTAAACAGATAAAATGGGATTCTATTTAGAGGATTATTTTGCTGCAGCCACTTGTTCTGCAGAGATGGAGAAAGTTTGTATCAAACAATACAAAAACTATAAAATCCACATTAGATTAAATGACAACACAGGACCCAGTGCAGTCTGTATATTCTGATTATTAATCAGTCTTGCTGTATCGGCTTCTGGCAGATATTATTTGACTTGTGCTGTTTTGATCTTTCATGACTATCCCTAAGCAGCCCAGACCACACTGAGCATGTGCACTTGGTCTTGGTCTTGCAAAGATGTTTAACAAAGTTACAAGATGGTGACCCAGTGTGGCCAACTTTAAAAGCATAAACCATTTGTTTGATTAGGCTTGTCGTGCAGTAAGTTCATGTTTATGTTTAATATACAAAATAGAGGATTTCTAGCATTATTCTATTTTAGACTTTACTTCCACTTTAACTATTATCAGAACCGAAAAAAATATATAATTATTTTTTATAGAAAAATTCTCTTACAAGAAAAGCATGTTCATACAGAAATCAATGTTTATTTTTTCAATTTGCATTCAGATAAAGAGGCAATACTCAAATTTGATTTAAAAGAAATCTGCCTCCCATGTTCAAATGATATTCACGGAATATGAAACAGTTATTGATATGGGAATGAATACTGCCTTGCATTAGTAAAACACAATTATTTCATACTACTTGGCAACTCATATGTTTCCCACATTAGTTGAATTTCATCTCCTCCTTATTGTGACTAGTGATGGTCAAATAAATTCGCCTGGCGTGAATTCGTGTAGAATTCATTTTGCTGATGAATGAATAACTCCAATGAATATTTGCAGGCGTCAAAAAGTCCGAAAAGTCGATCGCATCAAAATCGATGCGCATCAACACTAATCATTGACTTTAATTCTGGCGTCAAAATTGACGCAAGCGTCTTTTCGGACGCGCGTCCAAAATTGACGCTGGTGTCCATTTTTGAGTTTCACGTATTTTTCACAAATTTTTCGCCTTTTTGCGAAATTCGCCTATCACTAATATTGACAAGTTAATAAGATTCCATTTGGCAATAATGTAAGCAACAAATTATAAATCCCCCCCTAAAGTTGAGAAGAATTTTCATATTTTGAAAAAATTACATTTAACTACTTACTATGGTCAAATTTACGCTAAGCTTTAACCAGAAAGACTTAATGCAGATTGTAATTCATGTCTGTCTATTGTTTTAATATTAAAAATTAAAGTTATTTCTGTTGACAACTAGTGATGGGCGAATTTGGGCTGTTTCGCTTCGCCCAAAAATTTGTGAATTTCCTGCGAAATGGTGAAAAATTTGCGAAATGGCGCCGGCGTCAAAAACACAGACGCCGGCATCCAATTGTTTTTGAAGCCGGCAAATTTTCACATCGGTTTTGTGAACTGCGAGAATTCGCCACGAATTCGCGCCTAGCAAATAATTTGCCCATAACTATTGACACCTATAGGATAAAAAAGGTTTAATGTGAATTTGAGATTTACTGTGTTTTTACTTTTTGGAAACTTTGCTCATACCAAACAGAAAGTCCTTTCTTTTTCAGAAATGTGATTCAACTGAAATACTATTTATGTCCTTTAATTTTCTCTTCTGTTAAAAACCAGCCCATATGAGAAAATATATATATATATATATATATATATATATATAATTTTTTTTTTTTTTTAAAAAATAAACTCTCATATAAAATCTTGAAAATGATTAGAACTAGATTATCCAAATTGCTTCTAAATTGTCTAAAATAGCACTGATTTTGTAGTAATTTCTCCCTGACCCAGAGCTCAATTAGATAATAAATGATGTTAATACAGAATTTCTGAGAATTATTCATTAAGCAAACAAAATACAAATTCAAAAGCAGTTCTCAGAACTTGAGGTGCATATAGGTACATTGCTTTCTCCAGTTCCTGAAACTAATTTTTATACTGTATGGATGTATGTTTTACTCTCATGTTATTAGTCTACATGTGCAACAGGCAAACACTACAATATGTTTATTAATGACAAGTTAAAAACAAATTTTAAATCAAACAGAAAATAGACATAACCGCTGTTTTGTTTGTTAACAACGTTTGAATAAATCTTGAATAATTCTATTTTACACAAGATAACGTCCTACTAAGAAATCTAAAAATTCTCTTTGCTGGAATTTTATTTATGGATGAGCATGCTAATTTATTTTAAGTTTATTTCATTCATTTATTAAAGTGAAACAGTATAGTGTTTGTTACTGATTTGAACAAAATGTCAAGATGTTCCTCTGTTGTCCATCATTTTGTCAGCAGTAAGTTCGGGAGTAAAACAGGCATTTTTCACAAAGATTTAGAAGTAGGGATGAGTGAACTTTTTTTTTACCTGATACAGATTCACATCGGAATTCACATTTTGGGGGGTGGTGAAAATTTTAGCAAATCTGTGCTAGAATTTCAGCTTTGTTTCGCCTGAAAGGAAAAATTGTCAGAATAACAATACTAGTAAATGATAACACGAAGATAACCAGGAACAATGTCCACAAACACTAAGCAGGTTTAAATACTGTTACTCTCTACATGCCCCAAGGTGAGCATGCACTTGTCACAACTAGTGATGGGTGAATTTATTCGCCAGGCGAGAATTCGCGCGAATCGCCGCCGGCGAATAAATTTGCGAAACAGGCACGAAAATTCGCTGGCGAAAATTCGCCGGCGTAAAAAAAACGGACGCCGGCGTGGTATAGCGAATTTTACGCTGTTTTGCGAATTTCGCAAGAAATTCGCAAATTTTTCAGCAAAGCAAAACAACGCAAATTCGCCCATAACTAGTCACAACACACTGACAAATAACACAATGCGCATCTTTGTGTCTAAACTTACGCTAACACTTGCGGGATTTAGGGGACATGTGCACATTGGCGGAGGGAGGACACAGGCACAAGCTCCGGTAAGTCCCTAACACCTGTGCATTTGGCATGGGAGAAAACAGCCATTAACTCCAATTAATTTGCCAAAATGGTGGTGATAATTTTTCAAAGATGTCACACAAGTATTGTAGTAATATGATAACAACTGGCCACTAGAGGTCTCACTGTTTTGACTTGTGCAAGGGTTAGCAGGAAAAGACGTGTTGATAGCTACAGACCCTGTGTTAGGATCCTGCAGTGGGTCGGGTACCCGCAAAAGCCTGCGATACCCTGTGTGTTGCGGGTAGAAGTTCCGGGTGCGGGTATAGACGCGGGTCAGCGGTTTTGCAGGTCGGGGTCGGGCCGTGGGGCTTCTCAATGGCGATTTTTACTCCTTTTTTTCTGATCACGCCTACTTCCGATGATGTCACATCCGGTTTACAATGACAGCACTTCCTGATTCAAGATGGTCAGCAGGTCGCGGGTCCGGGTTGCGGATAAGGTACTTGCAGGTCGGGTTGGGTAGTGGGTCCAAGTGGGTAAGAATGCAGGTTGCGGGTCCGTGTTACAAAAAATGGACCCGCTCGGGATTCCGCAATGATTCGGCCTTTTTCAGCAGGATTTGGATTCGGCTGAATCCTTCTGCCCGGCCGAACCAAATCTGAATCCTAATTTGCATATGGGGAATCCTAATTTGCAATTAGGGGAGGGAAATTGCGTGACTTTTTGTCACAAAACAAGTAAAAAATTTTTCCCCCTTCCCACCCCTAATTTACATATGCAAATTAGGATTCGATTCAGTATTTGGCCGAATCCAAAATAGTGGATTTGGTGCATCCCTAGCAGAAGCTAATGGTTTCTCTTGGGATAAGTTAATAAAGTCTGTGCTACTCGATCCTGAGCTTGTACCTCCTTGATGTAAGTCTCCCATCATAACATGGCGGCAGCAGGGAACTGAGTCTTGGAGTGAAAAGCTGACTGGAATCATTGGGAGTGAAAGTAAAGCAACATCCAGAAGCTGTGACTGTACCTCCCTGATGTAAGTCTCCCTTCATAATAATTAATATATGTATTGTTATTACAATTGCCTTTATGTAAGAAAACACCGCTTTTTGCCATTTCTTTTACAAATTACATTTTTAAATTCAGTATAGTTATATTTTTAAGTTCCATTGTTCTGTTGGATCCCACTCCACTACCAAATGATCTGATCTGGTATATCTACATTCGATTCTTGACCATGAAGTAAGACGCGACTCTTGAGCTGGGAGTAGAGACAGTCACAACCCAATGTACATTTGCAAGTCTCTACTTTTTTACATTTTCTTTAAAGTCCCCTGTAAATTTAAGTTGGATGGTAACAGGGTGATCAATTCTAATTGTTCAATCTATTAGCATTGGATCCTCCAGAATCCTTTTCATGTGACAATATCCTAAAAACCCAGTACTGCATTCTACAAAACATCTCCAGTCTCCACTAATGAAAAGCTATACCCTCATACTATACTGTCTAAGGCAATAATCCCCAACCAGTAGCTCGTGAGTAACATGTTGCACGCCAACCCCTTGGATGTTGCTCTCAGTGACCTCAAAGCAGGAGCTTATTTATGAATTCCAGGCTTGGAGACAAGTTTTGTTGCATAAAAACCAGGTGCACTGCCAAACAGAACCTCAATGTAGGTTGAGAATCCAGATAGAGGCTACTAAATGGCCAATCACAGCCCTTATTTGGCACCCCAGGAACATTTTTCATGCTAGTGTTGCTCCCCAACGCCTTATACTTCTGAATGTTGCTCACGGGTTCTAACGGTTGGCACCTCCTCCCATATGTATAAATACAAATATACAGAGAAGGAATGTTCTGGGCACACAATAAGCTATAGCCTCATACTGTAATGTCTAAGGGAATCAATATGTCACCTCCATCCTCCCATATGTATAAATACAAATATACAGAGAAGGTATGTTCTGGGCACACAATGAGCTTTACCCTCATACTGTACTGTCTAAGGGAATCAATATGGCACCTCCTCCTCCCATATGTATAAATACAAATATACAGAGAAGGAATGTTCTGGGCACACAATAAGCTATACCCTCATACTGTACTGTCTAAGGGAATCAATATGGCACCTCCTCCTCCCATATGTATATATACAATAAACAGAGAAGGAATGTTCTGGGCACACAATAAGCTATACCCTCATACTGTACTGTCTAAGGGAATCAATATGGCACCTCCTCCTCCCATATGTATATATACAATAAACAGAGAAGGAATGTTCTGGGCACACAGTAAGCAATACTCAGAAATACCAAGTACATTTGCAAGATATCTATATCTAAAGCACAGACGACTGCTCGACTGACGCATTTCATGCATTTATAACCACCAAAAAAAGATTTTTCATTACAGGTATGGGACCGGTTATCCAGAACGCTCGGGACTTGGAGCATTCTGGATGAGGGATCTTTCTGTAATTCGGATCTCCATACTATATGTTTACAACAAAAAGAATTTAATATTAATTAAACCCAATAGGATTGTTTTGCCTCCAATAAGGATTAAGCATTATTTTCGTTTGGATCAAGTACAAGCTACTGTTTTAATATTATAGAGGAAAAAAGGAAATAACTTTTTAATATTAGAATTATTTCATGAAAATGTAATCTAGGGGAGATGGGCTTCCCATAATTCGGAGCTTTCTGGATAATGGGTTTCCGGATAACAGATGCCATGCCTGTGTATGTTTTCCTGTGTTGGGGTGTAAACTGAAACCAGTGAGAATTAAATACCCAGTTCCTTAGCCCCAGTGCTGTACTGGAAGTATTGGAAACTATTGTACGTAACATGTCTTGCAGCAGCAATAAGCAAAAATAATAATAACTTGTATCATTCTTGCATCGGTAGAAAAGAGCAAATCCCTTGCATTGAAATAACTGATTTGCACCTTTTTAACAGGCAGTCTTTTTTAGCAAGATAAGTTGCCGGCAGAAGACAATAAATCCATTGCGACTAATATTCTGTGCATGAACCCGCTGCTTCTCTCGGCATAAGCCAACGCCAAGAAATCACTCTACGGAGTCGTTCTCAATTAGTCTGTTATTTAATAAACTGGGAGCGTATGTCCATATTCGATTACATGTGAATAAAATCTACAAGAGTAAGTGGGTATTATACTGTCTCGGCCTGGAAAGATTTCCTCCCCAAACTATATTTATATTTATATAATACACAAAAGCCATGAATATCTTGTAAATTATATCCTTATAAACGGTGAGTTCTGATGTCATCAGTTATAAACGGTGAGTTCTGATGTCATTTCTGTCACATGACTCACTGAAATTTGTTTATTATAATAAATAAAGTACCCCCAGTTGCAAAATATGAGGATATTAGACGTTACCTCGGAGTTCCATGACCTGTATAAAAGCACTCGGCCTTAGGCCTCGTGTTTTTATATGGTTATGAAACTCCTTGGTTACTTATAATATCCTTATATTTTACAAGAGGGGGTACTTTATGCACTATATACACAACATAGCTGGTTGGACTGTCACATTCCTTATAATTAAATAATCCCCTGAGCATGCATGGCAGTTGGGTGCATTTATTTAAATAAGATGAAAGGGGAAGGTACCATTTAAGGCAGGGGTCCCCAACCTTTTTCACCCGTGAGCAACATTCAGATTTAAAAAGAGTTGGGGAGCAACACAAGCACGGAAAATGTTCCTGGGTGGTGCCAAATAAGGGCTGTGATTGACTATTGGTAGCCCCCTATGTAGACTTGCAGCCTCTAGGAGGGTCTGTTTGGCAGTGCACCTGGTTTTAATCCAACAAAACTTGCCTTCAAGCCTGAAATTCAAAAATAAGCTCCTGCTTTGAGGCAACTGAGAGCAACATCCAAGGGGTTGGGGAGCAACATGTTACTCACGAGCTACTGGTTGGGGATCACTGATTTAAGGAGAACTAAACCTTAAAAATGAATGTGGCTAAAAATGTCATATTTGATAAAGTGAACTTATTGCCCGAGGCTAAAGTTTCAGCTTGTCAATAGCAGCAATGATCCAGGACTTCAAACTTGTCACAGGGGGTCACCATCTTGGAAAGTGTCTGTGACACTCACATGCTCAGTGGGCTCTGATTGGCTGTTGAGAAGCTAAGCTTAGGGCTCGTCACTAATTATCCAGCAGAAAATGAGCTTCCCTGGCTGTAATATAAGCTGATGCTACAGGTTTGCTGATTATTCAATTCTGATGCTAATTGCACTGGTTTCTGTGCTGCCATGTAATAATTATCTGAATTAATTACTAATCAGCCTTATATTGTGACATTTCTATTCTATGTGTACTGTATATTGTGAGTGGCTCCCTAAGCTCAGTAAGTGCAATTGCAGTTGGCTGGTACATTATATCCAGAGTCTGAACCAGCAGTGCTCTTTTTAAACAGGATTTGTTTAAATGGTTAAGTAACCGTCCTGATTTTTGGCTGAGATTCTAGCTATCTGTATAACAGAACATTCTGTCCCAGTGGCTGCACAGATCCTATCTGATCCCCATTGTAAGCAGCAGTCCTGTCCTGCTTTATGGCAGCTGAGATTCTAGCTATCTGTATAACAGAACATTCTGTCCCAGTGGTTGCACAGATCCTATCTGATCCCCATTGTAAGCAACAGTCCTGTCCTGCTTTATGGCAGCTGAGATACTAGCTATCTGTATAACAGAACATTCTGTCATAGGTACTAAAATAAATAACTGCACAATTTCCATATTACTGCAGCTCTAATCATTCACAATCAGAACTGATTGGCTCGTCTCCATTTCTGACATTCTCTCTATGATTCGCACTGGGAAAGCAGAGAGAAAGGAAGGCATTACATTAGGATTTGTCACTGAGAGTAAATTACCAAAATATTCTGGTTCTGACCTCATTACCTGCAAATTGTGGAACCAAATGTCTCCCAGCAGAGCCGTATATGTCTCACTGCTTTATTACCAATGAAAATATCTTGAATTAAAACATCCAAATAGGTGATTTGAAACGCCAGAGACATTTCTCTCCTTTCAATAATACTGCCTTAATAATTCAGCTCAGTTACATTTCCTGGGCCCGACCCTCACCTGCTCTTGTCCCAGGTCACATTAACGTGCCCTATGTGCTTATCATACCGCTAGCACTAATGCACTGTCGGTTCTGACTTTCACCCGAAGTGTTGTCTCCGAAATCCCCCAACTCCCCCCACCCAAATGTACCTTTAACTTCCGTCCTTTTATCCATCAGGGAAACATGGCAAGTGCACACAGTTTTCGGTGGGGTTCAGGTCTTGATTGGCAGGGGCCCACTGGGCTTTTCCTGGAATCCTGTGGTCTAGTCCAACTCGGGCATAGAGCAGAACAATGGTTAGCACTGCTATGGTGTCTTGAGTCCAGTTTAACCTAGAACCTTTCTTCAAGGTGCCTGTATTTTCTCTCCATGGGGCAGATTCACTAACGGCGAATTTTCACCAGCATGAGCTTCGCACCCCTCGCACCACTTCGCCAGGCAAATGCAAATGCGCTAGAATATACCTATTTATTAAAATGCAAAGTTTTGTGCCATACTTCGAATGCTGGTGAGTTTTCGCTATCATTACTTTGACAGTGCAAGCATTTCATAGCAAAGATGCGCTAGCGTTCATTTGTGCCTACCGAAAATTCACTAGTAATCGTGTGCTTAGGTCAATTTACATAGGGCGGGTAATTTAAAGTTGTACGGACGTCTTTATTATAAATATTGCTGCAAATGCTTGAAGTTACCACTTTTTATTACACATGTCCAGGGAACCTTAATAAAGACAAGAGAGTTAATATAAAGCCCTAAACATGAGCCCACTGTAAAACGAATGTTCCATATGTTATGAAATGTCTGGAGAAAACTGGTTACCCAAAAAAGTAGGTTAGGACATGATGTGACAAAAGATGGAGGAAGATCTAGCTGCAAGTCTCCTCTGGCACTTAAGTGAATTTGCGATCGTACGCCAGAGAGAAAAGTCGTCTGGCGATAGAGTGCGAATGAACACTAGCAATGGTTCCGTTAGCTAGGGAATTGGCGCCTGTTAGTGATTTGGCGATGTCCCTGCTGGTGGCAATGCTGTTGAAAAGTCGCTAGCATTAGCCACTTTGCCCTTTAGTGAATCTGCCCCCATAGGTTTCCTCCTAAAAAAGACAAGCAGGGTAACTGACTCTTGATACAAGGGAGCTGCAGGATAAATGTAATGGGACATTCGGAATCAGACTGACCCACTGGGGTACTGGACTAAATCCCAGTTGAACCTGTTCTGTTGGACGGGTCCCCCGGGCTCACACCAACTGCCCACTACTCTCCACTAGTCCTGTGGTGGGCAGGCAGGGAGTTGGCAACAAGAGGTGGCGGAGTGGTCCCTAGATCAATGGTCTCTAGATTAGAAATCTGTGATTGTCTAGTTTGGCAGACCCATTTTTGACCAGGACCCACACTTCAACATCTTCATCAGGCTGAAGTTCCCTGAATCCAGATAAAAAGAGAACAACATGGGACCAACACTAAAACTGTAAGTGATATCAGAGATCAGAGAGGAAATCCATAAATTTCTTCTTTATTACCATACATAGCCCACATCGCTCCTGCATCCCACCCAACCTCCCCTACAGGGAACTCCTGGACCACTGGCATAGACAGGAGGGCGTTTCCCAGATCGAATGAATCCTAGGATTTGATGTGACACATCCGGTAGCACCACCTACTTGTTTCCCTACTACTAGCAACGAACAACAGTGGGCCTATGGGCGCCCGCTATGTAAATCAGGTCCTGGTCAGGCCCAAATTTGTGGGCAGGCCATAAAGGCCCAGGCCTAGGGCAGCAAAAAATTGGGAAGCAGCATGCCACCTGCTGGCTGCATCACCACTGGGGACTGAATGGGAGATTTTGACATCTCCTGCCCAGCCAGTCCCCCCCCCTTAAGGGATCACTATGGCTCGAAAATGCAGGGAAGCAGGTTAATACGAGGAGCAACAGGAGAGGCAGGTTGGGTGGGTTTGAGTGGAGGGGGTCGGGTGCGAGCAAGGGGTGTCAGGGGTGCAAGCAGGGGGACTAGGGCTTCAGAGTCTTCAAAGCTGACCCTGAAGTAAGGCTGGTATTTGTTGGCACAGTATTTTGAACAGCAGGACAGGTAAGACTGGTAGTGGAAGTAGGAAGGTAAGGTTGGTACGATGGACAAGCCAAACAATCTGAAGTCTGGTGCTGGATTAGAGGAGAGCAGGGAAGTCTGGTGGTGCTAAGAGGGGTCAAACTGAATTCATATTGCAGGAATTTAGGAACAATAGTACAAACAGGAATAGCTCTAGGCAGAATTACAGTCATATGATGAATTGGTGTCAGTGGAGACTCTAAACATTCAATGGGAAAGGTGCAGGTTCAAGAGTATTATGGGGCATGTAATTGCACCCCTTTGGGCCCCTACTTATTTAACAAAACTTCTCTAATTTTTACCACATAGTTGTGATATCACATGACAATTATGTCACATAGTTATGATGTCACATGGCTATAATGTCACAGTTGCTATGTCATCTTGTTTATTTTTTTTAATTCTCTCTTCATTGATTTTTACATTTTTAAAAGATAGGGGTTACAAAAAGTAAAAGGAAGGAGGTGCGTTTTGCAAGACCAAGTATGAAGTACATATGAAAATATTGCAGTATGAAACATTGCTATAACATCGAGTTAATATTTATTTTGCTCACCCGCATTGGCTGCTCATTTCAAGGTGAATGGGGACAGGAAAGAGACAGATATCACGGTTACACAAGCTCGGAGCATGTGACAGATGGTTTCTCATCCAGACATGTAGATGTTTCAAGTAATAAAACGTACTTTTTAAGTGGAAAGTGTCAGAATTGGATATTTGGCTGCTGAATTGTGTCATTGTCTCTGGAAACTGACACAAAGAACTGACAGAAAGATATTTCCCATTCAGTGAGAGTTTGGGAAAAAGAAGGTAAACTGAGGACACGCTTCTTAGAGGACCATGATTATGAGGTCCTCTTGGGCCCCCTTAGTGTATCCCCTCTGCATGTACTAGGGATAGTGATGGGCGAATTTGGGACGTTTCGCCGAAAAATGTGAGAATTTCCCTTGAAATTCGTGAAACGATGAAAAATTTGTGAAACACCGCCGGCGTCTCGTTTTTGATGCCGGAGTCCGTTTTTGACGCCTGCATTGGTTTTTTTGGACGCTGACATCCGTTTTTGGTGAAATTGCGCAGGCATCCAATTTCTTTGGACGCTGACGAATTTTCGCTGGCAAATTTTCACTGCGGTTTGGCAAATTTATTCTCCCAGTGGCGAATTGCGGGAATTCGCCACAAATTCGCTCCTGGCGAATAAATTCGCCCATCACTAACGAGGGATAGACCTGACACAAGTGGGAAGGATTAAATCACTGCCGGATCATTGGGTCATTGAGAACCCAAATGGTGGAGTTCCTTATGCAAAGCTACAGAACTACTAATGTGTAATAATGCACATTTCCTGCGTTCTGTAAGATCAGAAGTATTTGGGCTTCAGTCATAGTCAAGTGTATCCCTTGTGTTAGGATGTGTGTGGTTGTGAGGGAGATAAGAGCTGGGGGCACACAAATGCATCCTCATAACGTGTGTCTTGTAATTAACAGGCCGACTTCATGTAAGAATGTTTGTATAATCAGTGCTTCCCTTTCCCGTAGGAATTTTCTTAAGCAAATTCCCAAAGATCTCATTTGTGTGCAAATGGTTTCACAGCGGCTGAACTGAGCGGCTCATGTCATTCTTTATTGGGAGAGACAGTGATGTAAATGAGCGATGGGATCAGAAACCAGCCAGGCTTGGCCCCGTAGGGCCACAATTCAACTGAGAATCTCAGTTCTGCTTAGAGAAAACACCTGCCCGGCCAACTTGTACTTAAACTGTAAAGGACTTATATCTTTTATAATTTTTTTTTAATTTTCATTAACGAAATAGGAATTCAGAATGCTAGAGAAGCTCCTAATATATAATATATTGTGAATTACTTTCTCTTTTCATCAGTAGTAGAAGCTTAATACTGAAGAGTATTCACACCTGTATTCCCCCTGTATTGTTCACACCTGAAAAGCCCTGTACTGTTCACAATTCAGACCCGAACTGCAAGTGCCCACACTGTCCACCCCTCAAACTAATGGCTGAAGTGGCACCAGCATTGTATCACTGTATGTAGCACAGTATGAACTGTTCATCTTAGAGTCCTGATAGGCATCCCTATTTCCTGTTATATTTGTGTGTGCCATACTCTGCCTGCCCTATGTTCCCTATATGTGTCATACTATGCCTGCCCTATGCTCCCCGTGTGTGTCATGCTTTGCCTGCCCTATGTTCCCTGTATGTGTCATACTCTGCCTGCCCTATGCTTCCTGTGTGTGTCATACTCTGCCTTCCCTATGCTTCCTGTGTGTGTCATACTCTGCCTGTCCTATGCTCCCTGTGTGTGTCATACTCTGCCTTCCCTGTGCTCCCTGTGTGTGTCATACTCTGCCTGCCCTATGTTCCCTGTATGTGTCATTCTCTGCCTGCCATATGCTCCCTGTGTGTGTCATACTCTGCCTGTCCTATGCTCCCTGTTGTGTCATACTCTGCCTGCCCTATGTTCCCTGTATGCGTCATACTCTGCCTGCCCTATGCTTCCTGTGTGTGTCATACTCTGCCTGTCCTTTGCTCCCTGTTGTGTCATACTCTGCCTTCCCTATGCTCCTTGTGTGTGTCATACTCTGCCTTCCCTATGCTCCTTGTGTGTGTCATACTCTGCCTGCCCTATGTTTCCTGTATGTGTCATACTCTGCCTGCCCTATGCTTCCTGTGTGTGTCATACTCTGCCTGTCCTTTGCTCCCTGTTGTGTCATACTCTGCCTTCCCTATGCTCCCTGTGTGTGTCATACTTTGCCTGCCCTATGTTTCCTGTATGTGTCATACTCTGCCTGTCCTATGCTCCCTGTGTGTGCCATACTCTGCCTGTCCTATGCTCCCTGTGTGTGCCATACTCTGCCTTCCCTATGTTTCCTGTATGTGCCATACTCTGCTACCTGTGTATTATATTTGCAGTGTAAAACCTGATCTGGCTACATTGGTAGGGCCCCGAATGGGCTTTATCTGCTCACTTTTAATATGTGGATGGCATTGGTGCTACATTCAGACCTCTCAGGAAAGGATTTTGTCCCTGATAGATATCAGATATCAGCCCAAGCCTCATACAGGTATGGGATCCATTACCTAGAAAGCTCAAAATTACACAATGGCCATATCCCATTAAATTAAAAATGACTTTCTTCCCTGTAATACTAAAACAGTACCTTTTTGTTATACGATGATATAATTAATCCTTTTTGGGGGCAAACCAATCCTACTGGGATTATAATTATAAGTTTAAAAGTTTTTAGCAGAGGTAAGGTATAGAGATCCTAATAGCGGAAAGACCCCTTATCCAGAAAACCCCAGGTCCTGAGCATTCTGAACAATAGGTCCCATACCTGTATAACACAATTCTAATAGCTGAATGATCCACATTGTTTCGGTAGATATAATCATAGTTACATATTTAAATCGGGTTGAAAAAAAGACAAAGTCCATCAAGTTCAACCCCGCCAAATAAAACCCAGCATCCATACACACACCACTCCACACCCTCATATAAATTCTATATACCCATATCTATACTAACTTTAGAGTTTAGTATCACAGTAGCCTTTGTAACAGGACAAGCAGGGGGTGAGTATGTTGTGGCACTGGGTTATTAGTAAATTGTAGTGATCCCCGATGCATTAAGTTCAATCACCATTGCCTCTAATTCACATTCATACTAATCATTCTAGCGGCTCGGCTAATGTTTCCCTTCCTGCACCTGCGCCGATGCTTCCCGAATTCAGCCGTAATCATGTTTAGCGGCAGCTCGACCTCTGCTAAAAAATTGTATTTAATCACTGTAATCAGTCGGAACATATTACACTGTCTGATTTCTGCTGCTGTAAGTCTATAAATGAGAAAATAATATCAGCAACGCGGCTGTAACATTGCGCCGAGCAAATTACGGGAAAAGCTCCGGTCGCTGCCAAATGGAACAGGTGTTTGGGAAACGCAGCGGATTAAACAAACCTGGTTCAGGTCTCTCATTTGCATTAAAAATCCAGCCTGTGGGGAATCCGAGCTTTGGGCTCCTGATGATGTTAGAGAATTTTCACGCTGCAGAAATTGCAAACAAAAGATGCGCTGACTGGATGTGATATTATTCAGTTTTTACACAAATGAAAAAACAAATGTAAATTTTGGCTTAAAGGAGAACTAAAACCTTGTCTTGTTTCTATATGCTGTATTTTATATACTGTCTTTATTGTACCAGCCCAGAGGTCCAGCAGCCCTATAACAGTAATGATCCAGGCCATCAAAGTTGCCCTCCAGTCCTTTAAAGATGCCCCAGCAGCTCCCCATATTGGATGTTGTTAGGCATCTTTTGTGTGTCAGTGGCACTGCACATGCTCAGTGGGATCTGGGCTGCTGGGGAGGAGCTAAGCTTAGGGATCAGGGGAAATCATCAAACAGAAAGTGAGGTTCATCTGTCATAAGAGCTGATGCTACAGGGCTGATTATAGTTTGATATGAATTCTGATGCAGACTGCACTGATTTATATGTGGATGTGTAATGTTAATCTGAATTTATTACTAATCAGATTTATATTGGAACTGTAATATTTTCCCTATAGGGGGTTATTTATCAAGCTCTGAATATCCGAACCTCAAATAATCCGTAGTTTTCGGAGCAAAAAAAAAAAAAACCTACGAATTATTCGATATTTATCAGTCTAAAAACTCTGAAACCGCGGCATATAAAAGCTGTCGAAGTCCTGTATAAGTCAATGTGGAAGTTCCCAGTGTCTGCATTGATGTCCGTACCAATATAGTTGAAATTTTACTTACCGTGATTTCCCTTTTCTTTTAGTCCAAACAGCAGCACACACTGAAATTTCCTCCCTCCCCCTAATTAGGACAATAGGACCAATAGCCAAGCTTTTAGAGGCCATAAGAACCTCCCCTTCCCCCCTTCCATCGTGTCTTTGCAAGTAATACAACAACACCGAATGCCTAAAAATTTTAATAGGGTGGGTTTACTTGTGCTGCTGTTTGGACTAAAAGGAAAGGGAAATTACGGTAACGTCCAACAGCAGCACACACTGAGACATAGCAAGTAACAAGAAAGGGAGGGATTAGGTTCCAGATTCTTTCACCATTGATTGAAGAATAGATCTTCCAAAGGCCACATCCTGGGTAGGGATGTATCGAACTGTTCGCCGGCGAACTAGTTCGCGCGAACTTCGACCGTTCGCGTCCGCCGAATGTTCGCGAATGTTTGGGAACGTTCGCATTTTGAGTTCGCGTTCGATTCGAATAAAAATAGTTCGACCATTCGACCATTCGAATTCCTTCGACCACTAAAAATCAAACGATTTCCATTCGTTCGAACGATTGTAAGCATTCGATCGAATGATTTTCATTCAATCGAACGATTTTAAAACGTTCGATCGTTCGATTCGAATGAAAATCCTTCGATCGAACGATTAAAATCCTTCGATCGTTCGAATCGAACGATTTTAGCGAGGGTTCGAAGTTCGCGAACTGTCCGCGAACGTTCGCATTTTTTGCCGGTGTTCGCGAACGGCGTTCGCGAACACCAAATCGGCAGTTCGCTACATCCCTAATCCTGGGAAGCGTTGATGTCCAGTCTATAATGACTAGCAAAAGTATGTGGACTTGCCCACGAGGCTGCTCTGCAGATCTGGTCCACCGGTACTAGAGACTTTTCTGCCCAAGATGCTGCTGTCGCTCTAGTAGAGTGTGCTTTTACAAATATTGGTGGAGATTTGTTATCAGCAATATAACATGTCTGTATAGTGTCCTTTATCCATCTGGCTAAAGTCAACTTTGAAGCCCCTTGTCCTTTGTTCTTCCCGAAGGAAATGAAGAGCTTCTCAGATTTTCTGAACGACTCTGTTCTCTTGATATACTCTTTTAGAACCCTTGTCACGTCCAACAGATGAAGTCTCTTCTCTTCTGGAGTTTTTGGTTGAGGAAAAAATGCAGGAGACAGATCTCCTGATTAATATTAGCCTGTCAGGGAGCCGGGAGCCCCCTCTGGGGAGTAGTCCGGATCTAGGAGGGATCAGGGTCGTGGTATCCAGGGGTAAGGCAAGCGAATAATCAAAGTCCAGGCACAGGTCAAAAGGCAGGCGGAATACAAACAAAGTCCAGGGCCAGGCAGGGGGTCTATGGCAGGCAGAGAATCAGCGAAGTCCAGGTCCAGGCAAGGGGTCACACCAAGGAATCAGGCAGATTATAGCAGGGGAAACAGCAAGGGAACCCAGGAATCTCTTAGGGAACAGGATCCTATTTTTGGGCGCCATCTTGGCGCCTCAGGCGTTCTTTTATCTTTGAATTTGGCGCCCTTGCGCCAGCGTCAGCGCGCCTGCGACCGGCGCGCCGTGCTGGCGTCACTGCGCCGGCGTCGGAACCCACGTGGGTTGCCTGGGCGCCGCCATCTTGGATTCTTCGCCGCCGGGAGCGGACGCGACTCCTCGCGCTCCCGGCGGTCTTGACATAGCCCAAGAAGCCACCTTGGGTCTAAAAAAAGGCACCGTCCTAAGTACCACTTGTTCTTGAAAGAATCTTATATAAGGCTCTCTAACTGATAATGCCTGAAGGTCGCTTACTCTCTTTGCAGAGGTGATGGCCGTTAGAAATAGTGATTTAAAGGAAAGATGTTTAATATCTGTACTCTCCATAGGTTCAAAGGGAGCGTCACATAGTTTTTTAATACAATATTCAAATCCAACTGTGGACACGGCTCCAGAACAGTTGGTCTTAATTTGAAGGATGCTCTTATAAATCTTCTAATAAGAGGTTCTTCAGCAAACCTTGTCCCCAGAAAAGCTGAAATTGCCGATATGTGTACTTTGAGTGTATTAGGTCTTAGATTTTTATCCAAGCCATTCTGAAGAAAATCTAAAACGTTGTTTACAGAGACTGAAGACAATTCAACATTCCCTAGGCTACACCAGTTCTTGAAGACCTTTATAATTCTGGAGTAAACTTTGGAGGTGGACTCTTTCCTTGCACTCATTAAGGTACTGATTACTTTTTCAGAAAGACCCCGATTTTTTAATAGGGGCCTATCAACCTCCAGGCTGTCAGGTTCAGACGTTGAGGGTCTGTGTGAAACACCTTCTTCTGGAACAATAGACATCTGTTGCAGAGAAGGATCCAATACTCCCCCCGACTCATCTTCATTAGGAGTGAAAAACAGCTCCTTCTCGGCCAGAATGGTATGATCGCAATCACTGAAGTCTGGTCTATGCGAATCTTCCTTAAAACCCTCCCTATGAGAGGAATAGGAGGAAAGACATACGCCAGACTGAAGTCCCACTTGATGAATAGCGAATCCAGGACCCAAGGCTGATCCTTCCTGTAGAGGGAGCAGAACCTGGGCAGTTTGGAATTTTCTCTTGTTGCCATCAGGTCTACCACTGGTTTCCGCCATCTTCTGATAATCTTCTGAAAAATCCTCTGATTCAGAGACCATTCTCCTGGATCGAACGCAACTCTGCTCAAGTGGTCTGCTAGTTTGTTGTCCTGACCTCGAATATGTACTGCCATCAGAGATAGAAGATGTTCTTCTGCCCACTGAAGAATATTTATGGTCTCCTTTAGGAGTACTCTGGCTCTTGTGCCCCCTTGTCTGTTCAAGTAAGTTACTACCACTGTATTGTCGGACTGAACCTTTACCGCCTGGCCTGTTAGATGCCTCTGAAAAGACTTTTGAGCGAGAAAAACTGCCTTCAACTCCCTGAAGTTTGATGAAAGGGACTTTTCTATAGGACCCCAAAATCCTTGGGCAGATAGGCCTCTCATATGAGCGCCCCAACCACTGAGAGAAGCGTCTGTTGTCACAACAATCCACTCTGGCTCTTCTATGTCTTTCCCCTGTGTAAGTCTTCCTTCCTGCAGCCACCAGCTTAGTGACTTTTTTGTTTCTGCAGATATGAAGAACTTCTTGTCCATCTGGAGAGCAGTTCCTGCTGTAGTGGCCTCATATGCAGTTTTGCCCATTGTACTGATTCTATAGAGGCTAACATGAGGCCCAAAATTTTCATCCTCTGACGAAGCGATATCGCCCCAGAATTCTCCAGAGCTATAATCTGGTTTTGAAGAGACAACACTCTCTCTTGAGTTAGAAAAATCCTCATCTTGACTGTATCCAGTCTGTTCCCCAGAAACTGTTTCTGTCTGGCTGGGAAGAGGGAAGATTTTTCTTTGTTGACTATCCAACCAAGTTTTCCCAGGATCTCCAGGGTTCTCTGAATCTGTCTTTCTAGAAGAGAGGCTGAGACTGCTTTCAATAACCAATCGTCCAGATAAGGGACTATGTGTATTCCTTCTCTTCTTAGTACTGCTACCACAGCTACCACCACCTTGGTTAAGACTCGTGGTGCAGAAGTTATTCCAAAAGGCAGTGCCTTGAACTGGAAATGGTGTATCTTCTTTTGAATAACCACTGCTATCCTCAGAAAGCCGGTCCGTGGCTGCGCGCCTTATCCATTTTCCACGCGGTCAGCTAATGCGGAGGGCCAGGAGCTCTGTCCTCTACCCTCCCCAAGGACCACCACCCGAAGCTGCCTCCCTGGAACGTCCCAGGGCTCACTCCCGAGCCCTTCTACAAAAGAAAGAAAAAATATCCCACTGTCCCAGGTACTGTAGGACAGAAAAAAACACGATGGAAGGGGGGAAGGGGAGAGTTCTTATGGCCTCTAAAAGCTTGGCTATTGGTCCTACTGTCCTAATTAGGGGGAGGGAGGAAATCTCAGTGTGTGCTGCTGTTGGACGTTAAGGAACTGATGATTTTAGGGATTCAAAGCAAAAAAAGCAATTTTTGCAGAAACTCCGAACAATTCTGAGTTTTCATGGAAAGCTCCAAAGTTTTTGGAGTTTTGCCCGACCCTTTTTTTTTATGGATTTTTTTCTTTATAAATAAGGTCCATTCAGGAATTCAGAGTTGCTCGAAGTTGGATATTAGAAATACTGAGATAAATTCGGACCTTGATAAATAACCCCTATAGTGTATACTTTGAGTGGCTCCCTATGCTCAGGTAAAGGACAGCAGAAACGATCATAGGGAGCTACTTAAAACATGATGTAATTTTTTACATATCAGCATAGAAGGTTTCTTTACTGTAAGAGATGGGAGAAAAGAGTGGTTCATTGATGGGGAGTAGTGATGGGCGAATAAATTTGACAGCGAATTTCCGAGTTTTCCCCGCAAAAATTTGTGGGCGTCACAATTTTTTTAATGCGAGCCGGAGAAGTCCCTCACATCAAAACCGACGGACATCAACACTATTCGGATGCCCATTGACTTTAACGCGAGCGTCAAAACTGACACAAATTGACACGGGCGTCAAATTTGAGTTTCACAATTTTTTCTTTTTAAAATCTGACTTTTAAAAAAAAAAAATCACAAATTTTTCGGAATTTATTAAACGCAAAGGATGGAAAAGTCCGAATCTGAAAATCCGGTATCTCAGACCTGTCGAGGTTGCATATAAGTCAATGGGAGACGTCCCAATGATTTTTTGACGTGTGCTGGGATTTTGGCAATACCCTGAAGTTTTCGGGTGAAAAATCAGAAAAAAACATGAAAATCGGATGAAAAATCTGAAAAAATCTGAAAAAATTCAGTTTTTTCACAATATTTCCAGATTTTTTCCCGCAAACAAAATTTTCCGGATAGTGTATTAATAAATAAGCCCCAAAAACCTGTGCAGATTTGGTCGGAGTTTTTTTCAGAAAATATTGAGATAAATTTGCTCAGTTGCACTAATGCCACAACAAACAGTCATCAATTATGTTTGATTAGTAAATATCTGCAGTATAGAACCTTCATTGGTAATTCATTCCCATTGTCTTTAAAAGTCAAAGTGGGGTATTTTAGCAGGGAATGATCCCCCAACCTGCATTGGTGAACTACAAATCCCAGCAGCCCTTGAGAGAAAGGCAAAAAGGAGGAGGAGTATCAGCAGCTGCAGAGCGGAACACTCCCTGGTGTAACAGATGTCTGGCAGCTCTAATGGCAGCAATTTACATGAATGGCTTTGCAATGTAGTGACAGCTCCAAGTCTGCCTGGTATTCATAGCAATTAGCACAAAGAAAATGTCACACTTGTCTATTCAATTAGATACATAAATTCAGCAGGAAACGTTGCACAGAAGCCCATACTGGTACATAGATCATAGACCCTACAGTGTTCTGTATAAGCCCCTAAAGCCATAATGTTCTCCTTATCCATTGCCAATAAGGTGTTAACCCAAGAATGCCGCATTCCTCTGCTTGTTATGTTGAGGAAGTGATCTGCTATACTGGGGTATTTGGGGAGATGATATGCTGTACTGGAGTATTTGGGGAGGTGATATGCTATACTGGAGTATTTGGGGAGGTGATATGCTATACTGGAGTATTTGGGGAGGTGATACTGGGGTATTTGGGGAGGTGACAGTGGCATAACTAGATATTACTGGGCCCCACAGCAAATAATTTTTCAGGCCCCCAATATGTCTAGAAGTTGACTGGTTTTACCAATATTTATTGAAATTGTATATGATTTAGGGCCTCATGGGGCCCCTATACCTCCTGGGCCCCCCTGCAGCCGCAGGGTCTGCTTCCTCTGTAGTTACTTCCTCTGTAGTTACGCCCCTGGGAGGTGATATGCTATACTGGGGTATTTGGGGAGGTGATATGCTATACTGGGGTATTTGGGGAGGTGATATGCTATACTGGGCTATTTGGGGAGGTGATATGCTATACTGGGGTATTTGAGGAGGTGATATGCTATACTGGGGTATTTGGGGAGATGATATGCTATACTGGAGTATTTGGGGAGGTGATATGCTGTACTGGGGTATTTGGGGAGATGATACGCTGTACTAGAGTATTTGGGGAGGTGATACGCTATACTGGGGTATTTGGGGAGATGATATGCTATACTGGGGTATTTGTTGAGGTGATATGCTATACTGGGGTATTTGGGGAGGTGATATGCTATACTGGGGTATTTGGGGAAGTGATATGCTATATTGGTGTTATTTGGGGAGATGGTATGCTATATTGGGGTATTTGGGTAGGTGATATGCTATACTGGGGTATTTGGGGAGGTGATATGCTATACTGGGGTATTTGGGGAGATGATATGCTGTACTGGAGTATTTAAGGAGGTGATATGCTATACTGGGGTATTTGGGGAGGTGATATGCTATACTGGGGTATCTGGGGAGGTGATATGCTATACTGGAGTATTTGGGGAGGTGATATGCTATACTGGAGTATTTGGGGAGGTGATACTGGGGTATTTGGGGAGGTCCGAGGTGATATGCTATACTGGGCTATTTGGGGAGATTATATGCTATACTGGGGTATTTGGGGAGGTGATATGCTATACTGGGGTATTTGGGGAGGTGATATGCTATATTGGGGTTATTTGGGGAGATGGTATGCTATACTGGGGTATTTGGGGAGGTGATATGCTATATTGGGGGTATTTGGGGAGATGGTATGCTATACTGGGGTATTTGGGGAGGTGTAATGCTATACTTGGGTATTTGGGAGATGATATGCACCTGGCACCAAATTCATGACATAACACACAATACAGAAGGTTTTAGCTGAACCTGTGAAATATATGAGGAGTCTTATCTCACTCTGTAATTGGCTTCTGGAACCTTTTATATTTCCAGCCAATCACAGCCCAGTTTTATTATAATGGCAGTACCCACGTATATGAATAAATACAAATATGCAGGAAAGAATGTTCCAGAAGCACAATCAGCTATATTCACAAACAGTATTGCCTGTTGTAAGGAATATAAATTGAAAATGACACCTGATTAAAAAAACAGGGCATATTGTTCCATCAGAGAAATGTTTAGAAAGAGAAAAACATGACTTAATATTGCTGAATACTAAGCTATCTAATTACTCCTTAACCAAGATGATGATTTGCATTTGGGGTGACGTCAAAAGTCAATTAAGGCCGAATAGTTTGAGGAATACTCATTAAGATGTTGCCCAGTTATACAATAAAATATGTTTGTTGTGTGTGTCTTTTAATTAAATGAGGATATTTTTAAATCTCTAATTACATTCGTATTAACAAATGAAAGTGTTGCAGATCTTCAGCTTCTTTCTCTCTCGGAATGTCAGTGGAACATGATGCCGCCCATTATCCGGGACCCAGTCATGTTTTCTTTGTGTCTGCCGGGTGTTTAAAGAGTCTACTAGTTTTAGTTGGACGATAAGCGACAAGTATGAAAATGACTGTTCTCACGCCTTTATATAACCATATAGATAATGGTGTGTAGCTATATTTTTTGACTGAGGTCAAAAGTAGGAAAAAACAGAAAAATAAATAGTGAAAATTGAAAAATCAAAAGAACAAAAGAAATTATAAGATGGTCTCTTACCAAGGTAACCCCCAGTCCAAGGGTTTGCCAAACTTTTTTGGGAAAATATAGAAAATATAAAGCAGTAGCCAAAAGTATTTTATGAATTTAAAAAAGTCTTTATTAGGACATATGTAAGTCTAACACATGGGCACTTACTTCAGGCACAAAACACGTTATGCTTATATACAGTATGTCCTAATAAAGACTTTTTTAATAGTGATGGGCAAATAAATTTGGCAGGCACGAATTTGTGGCGAATTCCCACGTTTCGCCACCGGCAAATAAATTCACGAATATTGGCCTGCGGCAATTTCCGTTTTTTTCTTGAAAACTTTTGAAATGCTCCATTTTTTCCGTGAAAAGGTTCGAATTGCTTGATTTTGCGTGATAACGTAATTTCACAAATGTTTCGTGAAAACGTCCAAATTTCACAAATTTTTCATGAAAATGGCCAAATTTCACGAATTGTTCGTGAACTTTCCGTTTCCACGATTTTGTGCCATTTCGGGAATTTTACGAAGCTAAACGGGAAAGATTCGCCCATCGCTATTTTTTAATTTCATAGCATACCTTTTTCTAAACTGCTTTACTACTGGATGACCTCTTACTATATTTGAATGCTCTATCTCTTACCTTTATCCCTTTTACTTCTACCCATAATTCATGTTTTGGAACATTAGAAGATAAACTAATAAGCTGGATCTCTAGTTGGGTCACCTTGCACTACATCATCACTCAGATCCTTTACTTACTGAAGAGAATCTACTTTCACACCACACGCTTTTTAGTTCCACTCAGTTGAAGTTTGTCTACTCATGCTACTAGTATATACTGGGTACATTCAAATTCCCTATTTCAGGGAATCTTTAGGAGATTATTTTGATGTCCAGTTTGTCATTTCAAGATACTAAATCCAATACTACCTGCATTGTTCTTCGTATATTGTTCTTCTAGAGCCACTATAACCAACCATCGAGTCTACAATCCTCCTGTCCTCGGCCAATGAGGTGAACAAAATCTCTCATTGTCCTCCAGTCCTTGGCCAATGAGGTAAACAAACGCTCTCATTGTCCTCCAGTCCTTGGCCAATGAGGTGAACAAACTCTCTCATTGTCCTCTAGTCCTTGGCCAATGAGGTGAACGAACTCTCTCATTGAAGGATTATATGACTTTTTTTTATCAATATAATAAGAGGAACATATTTTTGGAGGGCTGTTTACATTTGAAATTATACTGTATCAAAGGGGATGACTTTGGAGAAGATAAAGAGGATTAAGCATCAAAGGAGGGGCTTCAACATTGGACTGAGCCACCAGAACACTGGCACCATTTTTGACCTGTTGCTTGGCCGCTGCTTGTGGATAGACCCGATTGTCGCAGCAACAAGGATATTAGTGCTGCAACTCAAAGGCATGAGTTGGGAAGGAGAGGATTGCGGCAGCTTGGGGAAGGTGCAGAAGGTATTTTGAGTTGGGGGCCTCTGTGGCTGGGGTGGAGGGCCAACCGGTCTCCGCAACCCAAGTCCAACATGAGAGGCTTCAGCCCCAAGGAAAACCCTGCAACAGTGACATCAATATATTCAAATATTTTATCAAGAAAAGGAAAAGTCCTGCAACAGGGACAACTTTATAAACTCTCATTGAAACACAAAATAATCTGAAACGGTGGAATTACTTCATTGCGTCCCATTCAACTCAATTGTTAAGTGAAATGAATCCATTTCATTAGGCGCCTTTTGCAGCTGGAGAGACGTAGTTCAGCAACATGCAAAGAGTTGACCTTTCCAGCTTTTTAAGGACCAAACTTTCCCTGAGTTTTGCATTTTGTTATCAACTTCATAAATTGAACTTTCAAGAACATTAAAAGAAATCAATTCTGTTGCCGTTCCACCTCTAACCCTAGAGCTTTTCTCATTTCATTTGCTGGGCAGGTAGTATTGGCAGAAGGTTAATGAAACCCCATTGATCAGTCGTTCAAGTAACTTGTCTGTACAGGGCTCTACTATGGCTGATCCTGTCCCTTCTCCACAAGACTCGCAGGCACTAAGAAACGTGAGGCGCTTTGGATCAATAAGTACAATTATTCCTAGGAAAATGACATTATTCTTACTATATTGTGAAATACCCTCCTTTAGCAGTCTCAGGACTTCAAACAATTATGGTCTTTCCCCAAAAACAAAATATTACTGATTTTCCGTGATATATAGAGCTAATTTGTTGTTTTTTTGTCCAGTCTTCCATTTAGGGTCCAACCAGTAAGGTAACATTGTTAAGTTCTAGTAACCAGTAGCAACTAAAGACTAGTTAGTCTTTACTGGGAGAGAATAATAACAGCAAACATGTTATTGAGTATTAACCAGTACAGTATGGGGGTACAGCTAATCACGTGCCCAGAACACTCCTGTTTATATTTTTATTTATAAACATGGATAGGAGTCACTCCAAAATCGTGCATCAAATCTAAATCGTGCAACTTTTTCTACTTATTGAACGAAAACCAGCCCAAAACCCTTGATAATCATGAAAACATCTTCAGATTGTTAAAAGGACGTCTGGCATTGGGGCAGATTTATTAACGGGCAAAGTGCCCGTCGCTCGCAAAAACTCGCCAGAAATCTCATCCGCAGGAACATCACCAACAGCCGTAGATGACAATTCGCAAGCAAAAGAGACCATTGCTAGCGCAGTTTAGCGCCCTATCGCCAGGCGCATTTTCGCTCAGGCAAAGGATCCGTTACTCTGCAAATTCACTAAAGTGCGAATTTTACAGAATGTTACCTCTTTAACCAGAATTTCCTTTGCCACCTTAGACCTGGCGAACTGATAAGCTGAAGCTACATCCTCCTCAATCTTATGTCCGTGACATCATATCCTGTGCGTTTTTTTTCATTTTTAAAGCGGGATTGCCTTCGTTTTAGGGTGGGCTCATGTCTAGGGCATTAGAGGATCTCTTTTGTCTTTATTTTGCTTCCTTGGACATTTGTAATAATAAATGGCCACTTCAAGCATTTGCACCAATATCTCTAAATATGTAGCGAAAGATCGATATGAAATGCTCGCCCTGACGAATTAACGCTAGCGAAACTTCGTCAGCGTTCGGCTGCTGAGATGCAGCTTTGCATTTTAGTGAATTAGCATAGTGGTAACTAATTTACGCTTAGCGAAGTGGCGAGAAGTATGGTGGAGCGTTCGCTGGTGAAAATTTGCCATTAAATAAATTGGCACCATTGACTTTTACATGATTTCGACAGGTTTTAGCTGGACTATTTTTGTCAACCTTGGAACATAATAAATCCTCTAAAAAATCCTGTAAAAACTCAACCAGAAAAAAATTGAAGTTTGATAAATAATAATTTACCGTAATTCATATTTTTTTCTTTGAGAATTTTTTCTTTTATCCTGCGCTATTCAAAAAATCTTTTAGAAATAATTTTCACATTAAGGGGCCGATTCACCAAGGGTCGCATATCGAGGGTTAATTAACCCTCGATATTGTACTGAGAATTAAAATCCTTCGACTTCGATTATCGAAGTCGAAGGATTTTAGCGCAGATAGTTCGATCTAAGGATTATTCCTTCGATCGAACGATTAAATCCTTCGAAACGACGATTCGAAGGATTTTAATCCAACGATCGAAGGAATATCCTTCGATCAAAAAAACTTAGGAAAGCCTATGGGGACCTTCCCCATAGGCTAACATTGAGTTTGGTAGGTTTTAGATGGCGAACTAGGGGGTCGAAGTCTTTTCTTAAAGAGACAGTACTTCGACTATCGAATAGTCGAATAGTCGAACGATTTTTAGTTCGAATACTTCAATTCGAAGTCGTAGTCGAAGTAGACCAGTCGATGGTCGAAGTAGCCCAAAAAACAAATTTCTAAATTCGAAGTTTTTTTACTTCGAATCCTTCACTCGAAGTTAGTGAATTGGCCCCTTAAACTTGGAGCAAAAGGTGTTTTATTAAATAGAATAATAATATTTCTTTCTACAACAATAAAAAAAGAAATTTTTTTTCATCGTCTGTAAATGATTGGCCTGTGGGGCAAACGACTATTTGTAGATGAAATCAAAGAAGAGAAACAAATCTTGACTTTGGATAAGTCTGTGCTTAGAAGTCGGTTCCCTTTAGTGGGTTTATAATCGAGGCCAGTTGGTTTCCTAATTGAAATGAAACACATGCTCCTCGGTTGGATTCCGCTGCTTCTCCTCTGGCTCTAAAAACACCAGGGGAGAATATACCTCGAGTTCCATAAGCCTAAACCCAAGTTCTAATGAGAAGATCAATGATTTTAATGACAAATAATTCCCCGTGGGACCCCGTGCTGGTTCTGTGTCTCGGTATAAGAATAACTGCAAGTGATTTTATCAAGTTTCTTGTAAAACAACATTTCTATTTGCTTCTCAAAGTCGACAGAATTAACAACCCGATCAAATTTAAAAACAACCAGTACCAACAAAAAAAAAAAAAATTAGAAAACGATTAACTGCAAATTGCATTGATTTAATCAGATTGGAAAATGCCCCCAGGAAGGAGGGGTCTTGGAAATGAACTGAGAGGGAGAATCTTTGCAATGCAAATGCTGCTATCGCCCGTATCTATCCTATTTGGCCAAGTTCCCGGCTAATAAAAGAAAATTGGAGCGATACAAAGGAATAGAAAGGGAAAAGTGCTTTGACTTCAATTAATTTGTTTTATTATCTGGCCCCCGAGGGCCTGAAAGTGGCACCGTTTCAATGTCACATTTATTTAAGAGATGGAGAACAGCCATGTTGCCGGCAGGTATATCGATTTTTTTTTTACTGTTATGTAGGAATTAAGAACAGCTGAATAATAGCATTGGGTCACTTGCATGATGTTAATGGATCTTTCTGCTTCTTTGCTTAAACATTTCTGGATTCTAGTTTCAAGTCAACACGTTCTATAAAATGGGTGATGGGCTAAGGGGATATGCGCTGAATAAAGAAGACGGCAACATGGTAAATTGGAAATATATAGTGAATAAAGTACCCCCTCTTGTAAAATATAAGGATATTATGGGACCGATTCATGAAGCTCGAGTGAAGGATTCGAATTAAAAAAACTTCGAATTTCGAAGTGTTTTTTGGGCTACTTCGACCATCGAATGGGCTACTTCGACCTTCGACTACTACTTCGACTTCGAATCGAACGTTTCGAACTAAAAATCGTTCGACTATTCGACCATTCGATAGTCGAAGTACTGTCTCTTTAAGAAAAACTTCGACCCCCTACTTTGGCAGCTAAAAGCTACCGAAGTCAATGTTAGCCTATGGGGAAGGTCCCCATAGGCTTGCCTGGGATTTTTTGATCGAAGGATATTCCTTCGATCGTTGGATTAAAATCCTTCGAATCGTTCAATTCGAAGGATTTAATCGTTCGATCGAATGAAAAATCCTTCGATCGATCAATCGCAGGATTTGTGCTAAATCGTTCGACTTCGATATTCGAAGTCGAACGATTTTAGTTCCTAGTCGAATATCGAGGGTTAATTAACCCTCGATATTCGACCCATAGTGAATCGGCCCCTATATGTTACCAAGGAGTTTCATGACCATATAAAAATACGAGGCCGAAGGCTGAGTGTTTTTATACAGGTCATGGAACTCATCATTTATAACTGATGACATCAGAACTCACTGTTTATAAGGATATAATTTACAGGATATTCATGGCTCTTGTGTATTATAAATAATTAATGGCACAGACTCCTCGGAGGATAATGTAATTACTGTCCTTGTACTAGTAAGGCCGGAATTGGAGTATTCAATATAATCTTGGCCTTCTTTAAATGACAAGAATAGTGAATTTCCAATTCGCGAAACGGCGAAAAATCTGCAAAATGCATCAAATTCAATGGACGTGAAAATTGTTATGACAAACAGCAATTTTGGCGCTTGTGATAATTTTTTAGTCCATTTTGTCCAAATGAATTAAAGTCAATGGGCGTCTGAATAATTTTGACGCACGTCAATTTTTCTGCGCGTGACACGCTCCCAAATTTTTTTTTGATACAGCGCATTTTTCTCTGCAGTTTCGCAAATGTATTCGTCCACGGCAAAACGCAGAAATTCGCCCCTGAAATTTGCGCCTGCTGAATTTATTCGCACCAGACAAGAACATTGTACAACTAGAGAAAGTACAGAGAAGGACAATTAAGCTCATAAAGGGAATAAGCTTAGTTCATTTTCTACATGGCTTATGGAGGGATATGATATATAAATATACAAGACCATACAACAAGCTCTCTAATGCCTCATTCACAGGTAGACCCTAGTCATGGGCAAATTTCTCCCATTCTTCGTCGAAAAATTTGCAAATTTCCTGCAAAATTCGCAAAACAGCGAAAAATTTGTGAAACGAGTCAATTTTGACGCTTGTCTGTATTGTCCAAATGCATTAAAGTCAATGGGTGTCCGAATAATTTGTATGCGCGTGACTATTTTGACGCACGTCCATATTATTTTTGACGCTGGTTAATTTTCAGTGCAGTGTCGCGAATGTATTCGCTGGCGACGAAACACGGAAATTTTCCCTTTCAGAGGCCCATGTTAGAAAAAAGGTGTTATCCAGAATGCTCAGGACCTGGGGTTTTCTGGATAACAGATCTTTCTGTAATTGGATCTTCATACCTTAAGTCTACTAGAAAATCTTGTAAACATGAAATAAACCCAATAGGCTGGTTTTGCCTCCAAAAAGGATTAATTATATCTCAGTTCGGATCAAGTACAAGCTACTGTTTTATTATAACAGAGCAATAGGAAATCATTTAAAATGAGTCTTTGGGAGACAGCCTTTCCGTAATTTAGAACATTCCTGATAACAGGTTTTCTGGATAATGGATCCCATACCTGTATCTATCATTAGTGATCATTTGTCTCGTTTCGCTTAACTAAAAAAATAGCACATTCACAAAACGGCAAAAAAATTCGAGAAACGCAAATTTTGATGCCCGTGTCAATTATGACGCCCATGTCAATTTTGACACTGCCATTAAAGTCAATGGGCGTCCATTTGGACGCAAGCAATTTTTCTGACATGCGTCGAAAAATTTTTGACGCCGGCGAAATTCACAGCAAATTTGCGCCTGGCGAATTTATTCGCCCATCAATATCTGTTATATTTATTTCAGTGTTCTGACTATGAGGCTCAGTTAATGCAATGTATAACCTTATGTTCCACCTACAGCCAAGAAAATGTTGATGGAATGGTTTAACCTGGCATGTACCACTGTGCAGATATCCCTATAATACCCACAGAGCAGGAAATGAAAGAGAGCGATGGTGTCGGCCCGTAGGCAAATCCCTGATATTATTTCAGCTCCGCAGCTAAAGCGCAAGTCCTCAGGTGTTCAATCTCGCGGATATCCGTGGATCAATTCCGCAATCTAACAGGCAATAAAAGCAGGATTTGTATTTATTAAGAGCCATCATTTTTCCACTTAGATTTTTAGAACAAAAAAAAGCTCTTAGGAGATGTTTGCAATAAAACAAAAATTGCCAGACGACGAAATATTTTGTAGACTAACGAGCGTTATATTCTCCGCTATTTGTAAATTCAGGCATATGTGCGGTGAAAAACAATTATCCAAATCTAAAGCTAAAATACTGCCAATTACTGTATGTTCAATAGTTTTGTATTTGAATCCTAATTCACAGATTTAGTACATGTCCACTAAGATGAATCTATATATCTATCTATCTATCTATCTGTCTCTCTCTCTGTCTCTGTCTCTGTCTCTCTCTCTCTCTCTCTCTATTTGTCTATCTCTCTCTCTGTCTCTCTCTCTCTCTCTATCTCTCTATTTATTTATCTATCTCTGTCTCTGTCTCTCTCTCTCTCTCTCTCTCTCTATTTATCTATCTCTCTCTCTCTCTCTCTCTCTCTCTATCTCTCTCTATTTATTTATCTATCTCTGTCTCTGTCTCTCTCTCTCTATCTATTTATCTATCTCTCTCTCTGTCTCTCTCTTTATCTATCTATCTATCTATATATCTATCTCTCTCTCTGTCTCTCTCTCTGTCTCTCTCTCTCTCTCTCTATTTATTTATCTTTCTCTCTCTCTCTCTCTCTCTCTCTCTCTCTCTCTCTCTCTCTATTTATCTATCTCTCTCTCTGTCTCTCTCTCTCTCTTTATCTATCTATCTATCTATCTATCTATCTATCTATCTATCTATCTATCTATCTATCTATCTATCTATCTATCTATCTATCTATCTATCTATCTATCTATCTATCTGTCTCTCTCTCTGTCTCTCTCGCTGTCTGTCTCTCTCTCTCTCTCTTTATTTATCTATCTCTGTCTCTCTCTCTCTCTATCTATCTATTTATCTATCTCTCTCTCTGTCTCTCTCTCTCTCTTTATCTATCTATCTATCTATCTATCTATCTATCTATCTATCTATCTATCTATCTATCTATCTATCTATCTATCTATCTATCTCTCTCTCTCTGTGTCTCTCTCTCTATCTGTTTATCTATCTCTCTCTCTGTCTCTCTGTCTCCCTGTCTCTCTCTCTCTCTGTCTCTCTCTCTCTCTATTTATTTATCTACTATCTATCTATCTATCTATCATCTATCTCTCTATCTATTTATCTCTCTCTCTCTCTATTTATTTATCTATCTCTCTGTCTCTCTCTCTCTCTCTCTATCTATTTATCTATCTCTCTCTCTGTCTCTCTCGCTCTCTTTCTCTATCTATCTATCTATCTATCTATCTATCTATCTATCTATCTATCTATCTATCTATCTATCTATCTATCTATCTATCTATCTATATCTCTCTCTCTCTCTCTCTCTCTCTCTATTTCTCTCTCTCTCTCTCTCTCTCTCTCTCTCTCTCTCTCTATATATCTCTCTCTATCATCTATCTATCTATCTATTTATTATCTATCTATCATCTATCTATTTATTATTTATCTACCCTTAGTAAATACCCTTCTATATGATTATATTATTTTTAGTACACTTAGGGGGTAATTTATTAAAGTCAGATTTTTTTCTCATTGACCTTTTAAAGGGGATTTATTAAACCTATTAAAGTCCAAAAAAGTACTCCAATTCAGACCTGCCGTGTTCATGTAGAAGTCAATGGGAGATGTTCTGAATATATCCTGATCTGCACTGGGTTTCGTGCAATAATCTCAAGATTTCGGGGTTTCGGGCATCAAATCAGAAAAAGTTGCAGTTTTCGGCAACAAATCCGAAACATTTGTACGATTCTCATATTTTCACGATTTTATGGCGTTTTTTCCCACACAAGAAATTTTCATGAAAGTATATTGATAAATAAGGGGGGAGGGAAATCCGTGACAATTTGGTCAGAGTAGTTTTCAGAAAATTCTGAAAAATGTTTGGGTTCTGATAAATGACCCCTTAAAAGTACAAAGATCAATATTACAGGAAAGACCCCTTATCCAGAAAACCCCAGGTCCCAAGCATTCTGGATAGCAGGTCCCATACCTGTAGTATAGTAGTAATAGTACAGGTTTGATATCCGTTATCCGGAAACCCGTTATCCAGAATGTTCTGAATAAGGGACAGACCGTCTCCCATAGACTCCATTATAATCAAATAATTCAGATTTTTAAAAATTATGTCCTTTTTCCCTGTAATAATAAAACCTGTTATCCAGAATGTTTGGGACCTGGGGTTTTACAGATAATCTTTCCATAATTTGGATCTTCACACCTTAAGTCTACTAGAAAATCATATAAACATTAAATAAATCCAATAGGCTGGTTTTGCTTCCAATAAGGATTAATTATATCTTAGTTGGGATCAAGTACAAGCTACTGTTTTATTATTACACAGAAAAAGGAAATATTTTTTCAAAATTTGGATTATTTGATTGTAATGTAGTTTATGGGAGACGGCCTTTCCGTAATTCAGAGCTTTCTGGATAACAGGTTTCCGGATAAAGGATTCAATAACTGTAATCAATTACATGTATTAATATTAATAAGCAGTGATGGGCGGATTTCTCCCGTTTTGATTTGCCAAAAAAACTGAATTTCCCCAAAAAATATTTCCGCGAAAAATCGTGAAATCGAAAAGTTCATGAAAAAATCTTGAAATTCAAATTTTTTCAAGAAAAACATTGAATGTTTTCACGAAAAAATGAGCAATTCGAATGTTATCACAAAAAAAACAAGCAATTTGAACATTTTCACAAAAAAGTCGTGAAAACCAGAAATTGACGTCAGCGAATTTTCGCGGGAGATTCACAAATTTAATTGCTGGCGGCTAAACAAGGAAATTCACCGCAAATTCGTGCTAGGTGAATTTATTCGCCCATCACTATTAAGAAGAAGAAGCTTAACCGTTAACCAGGAAACTGTTATTATTATTTTTAAAATAACATTAAAATATTAATACAACATATTGACTGACTTTCCAGTAAACATTATTATTATATACTTGAAGGTTTTTTTAGAATAAATACCATTAAATATTGTATAAATAATATTATTCATTTATTAATAATTATTTGTCATTTATAAAATAATATAGACGCCTAGCTCTCAAGGTTTTGAGTTTATTTCAGCATTAATTCTAACTCAGCAGAAATATTTATCAACACCTCCTTTTCCCTGTATTTTGTCCGATTACCATTGTGACAGCTTCAATAACCACCTTCTAATTAAAGTAATTGTTGGCCCCAATTTCTTACTCTGTATTGTGTGTAATTATACTCGGCGGGAAATCTTTCGGGACTAGGAGGACTTTTAATTTATTCTACACAAATCAAAAAATAGCTCCCAAGAAAAAAAAAAAGAAAAAGCCGCTAATATACACGTTTAACAGTATGCTGCTAGATTTTCACCAGAGAGGTTTCAGCTTTTATATCACTGGGGCTTTTCCTTTGTTCACAATTTTAAAAAGAGCCATTTGGAAATGTTTCAATGTTTTCTTTATTCTATGTTAATTAACTCAGGGAGCTTTTCTTTCCGTTTAGTCGCTAAAAACAACAAAAAGGTACCGTGAAAATGAAAATGTTTTTCTGCTGTATTTTACAATATATTGGGAATTTTAGTAGAGGTAAAGGATCTGTTATCCGGAAAACCCGTTATCCAGAAAGCTCCGAATTACGGAAAGGCTGTCTCCCATTTACTAAAGGGCGAAGTGGCCGTTGCTAGCGAAAACTCGCCAGTAATCCCATCCGCAGGCACATCAGTAATTTACAAAAAGGTGTAGAGGATGTACTCTTTCACTAGCGCAGTTTCACCAGGCGGATTTTCGATCGAGGAATGATCATTACTCAGCAAATTCACTAAAGTGCGGATTTTATAGAACGTTAGCTCTTTTGCCAGTTTCCTTCTCCACCTTAGACCTGGCGAACTGATAAAATTAAGCTTCATCCTACTCAATCTTATGTCAGTGACATCATATCCTGTATGCCGGAATTATTAAAACTCTAGCGTTTCATAGTTTAAAATGGGATTGGCGAGGCCACAAAGGCCTGGGACTAGGGCGGCAAAAAATTAGGGGCGGCATGCCGCCCAACTGCATTATGGGGCCCTGTGCGTCCCCTGTTCGCTGGCGTGCTCACAGTGAGGGGAGTGCAGTCTGATCGCCCGCCCTAGGGTCACCCACCCGAGGATCCGGCTCTGGGAATTGCCTTCAAAAATTCTAACTGTTAAATATTTTTGTTTTAATCAGATCTTTTAAATTTATAACTTTACAGCGAACAGGATACAATGTCACTAGGGATGTAGCGAACTGCCGATTTGATGTTCGCGAACGCCGTTCGCGAACACCGGCAAAAAATGCGAAAGTTCGCGGACAGTTCGCAAACTTCGAACACCCACTAAAATCGTTCGATTCGAACGATCGAAGGATTTTCGTTCGAATCGAACGATCAAAAACCATTTGATCGAATGCTTTTCATTCGATCGAATGCTTACAATCGTTCGAACGAATGGAAATCGTTCGATTTTTAGCGGTCGAAGGAATTCGATTGGTCGAATGGTCGAACGAATCGAACGCGAACCCAAATTGGCGAACGTCGCGCGACGTTCGCGAACATTCGGCGGACGCGAACGGTCGAAGTTCGCGCAAACAAGTTCGCCGGCGAACAGTTCGCTACATCCCTAAATGTCACAGACATAAGATTGAGGAGGAGGAACTATACCCCCAAAATGAATACTTAAGCAAAAGATAGTTTATATCAAATTGAATGACATATTAAAGAATCTTACCAAACTGGAATATATATTTACATAAATATTGCCCTTTTACATCTCTTGCCTTGAACCACCATTTCGTGACTCTATCTGTGCTGCCTCAGAGATCACCTGACCAGAAATACTACAACACTAACTGTAACAGGAAGAAGTGAGGAAGCAAAAGGCAGAACTCTGTCTGTTAATTGGCTCATGTGACCTTACATGTGGTTTGTATGTGTGCACAGTGAATCTTACGATCTCAGGGGGCGGCCCTTATTTTTTAAAATGGCAATTTTCTATTTATGATTACCCAATGGCATATACTACTAAAAAAGTATATTATTATGATAATGGTTCATTTACATGAAGCAGGGTTTTACACATGAGCTGTTTTACTCAGTATCTTTTAATAGAGACCTACATTGTTTGGGGGGTATAGTTTTCCTTTAATTTTATCAGTTCGCTGGGTATAACCTGGCGAAGGAAACCCTGGCGAAAAAAACGATATGGAAAATTAGCACTTTAGTAAATTTGCGGAGTAACGATCTTCAACTGGTGCAAGGGAGTATAAACGTTTGTTAGAGATTTACCCTTTCGCTAGCGAATTGTCCTCTACGCCTTTTTGAAAATTGGAGATGTCCCAGCGGATTGAATTTCTGGTGAATTTTCGCTAGCAACGGCCACTTTGCCCTTTATTAAATTTGTCCTTACGCTGGAAATGAAGCAATTGCCATTCTGAAAATTGTTGCCCGTTACTTGCGTCTGAGTTGCAGTTGTGCATTTTGACAATTCGGATACAATTTGTGGCAGGAGCAAATCCTGGTGCACCTGTAATGTTGCATGATGGGTATTAAAAACATTAGTGTCTGGAATTGCACTTCTCACATAACATTCAGTCAACAATTGTGCTGTTTATTCTTTCTTTCAGCCATAATGATCAATTAGCATCTCGTTAAGCATCACTAACCGTGTAACATGTCGTACCATATGACTGTCTTTTTATCTCGTTGTTCTCCTCGATCAGACACGCCCGCTTGGTGGGAATTAGCGGTTCTGTTTGCCATGGAGTGTAATTAATGTTGAACAAGAGGCGTGTAGAACAATAGGTCTGAATGTGACTTACCATCATCCTTTCATGTTGTTGCTCTGGGACAGCGAGGCATTCTGGGATTGGCTCTAAATACACTGTATGACTAAAGAATAATGATATTTTGAAGGCAATGCAGATATTGATACATTGCTGAATGCTAAGGGCAACTGACCTAGTGCAATGTAGCACCTATGTTTGTAAATAAGCCCTTAGGCGCAAATTCACTAAGCGCCGAAGCGCCGAACGCTAGCGTCAATTCTCTAGGGTTTGGCATTTTCGGCACTTTGCAAATTCACTAACGAACGCTGGCGTAAATTCGCTAGTGTTACTTCGCACCCTTACACAAGGCGGATTTTCGCTAGCGATGTAACTACGCAAATTCACTAACTTGCGCATTGTTCTTAACGCTACCTTTTACGCTAGACTTCCTTCGCCACATCAGACCAGGCGAAGCGCAATAGAGTAGATAGGGATTGCTTCAAAAAAAGTCACATTTTTTTCTAAGTCCCAAAAAACGCTGGCGTGTTTTCTACATGATGGGTGATAAGCTGAAAAAGATTGAAAATTTTTTTGGGGCTCCCCTCCTTCCCCCCTACATTTCCTAACTCATGGCAACTTACCTATACAGTGGGCACATGTGTAGGGCAAAATAAAATTTTTATTTGATGTTTTGAAGGTTTTCTAGGCATTTGTAGTGCTGATACGTGTTCCTCCATTGAAATTTGAATTTGGCGCCGTATGCAAATGAACCATCGCTTGCGAAACTTCGATTCACTTGGCGAATTAACGCTAGCGCAACTTCGAAAACTTACGCTACCCCTGTGCGCAACTTCGGATTTTAGTGAATTTGCGGAGCGCTGGCGAAAATACGCCTGGCGAAGTGCGGCGAAGTTACGCCTGCCGCAACTTCGCATCTTAGTGAATTTGCCCCTTAGTGTCTAGTTAAACTTGATCCCTACAGACAATGTACTAGATGCATTCCATTAACCCCAGACATACAGTCATATGAAAAAGTTTGGGAACCCCTCTTAATTCTTTGGAGTTTTGTTTATCATTGGCTGAGCTTTCAAAGTAGCAACTTCCTTTTAATATATAACTTGCCTCATGGAAACAGTAGGATTTCAGCAGTGACATAAAGTTTATTGGATTAACAGAAAATATACATCATAACAAAATTAGACAGGTGCATAAATTTGGGCACCCAACAGAGATATTACATCAATACTTAGTTGAGCTCCTTTTGCAAATGTAACAGCCTCTAGACGTCTCCTATAGCCATTGATAGGTCTGGATTCTGGATGTGGATATTTCTGACCATTCGTCCATACAAAATCTCTCCAGTTCAGTTAAATTTGATGGCTGCCGAGCATGGACAGTCTGCTTCAAATCATCCCATAGATTTTCCATGATATTCAAGTCGGGGGACTGTGACGGCCATTCCAGAATATTGTACTTCTGCCTCTGCATAAATGTCTTTGTAGATTTCCAAGTGTGTTTTGGGTCATTGTCTTGTTGGAATATCCAACCCCTGCAGCGTAACTTCAACTTTGTGACTGATGCTTGAACATTATCCTGAAGAATTTGTTGATATTGGGTTTAATTCATCCGACCCTCGACTTTAACAAGGGCCCCAGTCCCTGAACTAGTCACACAGCCCCACAGCATGATGGGACCTCCAAATGTGACAGTAGGTAGCGGGTGTTTTTCTTGGAATGCCGTGTTCTTCTTCCGCCATGCAAAGCGCTTCTGTTATGACCAAATAACTCAATTGTTGTCTCATCAGTCCAAAGCACTTTGTTCCAAAATGACAGTGGTTTGTCTAAATGAGCTTTTGCATACAACAAGCAACTCTGTTTGTGGCGTGAGTGCAGAAAGTAATAGTAGATAGACAGGAGCCGTAATAACCACGGGTAGATAAGATAAAAAAACATCTTTATTTCCAAGCATCTTTAAAAACACAAACAGGCATCCTCCTGGAGCTCTTTAACTAAACCATGACGTGTCTAGTCACCTGACGCGTTTCGTGCCTCTCTTTGGCACTTCATCAGAGGTGGAGTCTAGTCCTAGCTCTCTGCCTTATATAGTGGATACAATTAAAACAATATGCCCTTTAAAATTTACATATTACACTTTAGGTTTATTATCAGGCTATAACTTTACTATATAATTATGGGAGTGTTGATCAAATTTATACAGTAATCGGGATCCAAATTGGGGAGTATTTCTATCCATGTATGTTTAATTTGATTGAATTTAATTTAAAGAAAACATGAAACCTCCCAATCACTGTTTAACCCCTGTGGGAGGCGTGTTTTCAATGTAAAGATCCAATATACCTCCCTTTGATCTATCATTTTCTGCAAATCTCCTCCTCTCACTCCTAATTTAACTAATTCAATACCTTGGAATTTTATTAAGCTGAAATTGCCGTTATGGTTTAACATAATGTGTTTACTTATGGCTGATACTCTCCTGTGGTTATAATCCAAATTATTCAAATCAATGGGTATAAGGTGTTGTCGCACCCGTTCCTTTAACGGTCTGCAAGTACGACCCACATATTGTTTGCCACACTCACATGTGGCTAAATAAATGACACATTTGGAATCACAATTAATATAACGACGTATAGGGAAATTCTTCCCAGTTATAATGCTCTGAAAGCTATCCTTTATCATGATGTGTTTGCAGACCTTACATCTATTTTTGCCACATTTGTAACATCCATTTTTGTTTAACCATTTATTGCTTTCTTTTCTTGAAGAATATAAGCTTGGGGAGACATCACTTGCAATGGTTCTATTGCGTTTGAATACAAATCTAATATCATCTAAGACTGACTGATCTAACAATGCATCCATTCTGAGGACATCTGATCTTTTTTTAATTATTTTCTTAAAGGACAAGGAAAGGCAAAAAAATAAAATCCCATTTTTACTTTCTTTAATGAAAAAGAAACCTTTGTCCAATATACTTTAATTAAAAAATGTGTACCGTTTTTATAAGAAACCTGACTGTATGCAGTGAAATTCTCCCTTCATTTACTGCCATGGATAGGAATTGTCAGATGGTCCCTAACTGCTATTGGGAACAATTATACTTATGAACAGCAGGGGGAGCCCTCGTCTAACTTCCCAGCCATGCAGAACTCAAGCAGCTTTGTTTATGACGATTCATAAGCAGCCCAGACCACACTGAGCATGTGCAGGGTCAGGCCAAGATGTATAACAAAGTTACAAGATGACAGCCCCCTGTGGCCAACTTTGAAAGCATAAATCATTTGTTTGATTAGGCTTGTGGTGCAGTCAGTTCATGTTTATGTTTAGTATACAAAATACAGCATTTCTAGCCTTATTCTACTTTAGACTTTCCTTGTCCTTTAATCTGAGTTGCCTGACTGCTATAAGGAGTAATCAACAATGTTGACTGTTCATTAAAGTGTTTCTGTGATTTTTTTTCTTTTGTCTGTCTGTCTGTCACTCTGTTTTTTCTTATTGGCCCCTATTAAAAGGTCCTGTCTGGAAGTGGCCACTGCTCATAGGCCTCTTTAATAACCCTCGTGTCATATTTCCTTTCCAGTAGTCTATCCTAAAGTGCCATGGGTTGGTCCTGGAAGGCATCCCATGTGGTGCAAATACGTCTCAGATGCAGAAATTGCCCCACCGGGATGCCCCCCAGGACCGATTTGGGAAGACAACTGTCAGCCCTTAGTATTGTATTTCTCATGATGGGTTTCATGTATACATCACATTCAATTTTCTCCTGAGTGACACCCTTCAGTAAGATGTCCAAGAACTCAATTTAATTTTTTTGCCAATTATGTGTTAAATGTAAATTATGATTGTTAGTGTTACAATTAGGGATGCACCGAATCCACTATTTTAGATTCGGCCGAACCCCCGAATCCTTTGTGAAAGATTTGGCCGAATACCGAACCGAATCCGAACCCTAATTTGCATATGCAAATTAGGGGTGGGAAGGGAAAAATAATTTAACTTCCTTGTTTTGTGGCGAAAAGTCACGCAATTTCCCTCCCCACCCCTAATTTGCATATGCAAATTAGGATTCAGATTCGGTTCGGCTGGGCAGAAGGATTCGGCCGAATCCGAATCCTGCTGGAAAAGGCCGAATCCTGGCTGAATCCCGAACCGAATACTGGATTCGGTGCATCCCTAGTTACAATACTCTGCAAATTTAGTGGTATATTACAATGAAATCATCTATGTAACGATGATAAGTTTTTATACTATGTCTGAAGGGGTTAATCCGTCCATAGACGCTGCACTGCTCCCACCAACCCATTACTAGGTTGGCATATGTGGGGGCAAATTTTGCCCCCATAGCGGTGCCTCGTCTCTGGAGGTAAAAAACCCCTTCAAACATAAAATAATTATGTGTTAGGAGATATTCAATACTGAGCAGGATAAACTGTTGTGTATCTGTGTCATAAATATTAGAATGTATCAGGTTGTATCCAAGGACAAACTTTGGTTTCCCCACAGTTCAGCACTTGCAGGTCCTCCTCCACCTGTTTGAGACGATCTCCAAGTACAGAAAAATAAAGTGCTAGAATCCTCAAAAATTCATTTGAGGAGGGGGATTTAACAGAAAGAATAAAATATAGTATAGTATTTTTAAAAAAAATTTTTGTTTTTTATAAAAAAAATTTTATTAACACCCACCGTGATTATTAACAGTGATAGTAGTGTTTTTTCATTTAACTTAGAAGAAGAGAGCCCAAAAATGTGAAAGTTGTGAAATTATGAAAAATCAAAAAATAAAAAATAAAAAATAAAAAATGAAAAATATAAAAGGAGTGAAAAAGAGTGAATTTGTTCAGTGAATTAATAAATACCAACAATTTCTCTTCAAGTGATAGTGATTGCAGTATTATTCATTACTTAAAACACATTCAGTGCAGTAGGTGAATATTCATGTGATTAGTGAATATTTAGTGTAGGATAAATTTCCCCTTAGATTTTTCTCGTTTGAGATCCACACTCTATAAGTTAGAGGAAAGGTAACGTAGAATACTTTGCCACAATTCCGGTACAACCGGTTGCGCAGCTCACTCACCAAATGTGAGTTAAGGGAGAGCGTCTAATAGGTCCTGTTCGCGCTGTTTCCACTCTTTTTCTATTATCCAGGTTTTTGCAAGAGAGATAAAAATAGAGAGGGGCATGTGCAGGGATCACTTTAAAACAGTTTAATAGAATAAAAATACACTCACAAACACGATCGGTAAAACTGCAAAAGGATTGGTAAAAGTCCCGCGAAAGTCGCTGTGTCTCCTTGGCGTCCCTCGGGAGGTACAGACGTCTCTCTGGATCGGGTACTCCTGCAAAAGGTTAGCGTGGTCCTTTTCATAAATATTAGAGTAAAGTAGCCAAAATTCTATAGCCTTCATCCCTGTTTCATGTTGTATACTGGTATATAAAGAGGTGACATCTAGTGTCTATCAGCTAAACTTGTCTGACCACTTAATCCCTTCCACTATTTGTAAGTAATGGCCAGTATCTCTCACATATGAGGGTAATAATTTGACTATAGGTTGTAACATGTTATCAACAGTACGGGAGAGGTTCTCATTTAAACCATCAATTCCAGAAATTATAGGTCTCCCTCTAACCTGTTCAATCCCTTTGTGGACTTTTGGCAATACATGGAAAATGGGTATCTTAGAGTTACCAGGTATTATATCATCATGTTGATCTTTAGTAAATACTTTTGTACCCACTCCAAAATCAAATATCATTTCCAAGATGGCTCTATATTCATTAGTTGGATCATTGGGTAAAGGCTCATATGTCTCATAATCGTCTATTTGTCTAGAGCATTCAGCAAAATATTGTAGTCTATCCAACACCACCACCAATCCGCCTTTATACGAATTCTTAATTATAATTTCCTTGTTGTCGGACAACTCCATTTTCACAATCCTTCGCACAGGGCCAGAACTAGGGGTAGGAAGAGTAGGCACGTGGCTAGGGCGCAAATCTGGGGGGGCGCCAGGCACGTACCTGCTCTGACACCTACCCAATTGTCCGGTCCTCTCACTCCTCGTCTTCCTGCACGCCGATTGACACTTCTGTGCATGCGCTCCGGCGTTAACACGCTTCTGCGCACCATCGTCAACTTGCACATGCGCACACTCAGCCAGTAGGGATGTAGCGAACTGCCGTTAATGTGTTCGCGAACACCGTTCGCGAACACCGGCAAAAAAGCGAACAGTTCGCGAACAGTTCGCGAACTTCGAACGCTCGATAAAATCGTTCGATCGAACGATCGAAGGATTTTATTCGTACGATCGAAGGATTTTCGTTCGAATCGAACGATCGAAGCTATTCGATCGAATGATTTTAATTCAATCGAATGCTTATAATCGTTCGAACGAATGGAAATCGTTCGATTTTAGCGATCGAATGGTCGAATGGTCGAATGGTCGAACGAAATTTTACTTCGAATCGAACGCGAACACCAATTGGCGAACGTCGCGCGACGTTCGCGAACATTCGGCGGACGCGAACAGTCGAAGTTCGCGCGGACTAGTTCGCCGGCGAACAGTTCGCTACATCCCTATCAGCCAGCGCTGCGTCGGCCCAGGTTGCCTAGGGCGCCTGCCCAGTGTGGCCCAGCTCTGCCTCCACATGTGCCGCTCCTGTATTTATTTTGTTCTGCCAGACCTGAGTTTTACAGCAACTGTGCCTGTGGCCTTCCATTTCCTAAATACATTCCTTACAGATGAATCTGACAGTTTAAACCTCTGAGATAGCTTTTTGTAGTCTTCCCCTAAACCAGGATACTGAACAATCTTTGTTTTCAGATCTTCTGAGAGTTGCTTTGAGGATCCCATGCTGTCACTCTTCAGAGGAGAGCCAAACAGAAGCACAACTTGCAATTGGTCACCTTAAATACCTTTTCTCATGATTGGACACACCTGCCTATGGAGTTCAAGGCTTAACGAGCTAATCCAACCAATTTGGTGTTGCCAGTAATCAGTATTGAGCAGTTACATGCATTCAAATTAGCAAAAGTACAAGGGTACCCAAATATTTGCACATGCCAGTTTTTCCACATTTGATTTAATATCATACATCTGAATACTGCTTCTCTAACAATCTTTGTTCAGAAAACACCCCAATACTCAGATGTTATCTAATATATATATATATCCACACTCATGACCTGGAACACTCCAAAGATATGACCAATGCCTGGGTGCAGGTTATATAATAAACATCAAAATAACAAAAGAACCGCACAACCAGGTCTTTTGAAGGTGAAAAAAAATCTAAGTATATTTATTTCAACGTTTCGGCTCCTAACTGAGGACGGCTTGAGTTAGGAGACGAAACATTGAAATAAATATACTTCGATTTTTTTCACCTTCAAAAGACCTGGTTGTGCGGTTCTTTTGTTATTTTGAGATATATATATATATATATATATACACATTAAAGGGCATGTAAAGGCAAAAAAATAAAAACCCATTTTTACTTTCTTTAATGAAAACGAAACCTATCTCCAATATACTTTAGTTAAAAAATGTGTACTGTTTTTATAAGAAACCTGACTGTATGCAGTGAAATTCTCCCTTCATTTACTGCCGTGGATAGGAATTGTCATACGGTCCCTAAATGCTGAGCAGGGAAACAATCATACTTATGAACAGCAGGGGGAGCCCCCGCCTTACTTCCCAGCCATGCAGAACTCAAGCAGCTTTGTTTGTTTCCCTGTTTTGATAATTTATGACGATCCCTAAGCAGCCCAGACCACACTGAGCATGTGCACAGTCTTGGTCTTGCAAAGATGGTGACCCCCTGTAGCTAACTTTGAAAGCATAAATCATTTGTTTGATTAGGCTTGTGGTACATTAAGTCCATGTTTATATTTAATATACAAAATATAACATACATAGCCTTATTCTCTTTTAGACTTTACTTGCCCTTTAATGCCTCAATTTCATAAGTGTGATGCAAAAATTAGTAAAAAAGAATCTTTTAAAGCACATAATAATGTATATATTGAGCATCACTCCTGGGTTCGGCTTTTAGTGCTCTTTACCATCTGATTCTTTGCTCTCGCTGAGTTCAGAGCTGCCCATTTCCATCATTTCTATCAGCTTTCCAAGTTCACTGAAAGTTTCCGCTCCTAAATCTTCCTGCCGCATTCAACTACAAAGTATACGGAACCTGAACAGAGCAATGGCCGAGAGCTAATAGCCATCAAATCTGAGCTGCACAAGTTCAAACAAACAAGGATCTGATATTGATTTCCTGCAATACAAAGCAGCATCGCATCACATGTTGACAAATGCGCTCACAAAGGCAGCGGGATACAAAAATAATCTTTTCTAGTGCGAGGACTCGTTCCAGAGCAAGTCGAGGATTCAGGCGATGAACATAAGCTGTGCTCTACAGACTGTGCTTATCTATCCCCCACACAAACACAAGTGCTTTATAACTGTCTCAGGCTAAATCATTCATTGCAAGACCTAAGGCTGTGACCATCGAGATCTGAAATATTCCACTTGTTTCTAATTATTGTACCATTGAAGTGTTGAAATGTTATCAAAGGATTAAAGGTGAATCTGGCTAGAAATGCAGCTCCCATCTTGGATGTTGTAAGGCATCTTTTGTGTGTCAGTGGCACTGCACATGCTCAGTGGGCTCTGGGCTGCTGCTTAGAAGCTGAGCTTAGGGATCAGGGGAAATCATCAAGCAGTGAGTGAGGTTCATCTGTTATAAGAGCTGATTATGTTTCAATTCTAATGCAGACTGCACTGGTTTCTATGCTGCCATGTATTATGAATTAAATACTACTCTGTCTTGTATTGGATATATATATATATATATATATATATATATATATATATATATATATATATATATATATATATATATATATATCTCCAATACAAGACAGAGTAGTATTTAATTCATAATACATGGCAGCATAGAAACCAGTGCAGTCTGCATTAGAATTGAATCTATATATATATATATAATATATATTGTTGTTTATTGAAAAGGGGAAGTAAAGTCTAAAATAGAATAAGGCTAGAAATGCTGTATTTTCTACACTAAACATAAACATGAACTTACTGCACCACAAGCCTAATCAAACAAATGATTTATGCTTTCAAAGTTGGCCACAGGGGGTCACCATCTTGTAACTTTGTTATACATCTTTGCAAGACCAAGACTGTGCACATGCTCAGTGTGGTCTGGGCTGCTTAGGGATCGTCATAAATGATCAAACCAGCACAAGTCAAATAATATCTGCCAGAAGCCGATACAGCAAGACTGATTAATAATCAGAATATACAGACTGCACTGGGTCCTGTGTTGTCATGTAATCTAATGTGGATTTTATAGTTTTTGTATTGTTTAATACAAACTTTCTCCAACTCTGCAGAACCAGTGGCTGCAGCAAAATAATCCTCCAAATAGAATCCCAGTTTATCTGTTTAAATCTGGCTCCATGATCTTTGTCCCTGCAGCTGGAGTTGGAAACAGTAAAGGGGATGTAAAGGCAAAAATAAAATCCAATACAAATCTCTACACTGTCGCCGACTGCTCTACAGGGAAACAAACAAAGCTGCTTGAGTTCTGCATGGCTGGGAAGTAAGGCGGGAGCTCCCCCTGCTGTTCATAAGTATGATTGTTTCCCTGCAGAGCAGTTAGGGACCATCTGACAATTCCTATCCACAGCAGTAAATGAAGGGAGAATTTCACTGCATACAGTCAGGTTTCTTATAAAAACGGTACACATTTTTAAATTAAAGTATATTGGAGATAGGTTTGTTTTTCATTTAAGAAAGTAAAAATGGGATTTTATTTTTTTGCCTTTACATGCCCTTTAAATTACCACAACCAGAATATCCTAGTAAATGGTTAATGCCCCAATCGCTTGTAACTGAGTCTCATTCCTGATACACCAATAACCAGAATACTGACATAGTAATGCACACCCTCCTGTAATGAAGGAAGTTATTAGAAATGACCTTGGAGCTAAATGGCCAGTATAACAACACTTGGCCTGTGGTCCATAAGTCACACAGATCCTCCACATAATGAAACAGAATTCCCATTATCCTTTATAATACGGGTGATATAACATCGTTGTACTCTCCATCAAGGTCAAGTATCTCAGAGATGTAGTTTAGCCACAGATTAAAGATCATTGAAAAACAACAGAAAATCTGACACTTGCCCCCACAGGAGGGAAAGGTAATCACAGAGCTTACATAATACTAGAAACACATCAGACCTAGGGGCAAATGCACTAAAGGATGAAGCGCGTAACGCTAACGTTAATTTGCTAGCGTAGTGCATTTTTGTTAATTCCGACGCTGGCTTAAATTCGCTAGTGTTACTTCGCACCCTTACGCCTGGCAAATTTGCGCAACGGACGTAACTACGCAAATTCACTAAAGTGCGCATTTTTCTGAACGCTACCTTTTACGCCAGACTTCCTTCGCCACCTCAGACCAGGCGAAGTGCAATAGAGTAGATAGGGATTGCTTCCAAAAAAAGTCCCAAAAATGTTTTCTTTTTTTATGGGTGATAGGCTGAAAACAATCTAAATTTTTTTTGGGGCTCCCCTCCTTCCCCCCTACATTTCCTAACTCATGGCACCTTAACTATACAGTGGGCACATGTGTAGGGCAAAATAAAAAATTTATTTGCTGTTTTAAAGGTTTCCCAGGCTTGTGTAGTGATGCTTCATATACCTCCATTGTAACTTCAATTTGGCGCCGTATGCAAATTAAGCATCGCTAGCGTAACTTTGCTTTGCTTGGCGAATTAACGCTAGCGCAACTTCGCAACCTTACGCTTCCCCTGAGCGCAAATTTTTGTGAATTTACCGCTTTCAGGCACTTTGCCGATTTGCTAACGGGCGCAGGCGTAACTTCACTAGTGAAAGAGACAGACGCTAGCAGTCATTCGCACTCTAACGCCAGGTGAATTTTCGCTCTGGCGAATGGACGTAACTCCGCAATTTCACTAAGATGCAGATTTCACTCAACGTTACCTCTTTCGCCAGACTTTCCCTCTCCAGCTCAGACCAGGAGAAGTGCAATGGAGTGTATAGATCTTCCTCATTCTTCTGTTACTTACATCATATTTTTAGTGGAAAAAGTCTGAAAAAACGCTGGCGTCTTTTCCTATTTTCAGAGTCTGATGACTTCATCAGTGTCTTTTGACACGAAACGCGTTAGATGTAAATCCCCTCCTCTGTAACTTTTAAAGCGCAAGAATAAAGCTGAAAAATTGATATTAAATATACCAGACTCCTGAATGCCTTGATCAGCGCTCCGCAGCGGTAAATGTGATTGTCCGTGTTTGATCTTGCCTGATTCTTGTCCTGATTGCTGCCTGTCCTGACCATTCTCCTGGATCCTGATTTGTACCCACAGGCCTGTGACCTTGATTACACTCCGGTCACTCGATTTTGTACTGCGCTGCATGATCTAGTATTCTGACTCGGCCTGTGACCCCGAATACGTTCCTGTCTCTCGATTGGGTACTGCACTTTACGCTCCTATTCTCCGTTCCAGTAGTAAATATAGTTCCCTTGCTTGCCCAGAGTTCTTACCTTGGTCATCTCACATTAAGACCTGGTGGCATTCGAGTAGCGGAGGGCTCCTCCGGAAGTGAAAGGCAGAACAGTGAGCCCTGACTGGGATCTTGGGGTTTACTCTGGGTTTGAGAGACTAAACGCCACACCATGTTGTCATGTGCCATGACCAGAACATTCTTTGGTCATTCTATGGTGGAATGCTCTCCCTGAATCAGTGGTACAGGCTGATACATTAGATTTAAGGTTTAAGAAGGGGTTGGATGGTGTTTAGCAAGTGAGGGAATACAGGGATATGGGAGATAGCTCATAGTACAAGTTGATCCAGGGACTGGTCCCATTGTCATTTTGGAGTCAGGAAGGAATATTTTCCCCCTCTGAGGCAAATTGGAGAGGCTACAGATGTTTTTTTTTTGCCTTCCTCTGGATCAACTGGCAGGTTAAAAAAAGTAAAAAGGTTGAACTTGATGGACGTGTGTCTTTTTTCAACCTAACTTACTATGTAAATATAAATTTGCACAGGCCTCTGTGCACCAGAGCAAGTGTAGAAACCCACATGCACCAGCAATGTATTTATGTGTGGCAAGAGGTGGTACAATGATCCTGACTCTTTAGCCATACCCTTTCTTGTGTGTGCCCTGCCATTGATACTTTTGCATCTGTGAGAGCTCTACTACTTGTGTTGGGGGTCACATTAAATTACCCCTAGTGTCTCCCATCAGAAGTAAATTGGGCAGATGAAAACCACTGGGAAAACATACTGTGGGGCTCATTTATCAACACTGGGCAAATTTGCCCAAGGGCAGTTACCTATAGCAACCAATCAGTGATTAGATTATTAGAGCCAGCTGCAAGTAGAACAATGAATGCAGCAATTCCATTGGTCGCCATGGGTTACTGCCCATGGGCAAATTTGCCCAGTGTTGATAAATGACCCCAACTGTATCTCCTAATTCAATTCCACTGTGTCCCATGAAGACACAATGAAAAAACGTCTCACTTTTTATCATATAGAAACTCCATTGAAGTCTATGGCAAAAAAAAAAATGTTTTCGGTGATAATATAAAATATAACAGCATTTTTAGTGGCCCCTTAAAACCCTGTATTCTAAACCCCAATTACTAATTACATTTTCGCTATCATTTCTAGAGAAAGCCAAGGGCAAACATACATAGATACAAAAGAAAATACATCATATCTCAGTACTCTGTTCCGCCTGCACTGCTGTATCCCCCAAACAAACACATTTACATAAAATATTAGCCTTACGCTCCTTCCTCCCAAACACAATAGGATTTTTTTTTCTTTTGATTCCAAGCGCAGTTTCCTTTGAACTCAATTTTCCATATTCTTTCATCGTAGGAACTTTAGACAACAATATGTTTTTTTGAATATCGCCGGGGGAGACGGGAGCTTGTACATTCATGGCTCCGGCTGTTAGAGCTCCGCACAGATTCCAAGCGCATCGATTCCTCAGTAAGTTACTCGCCTGCAGAGCTCACAAGATTTCAGTCCAGGAGAATTATATCAAAGGGAAATACAATTGTAATTATGCACACAATGGGCGAAAGGATAAGAATAACACAAATAATATTGCTTTAGTGTTTTATGGTTATTTAGGTGTTAGTTTTTTTTATTTTATTTTTTTTTATTTCGGCATTTATAGGGCTCGTATATGAACGCAGTCTACTGTGCAAAGTACAGTTTCAGCCACAAAAAGCAAGTTTTTTTGTAGCTGTAAGGGTGCGGCTCAAGCCAACACTTTGCATGCGACGAAAAGCATGCGACATGTTGGATGTTCTGAAGATATAGGAAGTGAAGGAGAAATCGCAGGTAAGAACTATAATCATTCGACTGTTGGATAAATGTAGATCTTACCTGCGATTTCAATATCAAAGTCAATGTCTGTCGATTGTCTGTACTTACAACCAGGACCACCATCAGAAATCACAGGGCCCCATACGACAAAATTTACTGGGCCCCCTGAGCTGTGCCCACCGCAAGCCCCACCTACAGGTCCGCCCTCCCCACCCCACAGGTCCGCCCCCCACCACACAGTAAAAAAAACCCAAAAAATATTAGTGGCTAGGGTTCCCCCATTTTAATAAAAAATAAAAAGATATTGGTGGTCAGGGCCCCCCATAAAAACATTTGTGGCCAGAACCCCCCCATTAAAAAATATTGGTGTCTAGGCCCCACATGAGAAAAAAAAATTGGTGTCTAGGGCCCCCCCACATTATAAGAAAATTGGTGGCCAGGGCCCCTTAAACGTCCATGCCTTCCCAAAGTCAGCAACTGTGGGGCCCGGCTAATCAAGTAAGTGTGGCGTGGCCGGGCCCCCCTTACCCTCAGGGCCCCCTACAACTGTCCCCCCCTGATTGCTGCCCTGCTTACAACAGTAAGGGGCCCATTCATTAAGTTCGAGTGAAGGAATAGAAGAAAAAATACTTCGAATTTCGAAGTGTCTTTTTGGCTACTTCGACCGTCGAGTGGGCTACTTCGACCTTCGACTACGAATCGAACGGTTCGAACTAAAAATCGTTCGGCTATTCGACCATTCGATAGTCGAAGTACTGTCTCTTTAAGAAAAAACCCCCTAGTTTGCTACCTAAAAGCTATCGAAGTAAATGTTAGCCTATGGAGAAGGTCCCCATAGGCTTTCCTAAGTTTTTTTGGTCGAAGGATAATCCTTTGATCGATTCGAAGGATTTAATCGTTCAAACAATTATTCCTTCGAACGAACGATCGAATGAATTGCGCAAAAAATTAACCCTCGATATTCGACCCTTAATACATCTGCCCCCATGTAGATATATCAGTAAGTAGAAGAACTTTGTGTAGAATCATCTCAAGGTCAGTATTGTGCTGTACTGATATTACAAGCTCCATCTGCATGGACAGGTGCGGGATCTGTTATCCGGAAGCCCGTTATCCAGAAAGCTCCAAATTATGGAAAGGTTGTCTCCCATAAACTCCATTTTCTCTAAATAATCCAAATACTTTATAGACATTTTTTTTCTGTGTAATAATAAAACAGTCGCTTGTACTTGATCCCAACTAAGATATAATTAATCCTTATTGGATGCAAAATGTTCACATGATTTTCTAGTAGACTTAAGGCATGAAGATCCAAATTACATCCGGAAAACCCCAGTCCCAAGCATTCTGGATAACTAGGGTTGCCACCTTTTCTGGAAAAAAATACAGGCCTTCCTATATATTTATCTTTTTTTTCCTATTAATAACATTGGGATCAACCATCATTTTTACCGGCCAGGTGGCAACCCTATGGATAAGAGGTCCCATACCTGTAGATTACTCCTAAATTCAGCATTCTAGCTAGCCAGGACTCACACAAATGAATACTAATTCAGAAACTGGTTTTCTCTTATACACAAAGGTCAGTGGAAGAATCTCCGCATTCATTGCGCCCAATGTCTGTTTCAATGGGGATCAAATGGTTCTTCCGGCCTTGCTCTCTCCATTCCCGGCGTGCTGTGGTTGTTAGAGATGTCGCGAACTGTTCGCCGGCGAACTTGTTCGCAGCGAACATCGGGTGTTCGCGCTCGCCGGAAGTTCGCGAACGTCGCGCGACGTTCGCCATTTTGGGTTCGCCATTGTTGGCGCTTTTTTTTGCCCTCTCACCCCAGACCAGCAGGTACATGGCAGCCAATCAGGAAGCTCTCCCCTGGACCACTCCCCTTCCCTATAAAAACCGAAGCCCTGCAGCGTTTTTTCACTCTGCCTGTGTGTGCTGAAGAGATAGTGTAGGGAGAGAGCTGCTGCCTGTTAGTGATTTCAGGGACAGTTGAAAGTTTGCTGGCTAGTAATCGTTTTGATACTGCTCTGTTATTGGAGGGACAGAAGTCTGCAGGGGTTTGAGGGACATTTAAGCTTAGGTAGCTTTGCTGGCTAGTAATCTACCTTCTACTGCAGTGCTCTGTATGTAGCTGCAGTGGGCAGCTGTCCTGCTTCTGATCTCATCTGCTGACTGCTGCAATAACAGTAGTCCTTGTAAGGACTGCTTTTATTTATTTTTTTGTTCCAATACAGAGCAGTATCAAGCAGATTACTAGCCAGCAAACTTACTATCATCTGTCCCTGAAATCACTAACAGCTCTCCCCCTACACTATCTCTTCCAAGCACACACAGGCAGATTTTTCAGATACATTTTTGCCCTTGATCCCCCTCTGGCATGCCACTGTCCAGGTCGTTGCACCCTTTAAACAACTTTAAAATCATTTTTCTGGCCAGAAATGTCTTTTTTAGATGTTAAAGTTCGCCTTCCCATTGAAGTCTATGGGGTTCGCGAACCGTTCGCGAACCGCTCGCATTTTTGCGCAAGTTCGCGAATATGTTCGCGAACTTTTTTTCCGACGTTCGCTACATCCCTAGTGGTTGTATCCATCAATTTATTACAAACGGAATATCTTTCAGCTGAGCTGCTGCTAATGCTTTCAGTGATGCATAATTTAAAGGAAACAAATGGGATCTTTTACTGCTGCATTCAGTCAGGAGAAAAGGTATAAAATAATCCGACTGCTGCTAACGATGGCGTCTCTGATACGTAAAGCTGCCCATAGACGGGCACATTTTTAACCTTGTATCCGACAAACGTTCAGACGTCCCAATCTCCCTAATCATTCACATTAAATAATGTAGTCAGACGATGTTCTGGCCGTGACATAAGGTTTCCACCTGTCCAGTTTTGACCCGGACAGCCAGGGGCGTATTTATATTATAAATCCCATCTTGGGATTTATCAACGGTCGAAGTGAATTCGAGGGAATTTTTGAAGTAAAAAAATTCGAAGTCATTTTTTGGATACTTCGACCATTGAATAGGATACTACAAGTTCGAAATAGTTATATAATATAGATAAAATAATATTCGACCATTCGATAATCGAAGTACTGTCTCTTTAAAAAAAAACTCCGACTTCAATACTTTGCCAAATTAAACCTGCCGAAGTGCTATGTCAGCCTATGGGGACCTTCTACAGCATTTTCCTAATTTCAATCGCATGATAAAATTGTTCGATTAGAAGGATTCAATCGTTCGATCGAACGATTTAACTTCGTCCGCAGATTACCCATATCCGATGAAAAAAGTTCGAATTCGATATTCGAATTCAAAGTATTTAAATCCGATGGTCGAATTTCGAGGTGTTTTTTACTTCGAAATTTGACCCTTATTAAAACTGCCCCATAATATGTATTTTCTAAAATTTAAAGAAATAAATAAAAAAATTGCCCATGGATTTCCGATCCGGTGAAAGAGCTGGGGGGGAGCTTTATAAGCGTTCCCCATAATCCTTGCGCTTGGCACCAGAATGTACTTTCTGGACAATTAAAAATTTGGATTATTTGGATAAAATGGAGTCTATGGGAGACGGCCGTAATTCAGAGCTTTCTGGATAACTGTTCCCCTACCTGTACTTACCTGACATTAGTGCTGTATATATCAAGGGATGCTACCAGCAGAATACCAGAAAAAGTCTCACTATCAAAATGTATAGTTTGGGTATTAATAGTAAGACTTCTCCTGTACAGGACCACTTTTAGGCCTTGGTGGGCCCTGGGTAAAGAGCTAAGTGGTGGGCCCACAGGACCCTGGAGAGCGCATCACTCCAATAGGCAAATTCACTAAAATCCGAAGTTGCGCACAGGGGTAGCATTAGTTTGCGAAGTTGCGCTAGCGTTAATTCGCCAAGCGAAGCGAAGTTTCGCTAGCGATGGTTAATTTGCATACGGCGCGAAATTCAAATTTCAATGGAGGAACACGTATCAGCACTACAAATGCCTAGAAAACCTTCAAAACATCAAATAAAAATGTTATTTTGCCCTACACATGTGCCCACTGTCTAGGTAACTTGCCATGAGTCAGGAAATGTAGGGGGGAAGGAGGGGAGCCCCAAAAAATTTTTCGATCTTTTTCAGCCTATCACCCATCATGTAGAAAACACGCCAGCGTTTTTTGGGACTTAGAAAAAAAATGTACTTTTTTTGAAACAATCCCTATCTACTCTATTGCGCTTTGCCAGGTCTGAGGTGGCGAAGGAAGTCTAGCGTAAAAGGTAGCGTTCAGTACACTGCGCAAGTTAGTGAATTTGCGTAGTTACATCGCTAGCGAAAATTCGCCTGGCGTAAGTGTGCGAAGTAACACTAGTGAATTTACGCCAGCGTTCGTTAGTGAATTTGCGAAGTACCGAAAATGCCAAACGCTAGCGAATTGACGCTAGCGTTCGGCGCTTCAGCGCTTAGTGAATTTGCGCCCAAGAATTTACGTAAAGCCACACCCACTGTTTAGCCACACCCATTTTTTGACCACACCTCCTAAATACCACAGCCATTTTAACAAAACATAACTCAGTCATGCCAGTATTAAATGGATAATCAGAATACTAAGCACAGATCTGACAGTTTACTACATTTAATTCAAAAATGGATAAGTAGCACATTAACCCTAGCTGTGCCAGTGTAATCACTGTAGAAATGGCCAATGAGCACTTCATTGATCCCGGACGAGCAAGTAAGATCACTAAAACATGGCTTTTTATTCAGCAGCTCTCCAGTTTGAAATTTTAACAGCTATCTGGTTGCTAGGGTCAAAATTGCCATAGCAACCATGCACTGCTTTGAATAAGAGACTGGACTATGAATAGGAGAGGCCTGAATAGAAAGATGAGCAATAAAAAGTAGCAATAACAATAAGGGGCAGATTTATCAAGGGTCAAAGTGAATTCGAGGGAATTTTCGAAGTAAAAACATTCGAAATTTGAAGTCATTTTTTGGATACTTGGACCATCGAATAGGATACTACGACTTCCACTTCGAATCTGATTCGAAATAAAACAGTTTGAATATTCAACCATTCGATAATCGAAGTACTTTAAAAAAAAACTTTGATTTCAATACATTGTCAAATTAAACCTGCCAAAGTGCTATGTTGGCCAACGGGGACCTTCTAGAGCATTTTTCTATGTTTTTGAAGTCGAAGAAAAATTGCTCGATCGATGGATAAAATCCTTTGATTCGATGGATTTTGTCGTTTTACTTCGACTGCAAATAGCCAAACTCGATGTACAAAAAACTTCGACTTCGATAATCAAAGTCGAATTATTCCAATTCGATGGTCGAATCTTAAAGGTTTTTCTACTTCGAAATTCGACCCTTGATAAATCGGCCCCTAAATGTGTAGCCTCTTAGATTTGGGTCTAATTTGCAAATTAGGATTTAGATTCGGTTCGGCCGGGCAGAAGGATTCGCCCGAATCTGATTCCTGCTGAAAAAGGCCAAATGCCAAACTGAATCCTGGATTTGGTGCTTCCCGACTCTCAGGTACAGACAGGCCCAATAAAGTCAGTCAAAGTCAATCTCCCATTGACTCATATTCAACCTCGACGGATTTTTAGATTCTGACTTTTCCCATCTTCGGGTTTTAATAAATTCCGAAAAATGGGTGTTTTTTTATAAAAGTCCGATTCTATAAAAAAAAAAAAATCAAGATTTTTTTGTGATTTTGGCATTCAGAGTTTAGTGAATCACCCTCTAAGGGGTCCGTTTACTAAAGTGCGGTAAATCTGACTTTAAGTTTCCGCTGAGAATATTTTTACGCCAGAATATTCGCAGCGACTAAGTTTACTAAACAGCGATACGCTCAGAAGTCATTGCGATCACTTGCGGTAACTACGTTAAGGAACCAGCTGACGTTAGCGGTAATTTTAGCGAGTTGCGAATTTTCTGGCGAAAAATTCAGTTTTTGTGACTATTTATGCTATAAAATAGTCTTGTTTTATGGCGGTTATTATGGCAATTTTTACTGCGACATTTATGGCCAGAAATGCATCTTCAAAACTCATGAACTTTATTGACTGATGATTATACTAGGGATGCACCGAATCCAGGATTCGGTTCGGGGTTCGGCCTTTTTCAGCAGGATTCGGATTCGGCCGAATCCTTCTGTCCGGCCGAACCGAATTCGACTCCTAATTTGCATATGCAAATTAGGGGCGGGGAGGGAAATTGCGTGACTTTTTGTCAGAAAACAAGGAAGTAAAAAATGTTTTCCCCTTCCCACCCCTAATTTGCATATGCAAATTAGGGTTCGGATTCGGTTCAGTATTTGGCCGAATCCTTCGTGAAGTATTCGGGGGTTCGGCCAAATCCAAAAAAGTGGATTCAGTGCATCCCTAGATTATACCATCCAACAACATCACCAGAGTAACACCAATCAAACATGTCTGCATCATATAAACCCTTCTGCCAATAGGGATGTAGCGAACTGTTCGCCGGCGAACTAGTTCGCGCGAACTTCGACTGTTCGCGTCCGCCGCAAGTTCGCGAACGTCGCGCGACGTTCGCCAATAGGAGTTCGCGTCAAAATCGTTCGACCATTCGATCGCTAAAATCGAACGATTTTCGTTCGAATCGAACGATCGAAGCCATTGGATTGAATGAAATCATTCGATCCAATGGCTTCGATCGTTCGATTCGAACGAAAATCGTTCGATCGAACGATTAAAATCCTTCGATCGTTCGAATCGAACGATTTTCGGATGTTCGAAGTTCGCGAACTGTTTGCGAACTGTTCGCATTTTTTGCCGGTGTTCGCGAACGGCGTTCGCCAACACATTGTCGGCGGTTCGCTACATCCCTATCTGCCAATAGAAATGATACCAGTCAATCTCTTTGCTTCATAGAAATGCACAGTTTAATGTCGCCAATCACAATGAAACCAAAAAAGCGTAGAGGCTGACGAATCTTTGGACTGTGATACCCGCTTCCAATAATATGACTCAAAACATCCTGTCAGCAATAGCTACAGATCTCTCTCTCCTGTCAGCAAAGAATGATGGGTAAAAAAAACTGTATTATGGGATATTTCCTGCCCCTTGAGAATTTTCTGGCGAAAAAAATAATGTTTACGCCACTACATAGGTGGCGGTAAAAGTTTGCGAATATTCTGGCATTAATTTTGTCTTTAGCACATTAAGCTGTTTAGTAAACCAGGCGTTAATGTGTACGTCGCGTTATTTTTAGCGAATGCGATAACTGTTGAACAATTATTCTTGCGCAAGAAAATGCGCAAATTTATATTTACCGCAGGTTAGTAAACTGGCGATAACATATGTGGCGGAAATTCTGTCTATATACTGTATTGTGCGAATATTTTTAATGCACTTTAGTAAACGGACCCCTAAGTGTCTATGGCATCTTACAGCAGCCCCTCCGGTATTTGTTAGAATCATCCAGGCCTAATAATCAGTATTAACCAGAAAATCGCTCAATTAAGTCCAACATAGCACCAAAGGCCCTTATGGTTTACCTTAAGTTAACTTTTAGTACGCTACAGAATGATTAATTCTAAGCGACTTTCCTATTGGTCTTCATTATTTATTTTTTATAGTTTTTTTAATTATTTGGACTCTTTCCAGTTTTCAAATGGGGGTCGCTGACCCCATCTAAAAAAAAAAAAAAAGCTCTGTGAGGGTGCAAACATATTGTTATTGCTACTTTTTATTCAGTCCCTCTCCTATTCATATTCCAGTCTCTTATTCTAATCAATGCATGGTTGCCAAGGTAATTTGGACCCTAGCAACCAGATTGTGGAAGTTGCAAACTGGAAAGCTGCTGAATAAAAAGCTAAATAACACAAAATGAAAACCAACTGCAAATTGTCTCAGAATATCCCTCTCTGCATCATACTAAAAGTTATCTCAAAGGTGGACAACCCCTTTAATAGGCCAGTAAATTCACTGTAAATATGAATAATGTATATGTTGCAGCAAATACATTACATTACACAAGTCCAGGGAACCTTAATAAAATAAAGTTGTTATATTGCCCTACACATGAGCCCAGTGTATAGTTTATGTGCCATGCAGGGATGGGCGAATTTGACCCGTTTCGCTTCGCCAAAAATTTGCCGCCCGCAAAATGTCGCAGACGCCCATTAAAGCCTATGGGCGTCAAAAAAAATTTGTCGCGCGGCGAAATTATTTTGACGCCCACCGCCATACAAGTCTATGGGCGTCATTTTTTCGGCGAATCGAGGCGAAAAAATTCGCCCATCCCTATGTTAGGAAATGTAGGGGGGAAGCCGAGTACCCCTGAAAAAATTTACGATCTTTTTGCAGCCTATCACCTTGAAAAATGAAAAATCGCCAGCTTTTTCGGGACGTAGAAAAATTTTAAACTATTTTTTGAGGAAGTCCCATCTACACTATTGCACTTTCCCTGGTCTGAGGTGGCGAAGGCAAGTCCGGCGCAAGAGGTAACGTTCAGTAAAATCCGCATCTTAGTGAATTTGCGTAGTTACGTCCATTCGCCAGGCGTAAGGGAGCGGATTACCGCCAGATTCTTTCTCCTTCGCTAGCAAAGTTACGCCGGCGACCGCTAGTAAATCAGCGAAGTATTGAAATGACGTCACACTGGCGAATTTTTGCTAACGTTCGTCACTTCGCCCTTTAGTAAATCTGCCCCAATAACTGATGATCTGCATAGACACATTATACATAGAGAAAGCAGGATCACAAGCTGTATAGGATAATTTAGGATTACTAGTATTACTAGTGCTCAGCAACCACTCCCTCTCTCACTCCCGCTCCAAAGCTACGCAGACTCAGTGATAAGGAAGAACAGGGACGGGACCTGCTGGGGAGCCTATTGAATTTGCTCCCGCCCCCAGTCTGCAGCTTAAAGTGGTTGTTCACCTTTTAATTAACTCTTACTATGATGTAGAGAGGGCTATTCTGAGACAATTTGCAATTGGTTTTCATTTTTTGATTATTTGTAGTTTTTGACTTATTTAGAGTTTTATTCAGCAGCTCTCCAGTTTGCAATTTCAGCAATCTGGTTGCTAGGGTCCAAATTACCCTAGCAACCAGGCACTAATTTGAATAAGAGACTGGAGTATGAATAGGAGACGCCTGAATAGAAAGATAAGTGATAAAAAGTAGCAATAACAATAAATGTGTAGCCTTACAGAGCATTCGTTTTTTAGTTGGGGTCAGAGACCCCCATTTGAAAGCTGGAAAGAGTCAGAAGAAAAAGACAAATAACTCTTAAAGAATAATATATAAATAATGAAGACCACTTGAAAAGTTGCTAGGAATTACATACTAAAAATTACCTCAAAGGCGAACTACCCTTTTAATGGTTGACAGAAAAGACCTCAGCCTATCAGTGAGCTACCCGACTTGATTGGCAGCGGCAGCCCACCAGTGAGCATAGGCAGAATTGGCCGGATGGCACTGACAGCAGGTATCTTACTTTATCAGCGATTTAAAAGAAAATTGTAAAAAAAAAAACTTTACAAGTCAGTGTGGGCCCACAAAATAATTGGACCCTGGGCAGATGCCCCTTTTGCCTGGCCCTGCTCCTGTACCTATAGGCTGGTGGAGTGAGACCTATAAATCTGTATACAGATGCAGCCACTTTGGTTTGTCTGTTTGACACAGAATAACTAAACACAGATATCCCATTTATCTCATTTAACACAGAAAACTGTGTCACAACATCCCATCTAATTAAAGCATTCACCATTGTGAACAATGGAGCTTTGGTATGCTAATGAAAAGGTTAAATGCATTAAATGAGTTAAGATGACTTAAGATAACACAGTTTCTTCAATTACCCCTGAGTCATGACGCATTTAACTCACAAATCCAAGTGGCTTCATCTGTATATATATATATATATATATATATATATATATATATATATATATATGCTAGAATGCACATAAAAAATAAAACAAGTTAGGGACCGCCATTCGGGGTTTACCTTGACGTGGTATGGTGGCTTATCAATTTTATGATCATAACTTTGTAACAAAATAACCCCTATTTGGGTACATATGCAATAGCATTTATTATACTTATATATATATATATTTTAAAGCCTTTAGAGTGCTCCCACAACCCCCCTGTTTTGATATTGTATATATATATATATATATATATATATATATATATATATATATATATATATATATATATAATATATATATTATATTATATATATATAATGCAATATATTAATTCTGTGTTGGTAGCAGGCAGTTCCCCTTTAAAATAAAAGTCTATTTGAGATCCTAACATGATATTTAAAGGGGTGGTTCACCTTTAAGTTAACTTTTAATATGTTATAGAGCCTGATGTAAGCAACTTTACAATTGGTCTTCATTGTTTTTCTTTAATTATTTGCCTTCTTCTTTTGACTTTTTCCAGCTTTCAAATGGGGGTCACTGACCCCATCTAATAAAACAAATGCTCTGTAAAGCTACAAATGTATTGTGGAAGCTTTAATTGCATCTCATTTACTGTTTCTCTGCCTGCGACTTCCTAAACAATTTGTTTATATCGGCATTTGTATATTTCCCAGCTCTGTGTAGGAGCACAGGCTTGTGGTTATTCTGCCAGGATCTCATCTTTCAATTAAATAATAAAATAGCTGAGAAAGTTCTGTCTCCCTGAGCTGCTTATTGTTCATATGCCCAGGCCAATGCACAGTCAGGCAGGTAATGATGCCAAAATGAATATTTTAACAAATGCAATTTGTACAGCCTGAAATAAAACGTAATTCTGAATTAAACAAAAAGGGCAAGAGAAAATGCAGATCCCTCGGCACAATGAGACGAGCGGAGACTGGAAAATAATGATATAATCAGGAAAGTGTAATATCCCATTGAAATGATTGCTTGATTCTCTTTAGGAACATTAACTAAGCGCAGAAAATTAACCAGTGACGGCTTTGCCGGCAGCGCAACACTTCGCCAGGTGAAGATTCGCTCAGACAACGCTAATTCACTAACATGCAAAGTTGCATCCAGGGCACCGAACGCTGGCGAAGTTGCGCTAGCGTTAATTCGGCAAGCAGAGCGAAGTTGCGCTAGCGTTGGCTAATTTGCATATGGTGAGAAGTGAGTCTCTAATTTTCGCTAGGCACTAACAAATGCTAGCGCATCTTCGCTATGAAATGCTCGCACTGCCGAAGTAACGCTAGTGAAAAGTCGCAACTTTGCATTTGCACTTGGCGAAGTGGTGCATTGTGTGCAAATCCTGAACCGGATCCCGAACTGAATCCTGGATTCGGTGCATCCCTAATATACAGTATATATATTCCATGTAGATACCAGCACTCACAATATAAGTCTTTAGTTTGCCTGGGTGCAGGGTCATCAAATAATTTCTATCCCTTTAGAAATTATTCAGCAACCGCTCCTCCTCTGCCTCGCCATTCTGTCAATCCCTGCACTGGCTTCCGTTACCTATCAGAATCAAATTCAAATTATAGACCCTGACTTTCAAAGCACTTCATAACTCTGCCCCACCCTACATCTCTGAACTCATCTCTATATACTCACCCACTCGCTTACTACGCTCCTCTACTGACCTGCTACTCAACTCTTCTCTCATTACCTTCTCACATGCTCGCATTCAAGACTTTGCAAGGGCTGCACCCCTCCTCTGGAACTCTCTCCCATGGTCTGTCGCGAACCCCATAGACTTCAATGGGAAGGCGAACTTTAACATCTAAAAAAGACATTTCTGGCCAGAAAAATGATTTTAAAGTTGTTTAAAGGGTGCAACGACCTGGACAGTGGCATGCCAGAGGGGGATCAAGGGCAAAAATGTATCTGAAACATCTGCCTGTGTGTGCTTGGAAGAGATAGTGTAGGGGGAGAGCTGTTAGTGATTTCAGGGACAGATGATAGTAAGTTTGCTGGCTAGTAATCTGCTTGATACTGCTCTGTATTGGAGGGACAGAAGTCTGCAGGGATTTGAGGGACATTTTAGCTTAGGTAGCTTTGCTGGCTAGTAATCTACTGTTCTCTTTAAACAACTGCCATACGTTGACCTTGTAGGCATTGTTTGCCCAGTTTTTTTGGACGCAGCCACTGAAGCACAGTTGACAGAAAAATTATGCCATATAAATGCTGAAAATATAAATTTTTTTGGTTGCAGCCACTGAAGCACAGAGGCCAGAAAAATTATGCCATATAAATGCAGAAAATATGCATTTTTTTGGACGCAGCCACTGAAGCACAGTTGCCAGAAAAAATATGCCATATAAATGCTGAAAATAGTCATTTTTCGCCATACGTTGACCTTGTAGACATTGTTTGCCCAGTTTTTTTGGTTGCAGCCACTGAAGCACAGAGGCCAGAAAAAATTAAACCAGTAGGGTTTGCACCCTAGTTTGTAACGGTGGCGGAGGGAGGAGGACGCTAAAGGACAGCTGTGTGTGGAGTCATGAGGCTTGAAGAGAAGGACAGCTGCATAGAAGTCAGAACAAGTCTTCCGGCGTGCAGTAACCCTCCGAGATCCACCCCTCATTCATTTTAATAAAGGTCAGGTAATCGACACTTTTGTGACCTAGGCGAGTTCTCTTCTCAGTTACAATCCCTCCTGCTGCACTGAAGGTCCTTTCTGAGAGCACACTTGAGGCTGGGCAAGACAAGAGGTTCATGGCAAATTGTGACAGCTCTGGCCACAGATCAAGCCTGCGCACCCAGTAGTCCAGGGGTTCATCGCTCCTCAGAGTGTCGATATCTGCAGTTAATGCCAGGTAGTCCGCTACCTGCCGGTCGAGGCGTTCTTTGAGGGTGGATCCAGAAGGGTTGTGGCGCTGCCTTGGACAGAAAAACATTTGCATGTCTGACGTTACAGACCGGCCAAAGGGCTTTGTCCTTGCAGGTGTGCTCGTGGCAGGATTACTGGCACCTCTGCCCCTGGAATGTTGATGAGTTCCTGAAGTGACATCACCCTTAAAAGCATTGTACAACATGTTTTGCAGGCTGGTTTGTAAATGCCGCATCTTTTCGGACTTGTGGTATGTTGGTAACATTTCTGACACTTTATGCTTGTACCGAGGGTCTAGTAGCGTTGCGACCCAGTACAGGTCCTTCTCCTTAAGCCTCTTGATACGGGGGTCCTTCAACAGGCATGACAGCATGAAAGACCCCATTCTCACAAGGTTGGATGCAGAGCTATCCATCTCCGCTTCCTCATTATCAAGGACTGCATCATCCACGGTCTCCTCCCCCCAGCCACGTACAAGACCAGGGGTCCCCAAAAGGTCACCACTAGCCCCCTGGGAAGCCTGCTCCTGTTGGTCCTCCTCCTCCTCCTCCACAAAGCCACCTTCCTCCTCTGACTCCACTTCTGGCACCTCTCCCTGCGTTGCAGCAGGTGCCTGGGTTCGTTCTGGTGATTCCGACCATAAATCGTGCGCTTCCAGCTCCTCGTCACGCTGGTCTACAGCCTCATCTGTCACTCGTCGCACGGCACGCTCCAGGAAGAAAGCGAAGGGTATTAGGTTGCTGATGGTGCCTTCGGTGCGACTGACCATATTTGTCACCTCTTCAAAAGGTCGCATGAGCCTGCAGGCATCGCGCATAAGCACCCAGTAACGGGGGAAAAAAATCCCCAGCTCTGCAGATCCAGTCCTACCACCCAGTTCAAAAAGGTACTCGTTGACGGCCCTTTGTTGTTGCAGCAGACGTTCCAACATAAGGAGCGTTGAATTCCAGCGAGTCTGGCTGTCAGAAATCAAACGCCTGACTGGCATGTTGTAGCGCTGCTGAATGTCAGCAAGGCGTGCCATGGCTGTGTAGGAACGTCTGAAATGGGCCGACACCTTTCTGGACTGGGTGAGAACGTCCTGGAATCCTGGGTACTTGGAGACAAAACGTTGGACTATTAAATTTAACACATGTGCCATGCAGGGCACATGTGTTAAATTTCCCAGTCTCAACGCTGCCAACAGATTGCTTCCATTGTCACACACCACTTTTCCGATCTGCAGTTGGTGTGGGGTCAGCCACCGATCGGCCTGTGACTGCAGAGATGACAGGAGTACAGATCCGGTATGGTTTTTGCTTTCCAGGCACGTCATCCCCAAGACAGCGTGACAACGGCGTACCTGGCACGTCGAATAGCCTAGGGGGAGCTGGGGGTGCACAGGTGTGGAGGAGGAGAAGGAGGACCCAGCAGCAGAGTAAGAAGAAGAAGAGGAAGAAGACGAGGTAGAGAGCGATGGAGGAGTAGAGGTGGTGGCAGAACCGCGTGCAATCCGTGGCGGTGACACCAACTCCACTGTTGTTGTTGTTGTTGAGCTACCCATTCCCTGCTTCCCATTCCCAGCCATTACCAAGTTCACCCAGTGGGCAGTGTAGGTGACATACCTGCCCTGACCATGCTTGGAGGACCATGCGTCAGTAGTCATATGGACCTTTGGCCCAACACTAAGTAACAGAGATGCGGTAACTTGGCTCTGCACATGTTGGTACAGGTGTGGTATTCCCTTTTTAGAAAAAAAATTGCGGCTGGGTACCTTCCACTGCGGTGTCCCAATTGCTACAAATTTGCGGAAGGCCTCAGAGTCCACCAGCTGGTATGGTAAAAGCTGGCGGGCTAAGAGTGCAGACAAGCCAGCTGTCAGACGCCGGGCAAGGGGGTGACAGTCAGACATTGGCTTCTTACGCTCAAACATGGCCTTCACAGAAACTTGGCTGGTGGCAGATGACTGGGAATGGGAACAGGTGGTCAAGGTGGAAGGCGGAGTGGAGGGTGGTTCAGATGGGTCAAGGAGAGCAGAGGTAGAGCAGTAAGATGCTGGACCAGAAGGAGTGTGGCTTTTAGTTTGCCTGTTGCCTTTGAGGTGTTGCTCCCAAAGTGCTTTGTGCTTGCCGCTCATGTGCCTTCGCATAGAAGTTGTACCTATGTGGCTGTTGGGCTTACCAAGGCTCAGTTTCTGACTGCACTCATTGCAAATTACAATGCTTTTGTCAGAGGCACACACATTAAAAAAATCCCACACTGCTGACTTTTTGGAAGTGTGCGATCTGGCGGTAACAGTAGAAGTTGGCGGCAGTGGCGGCAATGGCGGGTGCGTTGGCCGGCTGAACACAGGTGCCGATACATGTTGTTGCCCTACTGATCCCTGCGGGCTGTCCTCCCTGCTTCTTCTAAGTCTTATTCTCCTACTGCCTCTCTGACTCTCCGTCTCTCCATCTGAACTACCCTCCTCTTGCTCTCTTCTACTAGGCACCCACAAAACATCAATCTCCTCATCATCATTCTCCTCAGATGCATCAATTTCTTCTGACACATCACAGAAGGAAGCAGCAGCGGGGACCTCCTCCTCATCACTCATCATTATGTCCATCTCTGTCGTGTTCTCTGCCAGAATTAAATCTGGTGTAACGTCCTCATCTCCTTCATCTTCTTCTGCCAATAATGGTTGCGCATTACTCAGTTCAAGAAACTCATGGGAAAATAACTCCTCTGACTCCAGTGAAGAAGGGGCACCGGTGGTGGAGGAAGTGTTACGTGGGGTGGCCATAGCAGTGGAGGATGAGGAGGATGTTGTGGTAAAGTTAGAAACGGTAGAGGATGGGGTGTGCTGTGTAAGCCAGTCAACTACCTCTTCAGCATTTTGGGAGTTCAGGGTCATTGGCTTTTTAAAACTGGGCAATTTGCTATGGCCACAGGATTGCATAGCAGCACGGCCCCTAGCACGGCCTCTGCGTGGCGGCCTGCCTTTGCCTGGCATTATTTTTAAAAAAACAACAACAACAAAAACTCAGTTGGTTTTTCTGGAAACGATAATACACACAGCTAGATGGCGGTTTGAAGAAAACAGTGTGCAAATAATGCCTACAAGGTCAACGTATACACAGCGGTGGATACGGATTACGTAAAATATATGAATGCTGCTTGAAAAAAAGTAACTCAAGAGGTTTTTCTAGAGACGATAATATTATCAATATTTAGACAAAATGTGAACAAGCTCACACAGCTAGATGGCGGTTTGAAGAAAACACTGTGCAAATAATGCCCACAAGATCAACGTATACACTACTACAGCGGTGGATACGGATTACGTAAAATATATTATGGCTGCTTGAAAAAAGTCACTCCGGTGTTTTTTCTGGAGACGGTAATATTATGGATATTTAGACAGAATGTGAACAAGGTCACACAGCTAGATGGCAGTTGGTTGAATAACACACTGGGCAAAAAATGCCTACAGGGCAAATAATGCCTAAAAGGTCAACTTATACACTACTACAGCGATGGATACGGATTACGTAAAATTTATTATGGCTGCTTGAAAAAAGTCACTCCGGTGTTTTTTCTGGAGACGGTAATATTATGGATATTTAGACAGAATGTGAACAAGGTCACACAGCTAGATGGCTGTTGGTTGAATAACACACTGGGCAAAAAATGCCTACAGGGCAAATAATGCCTAAAAGGTCAACTTATACACTACTACAGCGGTAGTAAAATAAAAAAAAGTAAAATAAAAAAAAAATGAATATTGAAAAAAAAAAATTACAGTTGGTGCTGCTGAACTACTAGGAGCAGCAGATTAGCACACCAGTCCCACTCCCCAACACTGCTAGACTAATAGCACTGGGCTCTTATAGTAGTAGTAGTAGTAAAACAACAAAAAAATAAATAAAAGCAGTCCTTACAAGGACTACTGTTATTGCAGCAGTCAGCAGATGAGATCAGAAGCAGGACAGCTGCCCACTGCAGCTACATACAGAGCACTGCAGTAGAAGGTAGATTACTAGCCAGCAAAGCTACCTAAGCTTAAATGTCCCTCAAACCCCTGCAGACTTCTGTCCCTCCAATAACAGAGCAGTATCAAAACGATTACTAGCCAGCAAACTTTCAACTGTCCCTGAAATCACTAACAGGCAGCAGCTCTCTCCCTACACTATCTCTTCAGCACACACAGGCAGAGTGAAAAAACGCTGCAGGGCTTCGGTTTTTATAGGGAAGGGGAGTGGTCCAGGGGAGAGCTTCCTGATTGGCTGCCATGTACCTGCTGGTCTGGGGTGAGAGGGCAAAAAAAAGCGCCAACAATGGCGAACCCAAAATGGCGAACGTCGCGCGACGTTCGCGAACTTCCGGCGAGCGCGAACACCCGATGTTCGCGCCATCTCTACTTGTGTATTACTCCCTTCCCTTTAGAGTGTAAGCTCTTTTGCATAGGGCCTTCCTCACCTTTTGTACCTGTATTGATTGTGATGTATGTTACTCCATATATTCTATGTATGTAATTCATGTGATGTAGTTGTATAATCACATTTACTTTACAGTGCTACGCAATATGTTGGCGCTATATAAATACATGTTAATAATAATAATAATAATAATAAAGATCCGCACTATCAGGACTTAAATTTAAACAAATGACTTTATTGAAAAGCAGAAGACTGACGTTTCGGCCCAAACACAGGCATTTCTCAAAGTGCCAAATCAACAGTGAACATGCCTTAAAGGACCATTAACATCAAAAAATGAAATTGTTGTAATGAAATAATGTAGTGTTGCCCTGCACTAGTAAAACTTCTGTGTTTGCTTCAGAAACATTACTATTGTTTATATAAGCTGCTGCTGTGTAGCCATGAGGGCAGCTATTCAAAGGAGAAAAGGCTCAAGTTACACAGCAGATAGCAAACAAGCTCTGTAGAACATAATGTTATCTGTTATCCATTATTTATCCTGTGCCATATAGCCGTTTTTCAATTTCCGCCATTGCTACTCAGCAGCTTGTTTATATGAACTATAGTAGTGTTTCTGAAGCAAACACACCAGTTTTACCAGTGCAGCGCAACACTACATGATATTTTCATTACTTTAAAACACTTTCAGTTTTTGGTGTTACTGTTCCTTTAAATACACCCTATGGCGGAAAAAAAACAGCTGCATTCCCCATGACGTACAGGTATCTAACCGTCACAGTGGGGCCACCCCCTTTAAAAATGTCACTGTGGATATATACACTATACAAACTTATTATATTCAATATATCACCATTTAAAAACTCAGTGTTAATAGAATTCATCAAAAACACGCAAGTTAAAACGAAGACACAAAATAGCAATCTTGAATGAATCCATCTTGTAACATTAAATACATAAATAAACATAGTTGCTAATGTGTCGATCTCTGAGTAGATGATTTACACTATTGTGCAAAGGCTACCAGTCATTATAATGGGCTCATCGAAATGTACCGCCCCTTTAACTACAAGTCACGTGTGATAAATATCCTCGGCATTTCATATTATTTACTGTATTTGTTTCATTTCTGCGTGAAATACATCGTGACATGATCAGCAATTGCACTTCTTGTGCTTCCCAGTGTCCCCCATACACTGCCCCTGATGTAACAGACCTCCCTATTCTCTGCCCAGTGAAATCCACCCCTTAACAGCATAGTCCCACCCTTTACTGCCCTTTGGCTGTGACCAGGAACGGACTGGCAATCTGTGTTTTCTGGCAAATGCCAGAGGGGCTGCTATAAGGTCCCATAGAAAGTCAGTATTTAGTGGGCTGGTGGGGGTTGTTTGGGCCTCTATGTGGGCTGATTGGGCCTCTGTGTACCTGAAATGCCAGTGCCTATTTTAATTCTCAATCCGGACCTGGCTGTGACCAATCACCACTTCTCCTTGCGGGCCAGTAAAAATCCATCAGAAAAGTGGCAACATGACGATGTTTATTTTCCATTTTGTGCCCTGAGCATCAGGTAGAAGAACTGACACGGGTCTCAGCACTTCAAAACCAAGCAGAGGGTGTCTAGTGATGTGTGGGTTCACCTGAAACCCATAGGGACCTGCGGGTTGAGCACCAGTTGGGCTGCTTTGGGTTCAAATTTGGCCATCCATTGCATTTTAGGATTGCATGAGGACAGAGTCGGACTGGGGCAACGGGACACCGGGAAAAAACTTGGTGGCACCCACCGGCCCAGACCTGCTTCCCCGGGTTGCCCCACAAAGACGAGCTGTTCCGTCATGGTGCAGTGGCCTTCATACATGTGCATGGCGTGACATTCCCAAGATGGGGAGGCTTGAAGGGGGCCCCAGGGACTGCCAGGAGGGCCCCGTGGGCCCCCAAGGCTCCATTCGAACCCTGCATGAGGATCAGATCAGGGAAGTACACTCCTTCTGTGCTTCCGAAGATTCCCTATCTTGGAACCAGATGCACAAACACAAGTAGTGTACAGAACAAGAAGATACCGGTTCAAGTTGGGTGCAGGTCCTACAATGGCAACCTTTAGCTGGTTACTGTCTGGTGCAGGTTAAGGGCATTTGTATCACTTTGCACCCCGCCCTGCACGTAGTAAATGACCCCTAATGTCCTAAACTATTTGTCAATAAGTGCACTTGTTTCCTCTTTATTAGTATAATTCTTTCCCGAACAAGAGGGCAGAATGCAAGTTTTCTAACGGAGACATGTGTTGACTAAGATAATAAGGACTAAATCGACATAAAAATGAATTATGGATTAACTGCCCCCAGGATCTAAAGTCAGGCGCTAATCCTGCTAAAGGCTACTCGCTGGGAGCTTTACACCGTCCCTAATTAACAGTCTCACACCTCCAATGCAAAGGACACTTTATTAGGAACACACACCTCATTAACAGACAATTGGTTGAACAGCGCCAGTCGTTAATGAGCATTTAACCGAAGGAGCAGCAATAACCTGGGCTTTTCCTAATAAAATATCCCTATGGCTGATAATACCCCCTCACCCCTGTATTCTCAGTGCACTTAATTAAAAGCTTTATATGAAAGGAATATTAAACCTTCCTGGAGATATTCACACTCTTAATGTGAATTCTTGTCCTACATAAAACTTGCAGTAACTGAAATACCCGTTGGGTTATTAACACTTGACTAAATATGCTTTGTAACATTTAGCAGCATTTTCAACTTTTTCCCCACAAAAATAGTGATCTTTTTTTTTTATTTTTGTAGGCGGGATGAAAACTCGTATGCCAACTGGTAGCTGGGTTCAGGGACAACAAGAAAAAGGACTTATAATTTTACATAAAAAAGTAAGCACTATAGTAAAGAGCAGAGGGAGTGATTACAATATACAGGTAGGAAGAGCGATTAGAAGCAGAAAGATGGAGATTATATGGCCCTCTATAGGTGGTAGTTAGACTTCCCCTTAAATATCTTGATCTCCTGGTTGGATTCCTGGTCAACAGAAAGATATTAATAAAATAAAAAGTGCCTTGAGCAGGCCAGCTAAAGTAGTTGGGTCTAATAATAAAGAGGGCCATTTACTATGAGCCTTAAGGCAAGTGCTATAACACTAAGGGCACAAAAGTGCACTCCCTTAGAGCTAATTTAAAAGCACTTGTGTCCAAGGTCTGTCTGTTTCTACACCAGGAACAGAGCAGAATAACAGCAGATTGTCCTTACCAACTATTGTAGGCACTCCCAGAATTTCATGCACGTTAGGGGGACAGGTAGGGGTGCAATAGGGTAGACACCTAAATGCAAGTATATTCTTCTGCTCCATTTTGGAGTGGATTGACCTGCAGAAAGTGCAGTGGATTGTGCCTGTTTACATGTTGCACCCTAAATTGCACTTGGTAATGCTTCTCATAAAAGGGGTTTATTTTGGACAGAAAATAGGGAACCTCAACAGTTTCCTCTGAACCAGAAGTAATAGACAGAACTAAGAGAGTTGAATACATAATGGCTCTACTTTAAGATAAGATAGACTTCTCTACTAAGGTGTGGTCAGCCTGGGACTTGGCACCTCATTCCATAGGGTACAGGCTCTTCACCATTTATTGCAGCAAATATCATGAAATGTTTTAATTTCTCAGATACATTAAGTTGGTACCCCCTCGATAGCCCATGGATATATGATATAGCAGGGGTCTCCAACATTTTTTTACCCATGAGCCACATTCAAATGTAAAAGTAGTTGGGGAGCAACACAAGAATAAAAAAGTCCCTTTCAGTGCCAGATAAGGACTGTTGGCCATTAGGTAGCCCCTATGTGGACTGGCAGCCTACATGAGACTCTACTCGGCAGTATACTTTGTTTTTATGCCATTAAAACTTGCTTCCAAGCCTGGAATTCAAAAAATAATCACCTGCTTTGAGGCCACTGAGAGCAACATCCAAGGGGTTGGGGAGCAACATGCTGCTCACAAGCTACTGGTTGGGGATCACTGTGATATATAATGAAGGAAGCACATGGCTCTTTTTCTATAGACTCCACCTGTCACCCAGGGTGAGTGTGCTGGGTAGTGAGGGGTAAATTTTCTCCCGTAATTCGCAAAACTGCGAAAAATTAGCAAAATGCAAATTTTGACACCGGCGTCAATGGTGTCCCTTAATTGTCGTTGGCGTTCAAATTGACGCCGGCTTCTAAAAAATAAAATTGAACCCGCCGCCGCATTTTTGCGTCGATTTCGCGAATTTATTTGCCGCAAATTTAGGCCTGACGCATAGATTCGCCCATCACTAGTGCTGGAGAGTTATACAAGCTAGCTTAGCAACAGCAGTATTGGACGCCACCAAGAATAGTATGGAGTTCTACAAGGTGACACCCACTTAGTTTGGGGGCCAAAATCTGAATTTGGGGTCCATTAACTGGAGGTATACGAGTGTGAGCCACTGTTTAATGTGTAATGTTTGCTATTCTTCTTATCCTATATTTTGCTCCATCTGTTGTTGTAACCAGGCAAGTGCCTATGCGTTATGCAGTAAATTTTCTATTTGGTTGAAAATCGCTGGTACCCTGTTGTGTTATATTGTACGAAAGCCATTATTGACCTTATTGCTTTAGATGATAGAATTCCAAGGTGACTGGATGATTATCACTTTGTCTTTAAACCCCCCCACGTGCTCTGCATCTATAGGACATTGTCCTTTTATTGAAATCAATTGTAATATGTAGGTGAGAGTATTTGTACTGATCAGTAATTATGTCCGAGCACAAGATAAAATAAGATCCTTAATTACAAACACATAGTTCCTGCAAACCCACTGATTAGAAATAATTAGCACCGTTTCCCTTCTGCCCCTGGTTCTTTTCCCAGCGCTTCCTTGACTTTATACATTTCAGAGGGAAGGGACGACCCTACGGGGCTGAATCGTTTGTCCGACGTGACATCACGCTGTGCCACTTTAATTAGATTGCCAGTCTCCTTAAAGTCAGAAATTATCCCAAGTCGTTGCCATATTTTTGGGCTGTGATTGTGAACTTTGGAGTCATTCATTTTGCTAATGATGTGTAAAAGAGTAATCAAGATTAGCCTTTATATGTCGAGTAAACAGGAAGATGAAAGACTCGCTCGGTTTTATATGGCAGTAAATCTTGTTATGGGGATGAAAAATAAAAATGGTAAATTGATTTTATTTTGTAAGGAGAGAAGATCATCTGACTTGCAATACAGTTATGGGACCGGTTATCCAAAATGCTTGGAACCTGGGGTTTCCCAGATTATAGATCTTTCTGTAATTGGATCTTCATACCTTAAAGGGATCCTGTCATCAGAAAACATGTTTTTTTCAAAACGCACTGTACATGTAAACTGGTTTCAGGCTACAAACCGCCCACTAAGTTTGCTCATAGTCTGTACAGAGAGATCCCATAAAACTATGGCAGCATAGGTATTCCCTGTACTAAGCACAATTCAGCAGGAACAGTCCCTAAGTTTGCTCATAGTCTGTACAGAGAGATCCCATAAAACTATGGCAGCATAGGTATTCCTCTGTACTAAGCACAATTCAGCAGGAACAGTCCCCTAAGTTTACTCATAGTCTGTACAGAGAGATCCCATAAAACCAGGACCAGAACTAGGGGTAGGCAGAAGAGGCACATGTCCGGGGTGCAAAGGGTGCCCTGGCTGTCTCTAGTTCCTAGCTTCTGAAGTGGAGAACGTTCTCTCCTGCCTCTGATGCGCGCTTCTGCCTCTGAGACACGGGAGGAAGCATGCGCAAACGAGCGTGCACAGACATACATGCATAATCCCTGGTTGCCCCTAGTTCCTAGCTTCTGAAGTGGAGGCGTCCACTCCTGCCTCTGATGCCCACTTCTGCCGCTGAGAAGTAAGCATGCGTGGGAGTAAGCATGCGCACGCGCGAACGAGAGTGCGCAGACATACGCGCATACGGGGCAGGGTGATGTGAGCACCCTGCCTTGGTCGCACAAGCAGCTTGGCCTGGTGCTGCATAAAACTATGGCAGCATAGGTATCCCCTGTACTAAGCACAATTCAGCAGGAACAGTCCCCTAAGTTTGCTCATAGTCTGTACAGAGAGATCCCATAAAACTATGGCAGCATAGGTATTCCCTGTACTAAGCACAATTCAGCAGGAACAGTCCCTAAGTTTGCTCATAGTCTGTACAGAGAGATCCCATAAAACTATGGCAGCATAGGTATTCCCTGTACTAAGCACAATTCAGCAGGAACAGTCCCCTAGGTTTGCTCATAGTCCGTACAGAGAGATCCCATAAAACTATGGCAGCATAGGTATTCCCCTGTACTAAGCACAATTCAGCAGGAACAGTCCCTAAGTTTGCTCATAGTCTGTACAGAGAGATCCCATAAAACTATGGCAGCATAGGTATTCCCTGTACTAAGCACAATTCAGCAGGAACAGTCCCTAAGTTTGCTCATAGTCTGTACAGAGAGATCCCATAAAACTATGGCAGTATAGGTATTCCCTGTACTGAAGTGGAGGCGTCCACTCCTGCCTCTGATGCCCACTTCTGCCGCTGAGAAGTAAGCATGCGTGGGAGTAAGCATGCGCACGCGCGAACGAGAGTGCGCAGACATACGCGCATACGGGGCAGGGTGATGTGAGCACCCTGCCTTGGTCGCACAAGCAGCTTGGCCTGGTGCTGCATAAAACTATGGCAGCATAGGTATTCCCTGTACTAAGCACAATTCAGCAGGAACAGTCCCCTAGGTTTGCTCATAGTCTGTACAGAGAGATCCCATAAAACTATGGTAGCATAGGTATTCCCTGTACTAAGCACAATTCAGCAGGAACATTTTAATCTACAGTGACCAATTAAATGTATAAATCAGTAATAAATGTTTGGCCTATAGGCAAAGTTAACCCCCTTGTCATCAGTCTGGTACCTGTGGAATGCAAGGGTGTGACTGGTTGAACAAGAGTCAGTGAGTTGGTTTGGGGCTGTTTTGCCTTTGCAGGAAATAAAGCCTTTAATGAATGTCTGCGAATCGGAGCTCAGTGAAGGCACCTGCAGCAATAAAATCCAATGTCCTATTATGTGTCAGTAGAACGGCTACTGCCCAGCGTCCCTCATTCATAACCTGAGCCCAAGTCTTTGTGGAATGTCCGCAGGTGATAAACTCAGTGACAGCTGAAAGTTTCTCTCTTGTCTAATTATGGCTGCTGTGTATGCCGAGTACTTGTCCTCCGGGGGTTCTGCGGCCATCTGTCTGTCTTGTGTTTCCCACATCTCCATTCCCCAAGATAAAAATCCATTCTGCTCCCTGGGCGACTCTGGAAGCATTTCCCATTTCACTAGAAAAATACCCATTTTTTTTATCAGGTGCATCGAAAACAACGGAAATTAAATATAAGATGAAATATGACTTTAGTCGGGAAACCAGTTGTAAGGAAACATATTTAAAGGGTACACTTTCCTACAGAGATATAATTAGGTTCTATCAAACAACTGTACTACTAAACAAACCCAAGGAGAAATGTTCTTTCATCCAGCCGGAGTGATAAGGAATTAAAGGGGACCCGTCACCCAAAAAAATTATTCAAAATCCTATTTTATCACATTAGTCAAGCAAAATGAACTTTAATTACACTGTATAAATTATTTGAATCTTGTTTCCTTCCGTCTGGGAATTCATAATTATAACAAGCAGGCAGCAGCCATTTTGTGGACACTATTATTAAGACAAGTCTTGTATCATCTCAGAATCTTGTTTGTGCACCAGAATGGGGGACCCGATGTCCATCCCCATGTCCTGGCTACACAATTAAATGGTAAAGAGAACTGGGGAATGTGGGGAGAGCAGTGACATGTAGGAAGTGCTGAATGGAAAGTGAAAGTAATTGTCTGCCCCGCCTCTATGCCACTGGCATAGAGGAGGGGCAGACAATATTTGATTGACAGCTGAGATTTTTAAATGAGCTTACAGCAGCTATGAATGCTTTAATAAAAAAATAGAACTTGGATTTCATGTTTAATTTGAAAAGGACTTTTATTATACAGATTTTTGTGTCTGGGTGACAGGTCCACTTTAAAAGCACCCTATGTACTTACAATACACAGTGATCCATGGAGCTGGAGCTAAAGGCTAATTGAGGTGTTTTCTGGACAGGGGCACACGCTGGCCACTTACCTGGCGACTGTATATGAACACGCAGTCAATTCTGCCTTTAATCATCGCTTATAATGTAACAAAAAAGCTGCAAAAAAGGAAAATGGAGTTTCCGCACGCTGAACGTATTTACAAAACAAAATCTTTATTAGTCATAGGCACACACAGTATCACACTCGACGCGTTTCAAGTGTGATGCGTTTTTTACTTTAAATACACGTCATCCATTCGGCCTCAACACCAGATTTGATATCTCCTATTTTACTTAAATACACTATGGGGCAGATTTATCAAGGGTCGAAGTCGAAGTGAATTCAAGGGACTTTTCAAAGTAAAAAAATTTGGAAACTCCATGTTCCTTTCCTGCAATTCAATACGGAGTGGGACGCCAACAGGGTCGGACTGGTCACCGACCTGGTCTTCACCAACGCCCTTTTGGGGCCCCGGGCTTTCTGCTGCAGAATCAACAGGGAACCTGAGCACGTCTCGAAGTACAGACAAGGAGAAGGCGGAGTCAATAGCCAGGCAAGGGTCAGGACAGGCACCAAGGATCGGAGTCAGGGGCCAGGCTGAAGTCAATCATCAGAATATCAAACATGGACAAGGCTTAGGCAGGATCAGAGTCAAAAGGCAGGCAGGAGTCATAATAATAATAATCACAAACTAAACTTTAGCAGGAACTGAACAGACAGAAGCCAGATTGGGCAAGGAGGGAACAAGGAAGAAGCAATTTAAATCAATGTTCACCCCCATCCTGTCTGATCTTAAGGGGGACCTGACACCCTAACAAATAATTGCAAATTCTATAAAGTCTATAGTCTATAAAATAAAGTTTACTTACACCATATAAATTATTTTAATGTTGTTTCCTTCACTCTTGCAATTTACAATCCCAGCAAGAAGGCAGGGGCAAGTTTATTAATCACCCCCAAAATCTTTTATATGCACCAGAATGGGGAGCCAGTGTCCATGCCCAGGCTACACAATTATAGGCTTTGCGAAGGGAGGGAAAATGTGAGGGGTGTTGTGATGTCTAGGAAGTGGAAAGTGAAAATAATGGCTACTAGTGATGGGCGAATTTGGGGCGTTTCACTTCGCCGAAAAATGAGTGAATTTCATTTCTGACGCCGGCATCCGTTTTTGGCAAAATTGTGCCGGCGTCCATAAAAACTAGGGATGCACTGAATCCAGGATTCGGTTCGGGAATTCGGCCTTTTTCAGCAGGATTCGGATTCGGCCGAATCTTTCTGCCTGGCCGAACCGAATCCTAATTTGCATATGAAAATTAGGGGCAGGAAGGCAAATCACGTGACTTTTTGTCACAAAACAAGGAAGTAAAAAATGTTTTCCCCTTCCCACCCCTAATTTGCATATGCAAATTAGGATTCGGTTCGGTATTCAGACAAATCTTTCGCAAAGGATTCGGGGGTTCGGCCAAATCCAAAATAGTGGATTCGGTGCATCCCTAATAAAAATGGACGCTGGCGTCCATTTTTTTTTTGACGCCGGTGGTTTTACAAATCGCGGGAATTCACGCCTGGCGAATAAATTCGCCCATCACTAATTGCTACCCCAACTTTATGCCTGAAGCATAGAGGTGGTGCAGGTAATAAATGATTGACAGCTGTAATTTTAAATACCGTATATACTCGAGTATAAGCCGTCCTGAGTATAAGCCGAGGTACCTAATTTTACCTCCAAAAACTGGGAAAGCTTATTGACTCGAGTATAAGCCGAAGGGTGAGAAATGCAGCAGCTTCTGGTAAGTTTCAATCTCGTTTTTGGATGACTATTCTTAGGCGCCGGCTACTATTCGAAGCGCCGGCGAATATTCTTAGTCGCCGGCTACTATTCTAAGGTGCCGGCAAATATTCTTAGGCGCCGGCTACTATTCTAAGGCGCCAGCGAATATTCTTAGGCGCCGGCGACCGTTTTTGCGCTTGACCCGAGTATAAGCCAAGGTAGAGTTTTTCAGCATATTTTGGGGGCTGAAAAACTCGGCTTATACTCGAGTATATACAATACATTTAAAACAGATATGGATGTTTTAATAAAAAAAAAAAGAATTTGGGTCTCAAGTTTAATTTGCAAATTACTTTTATTATATTTATTATGTCTGGGTGACAGGTCCCTTCTAAAAACTGGCCTTGCAAGTGTCCCTTAGAAAGCAGATAGACATGACACCTGGGGGCGAATGAACAAAAGACGGTGAGCACTCCACGTCCACACGAGAAGTTTAAAATAAAGAATTTATTTCAACAAGGTTAAAAGCAAAGCACCTGACGCGTTTCGTATCCACGATACGTAGTCATAAATAAGAGACTCAGGGGTACCCATTGGCTTACTTAAATCTAAAAAGCGGACATTACATCATTAATTATTTAATTGGAAAAAAACACACACTATTAATTAATTATAATTGTGACACTTGGGGTGACCAATGTCTCTTGTCTCCAGCTCATTTATTGTAATACAAGTCTTCGCTTATTTAATGAGATCAGTGGGATAATGAATAAGAACAATTCCCACCAGCCCCAAACTGAGAAATCTATTTTGCATTTAGTTTCATGAAACCTTTGACATATTTCCTGAGCTTCTTGAGATTCCCCCAACAGGTCTGTGATGTTCTGCAGAGCATCCCCGACACTTTCTCTGTCCCTCGTTCTGTAGAAATGATACAACATTTCCTTGGTTCCATTACAGTTTATTTCAAGCATGGACCAGCGCAGGTACCTCTCCACCTTCTTATTCCAAATAAAAGTCTTGATCGATTCAATTCCAGCTCTGAATAAATTTTCTGCGCTTGTGTATACGAATAGCGGTTCATTCCTCGCCGTTACCTTTGTCGGTTCAGCGGCAAATGAGATGCAGCCGACGCACCCGGCTTTGTGTTCTCCAGATTAGACTCGTTCGAGGAATAAATTGAAAGAAAACAGAAGACGAGAATAAATTCTACCATTTTTTTTTCTCACTCCAAATGCATTAAAGACAATGGGGGTCATTTATAAAGTTCGCGCAGCGCATATTTTTCGCAAATGGTTGCATTGCGCATGTTTTTTGCTGAGCGCTAATATATTGCACTGCTCTGCCCGTCTTTCCGGTTTTTGCGAATTCGCAGAGTGAATAAATTTTCGCAAATGGCGCGCCAATGAGACAGGGGTTTGCGCGAGCGCACCCAATGTGCGAGGTTGTTGTGCGTGAAAATAGCATTGACAGTAACTTAAATTTTGCAAAACTGTTTTGCGAATATTTTATCCGCCACCAAAGTTGTGGCGTAATTGAGTCGCAGAGTGTGCGCATAAAGATTCGCAATTTGCGAATTGTGACATATTTATAAAGCCCCTTTAGACATTCGCATTCTGAATAAATTTGCAATTCTGTATGCACCCTCTTATTCAGCTTTATAAATATAACCATGCGCAGGGCAAATATATTCACTTTGTGAACCCATCTGCCCTGCGCGAAGTTTATAAATGACCCCCAATGAGGGTTTTTTTCTTGTGGCGACTTTTTTTGTCTCTGTGACTTTTTATCCAAATGCCCTCAAGTCAATAGGCGTTTATTTCTAAAGTTAATGCCTTGTTTTTTTTCTCATGGCGAATTTTTTGTCACTGCGCCGTTTTTGTCTTGATGACTTTTTGGTTGCTGTGAATTTTTGCCGTAGTTTCGCAAAAAAAAAATAAAATAATTGCAGATGGCGAAATACAGAATTTCCATCTATTAATAATCCCACCGTTCATTCATGTATTAAAATATTATCTTTGTTTCCTCATTTACCAATGACTAATTAATTCAGCCATTTATTCATTCAGCCATTAATTAATTTTGCCATTCATTAAATCATTCATTACTTTAGATGTAATTAATCTTTTACTTATCTGATCTGTTGCAAATATTGATCTTTTGTTTAATAAACCATGGAATTAGTTTGTTTAACCATTCATTCATTTGTATGTTTGTAATTTAAACACTTGATTAAAACATTTTCCATTTAAGTCATTCAACCAACAATTCTTGTATTGCTTATGCATTTAATCATATACAGGTATGGGACCTTTTATCCAGAATGCTTGGGACCTGAAGCTTTCCAGATAACAGATCTTTCCTTAATTCGGATCTTCATACCTTAAGACTACTAGAAAATCATATAAACATTAATTAAACCCAAAAGGCTGGTTTTGCTTCCAATAAGGATTAATTATATCTTAGTTGGGATCAAGTACAAGCGACTGTTTCATTATTATACAGAAAAAGGAAATCATTTTTAAAAAATTTGGACTGTTTGGATAAAATGGAGTCTATGGGAGACGGCCTTTCCTTAATTCGGCATTTTCTGCATAACGGATTTTCGGATAACGGATCCCATACCTGTATTCTCAATGAGATAATTAAACTCTAGGAAACTATAACACAGTTAAGTTAAGGGGGTAGCTCACCTTTCAATCAACTTTCAGTACAGGTATGGGACCTGTTACCCAGAATGCTCAAGACCTGGGGTTTTCCGGATAACGGATCATTCTGTAATTTGGATCTTCATACCTAAAGTCTTCTATAAATTCACGTAAACATTAAATAAACCCAATAGGCTGGTTTTGCCTCCAATAAGGATTCGTTATATCTTAGTTTGGATCAAGTACAAAGTACTGTTTTAAAAGGAAATCATTTTTACAAATTTGGATAAAATGGAGGCTATGAAAGATGGCCTTTCCATAATTCGGAGCTTTCTGGATGATGGACTACCAGTAGCGATGGGCGAATTCGCCGCCGGTGAATACATTTGCAAAACCACCGTGAAAATTCGTCGGCGTCCAAAAAGACGTTGTTTTGCAAATTTTTCGCCGTTTCGTAAATTTTACAGGAAATTCTTGAAATGGCCCAGATAACCAGCTACCAGATAATGGATCCCATACCTGTATTCATTTATAAACAAACATAGTAAGGCCATATAATAACCAGTCTAGGGTCTGTGTTTAAAGGAGAAGGAAAGCTCCAAGACAGTTTATTGCCAATAGAATAGCCACAATAGTGCAAGCTAGAACGCTATATTTATTCTGCAGAATGCTTTACCATACCTGAGTAAACAGCTCTAGACACTGTCTCAGTTTGTTTAGGATAGAAGCTGCCATATACAGTAAGCTTGGTGTGACATCACTTCCTGCCTGAGTCTCTCCCTGCTTAATAACAGCTCTGAACTCAGATTACAGTAGGGATGGGAGGAGGGAGGGGGAGAGGAGCAAACTGAGCATGCTCAAGCCCTAGCCCTGGAGGTTTAAGCTGAAAACAGGAAGTCTGATACAGAAGCCCATGAGTACACAATAGAAGGAAAGAAATGTGCTGTTTCTTTTGACAGAGGACTCAGAGCAGCATTACTTTGAGGGTTTACTGGTGTATTTATATAGACCTTTCTGATAAAGCTTACTTCATTTTAGCCTTTCCTTCTCCTTTAAGCTTTGTGCAATGTGTGTAAATTGGCCATATTTTCCCTTTTGAATCTGAAACACCCAAATCTGTACTATTGTAAAACAAAGGGCAGCTTTAATTAAAAATCATGGTGAAATGTCATTAATAATCTTGGGTGGTCTCATGGATATTATTTTTTTATTTTTTTCCAATTTTACTGAATTAAAAAAGTTTGCAACTGGGTTAATCAAGTCAGTGACCGATCAAGGAAAGTTTTGACAATTTTTTTTTTTTTTGCACATGTACCTGTCACAGTATTTCGTGAAATCTCCACTCAGCCTGGAGAACTTGTAGCACTTTTGAGAAGAAAACCAGAATGTGTATTTTATTTTATTTTTTCTGTGGCATCTCAATAGATCAAAAAACAAAAAAAAAACAAAAAATAAATGATATATTTAGAATAATTCTTAAAACTGGTCAAATCAATTGGGTAAATTCTTAAGAATGTTGGAACTGGGAAAAAAAAAATCAGTGCTACATTAAGGGGCAGATTTACATAGGGTCGAATATCGAGGGTTAATTAACCCTCGATATTCAACTGCCGAAGGTAAATCCTTCAACTTCGAATATCGAAGTCGAAGGATTTACCGCAAATCTGGTAAATTGAAGGATTTACCGAAGGATTTTAATGCATAGATCGAACAATTTTTCTTCACCTAAAAAAAGCTAAGAAAGCCTATGGGGACCTTCCCCATAGGCTAACATTGCACCTCGGTAGGTTTTAGGTGGCGAAGTAGGGGGTCGAAGTTTTTTTAAAGAGACAGTACTTCAATTATGGAATGGTCGAATATTAGAAAGATTTTTAGTTTGAATCGTTCGATTCAAAGTCGTAGTCGAAGGTTAAAGTAGCCAATTTGATGGTCGAAGTAGCCAAAAAAAAATTCGAAATTCGAAGTTTTTTTTATTCTATTCCTTCACTCGAGCTAGGTAAATGTGCCCCCAGATCTTCAGAACATTCACTCAGTATTCATTTTCCTAAATCACCACTGTTGACCATTGATAAACTGACACTCAGTGATGGATGAATTCGTCCTGTTTCAATTCGCCAAAAAAATTCACCAAGTTCCCACGAACTTTGGAAATGGTGAAAAATCAGTGAAATTCAATTTTTGACGCCCGCGTCAATTTTGGCGCCTGTGTCTATTTTGACGCCCACATTAAAGTCAATGGGAGTCTGAATACTGTTGACACGCGACAGTTTTGACGTGAGCGACTTTTCCGCCGTGCCTCCATATTTTTTTGACGCTGGCGAATTTTTTCTGCAGGTTCGCAAATTTATTCGCTGAGGACGAAACACGGAAATTCGCCGTGAATTTTGGCCGGTCAAATTTATTCGCCTATAACTACTGACACTTCAAACAAGAGAGTTTAAGGTTATGTTTTTTTTTTTCCTCCATATCATTTGGCGGATTTTTAAAGCCTGATTACATTTTTCTGCCCTTGAATTGAATTTTCTTGATGGAGATCACTAACTCTTTAGAGATGAACCCAGTAGGGTTTTGTGCTATAATCTAACATGATCTCACATAACAATCCTTGCCAGACAATATCAGGCTATAGGCACCAGTAAGGCTCCTTTATTTGGCCAATATAAGAGATATCAGTTTCCGAGAAGGATCCGTGTGTCTTTCTTTCTGTAAATAAGAAAAATGAAATTTCGAAAGCAGATTTTCGTATTTGACATTTAATTCCGTGTTATGACATAGGCACACAAATCTCCAAGCTATTCCCATTAAAGAACAAATAAACCCTTATTTTCCCAATTTGGCTCCCGGTGTGACATTTCCTGGAGAGTCAAAACGTTTCAGTCGGTGACAGATGTTGAGGTTTTGGTTTAATCGCGTGACGGCGAACTGTCTGCCCAACGCTTATTAAACAGAACTAATGTTTTCATTGCGCATGGTTAATTGTTTTGGAAGGAAAAAAGGCTGCGCTGTCAATTTTCCCTACAATGATTCATAACATTGAAATAACCGCTGACAGTTGTTTAGGGGGCCGAGTTGCTTTAGATAAATGACTTAAAGCTCCGCTGGAAAATTAATTATACGTACCTTTATTAGAAGCATGCGGATGCATAAATAGGAATTATTATCAGAATGATCCATTTGTTGCCTTGGTAAATGTTGCAATTTGAACAGCTCTGCACAGAGACAAGTATGGGCATATTTTATACATTTATATGTCTGAATAATTTGGTTAATTTAATGGCATGTTATAATGTATATTGCACCATTTGTGAGGGTCTCTGTAGGCAAATGGTTTAGCCGTAGTCAGCTGGATAGAGGTGAGTCTGTAGCGAGTGCATACCTCCCAACTGTCACTTTTTTGGTGGGACAGTCCCTCTTTTGACAGCTCAACCCGCAGTCCCTCATTTGTACTGGAAAGTCCCTCTTTTCTCTGCACTTAACAACCAGAAAAAGAAACAAAGTTTCTCACTTAATTGGCTTTTAGCAGAGCCCAGAACAGCTAACAGGTGCAAATAAGATACCCTGCCAAATTTTGTAAAATGAACATGGTAATTAGGGGGTGTGGCCACAAAAAGGGTGTGGTCAAAAAATTGCTGCGCTACGTGCGGAAAAAAAAAATGTTGTCCCTCTTTTTACTTCCAAAATGATGGGAGGTATGCAAGTGGATAAATGTATGTTTCACACTGACTTGACCAAAATGCAGGAATTTGTTGAGTAGCAACAGTCTGTGCATCTCCAGTAATTGTTGTGTTGATACATGGGTAGTGATGGGCGAATCTCTCCCGAAAAATGCGTGAAAAATCGTGAAAAACGGAAAGTCCACGAAAAATTTGTGAAATTCGTCCGTTTTCACGAAAAATGCGTGAAATTCAGACGTTTTCACGAAAAATTCGTGAAAATTGGACGTTTTCATGAAAACTTCGTGATATGCGGAAGTTTTCACGCAAAATCTAGCAATTCAAATCTTTTCACGAAAAAATCTAGCATTTCGAACATTTTCACGAAAAAATTGTGAAAATCGGAAATCGCCGGCGGCGAAACACGGGAATTCGCTGCGAATTCGTGCCTGCCGAATTTATTCGCCCATCACTATACATAAGAAACAGAAAGAAATTACATCTGTCTGAAATGATGGTCAAACAATCCAAAATACTTGACCCTGATTTATCAGAAGTCCAATGTTCTTCTTGACTTTTCTCCAGCAATGAGAATTGTTGAGAAACGTTTCTTTATTTTGTTGTTCTTTAGCATTTTTTTTTTTTTTTTTTTTTTTTGGTAAATCAACTCTTGCTTTCATACCAACTCTTCCATATGAGCTAAGTGGAATGATAGAAAGGTCCAGCACTGGCGTGTCCATTGGTTTAGATGGATCTTGGCAGTTTTCAGATGCCTCATTTTTACTACTGGTGAGGAGATGACAAATATATTGACTGACTAATCTAAAAGTCTTGATCTTTATCAGGAACCTGATTTTTTTTATTGCCAAGATTATTGGCAAAATAATTTAGCTATCCTTCAAGTATTCCAGCTCATGGGGTATTTTTTGTTATCTATTTTACAGTACTAGGGGGCATTCCGAGAGGGTTTAGTCCTCCGATAAAAGAAAAATAAATGAATATTTATGCAATAAGTACTACAGACAGAGTGATGGGTAAGTTGCCAGACTTTATACGAAATGTTTCTATTATGTAATTGTGTGTGTCACTTAGATTGTTAGCTCCATGGGGCAGGCACCTCCTATATCTCTTTACCTGTGTCTCTGTGAATAGTTCCCTCCATTTGTGCTCTTACAGCATCATCAACTGCACAAATAATCTTCCCTATAGAAGGGTTAATGGTCCATATTTTGTTCTGTTACTAAACAAAATATTGGGCCTCAAATTGTATGAAGATGCATCCTCTATACCACCCCTTCCGGTTTGGCCTTCGCTTCGCCAAAAAGAGCACTTCATTACCCAGATATGGCAGTAACTAGTGATGGGTTAATTTATTCGCCAGGTGCGAATTTGCGCGATTCGCCACCGAAACGCCCGCAAAAGTTTGCGGCAAAAATTTGCCGGCGTCAAAATTTTTTTTTCGAAAAACGGACGTAAAAAATGGCCACCGCCTTCAAAAACTGGCGCCGGCGTAAAAAAAATGGGCCCTGGCGTAAAAAAAACGGGCGCTGGCGTCAAAAACGAGACACCGGCGCCGTTTCGCTAATTTTTCGCAAATTCGCCCATCACTAGCAGTAACATCACACTGCAGAAAATGGATTCAGAGCATTGTATTAACCCCAGACATGCCAACAACCTTACACTGCAGAAAATGAATTTGGAGCATTGTATTAACACAAGACATGTTGATAACATTACACTGCAGAAAATGAATTCAGTGCATTGGGTTAACCCCAGACAAGCCATTTACATCAACCTGCAGAAAATTGATTCAGGGCATTGTATTAACCTCAGATTTGCCAGCAACCTTACACTGCAGAAAATGGATTTGGAGCATTTTATTAACCCACGACATGTTGATAACATCACACTGCAGAAAATGGATTCAGCGCATTGGGTTAACCCAAGACAAGCCATTTACATCAACCTGCAGAAAATGGATTCAGAGCATTGTATTAACCCTAGTCATTCCAGTAACATTACACTGCATCGATCTAAACATCAAACTGCAGAAAAGGATGCTGAGCATATTATTAACCGAAAAAGATTACAAGAAAAATTGGATTCAGATCAATAAGATGACTGTAGAAAATAAATTCTGAGATATATATATATATATATATATATATATATATCACAGACATTCCGATAAGATAACTGCAGGAAATTACATTAACCCATGACATGACAATACAATCATTGCAGAAATTCATCATCATCACAAAGGCCTTAGGGTTACAGAAATAGGATCATAAGCTCATAAGAGCTTGTTAACGTATTTTTAGAGCGCCAACTAGTGATGGGCGAATAAATTCGCCAGATGCAGGCGCTAATTGCGAATTGCGTGAAAAAAATTGGACACATGTCAGAAAGTCGATTGCGGCAAAACTGTCGCTAGTCAACATTTTTCAGACGCCCATTGACTTTAACGCCGGCTTCAAAATTGACACGAGCGTCAGATTTGGCAAGCAAGGCCCTATGAGACCTAAAGCAAAATTCTCATCCATCTTGCCCATGAGCCGGTTCTGCGGGTAGCAATATATATATAGTTCCCTGATTCAATGCAATCTTAAAGGAGAAGGAAAGCTGCTGATGCAGTTTACTGCCAATAGATTAGCCACAATAGTGCAAGCTTGAATGCTATATTTATTCTGCAGAATGCTGAGTAAACAGCTGTAAAAACGGTTTGTTTAGAATAGCAGCTGCCATATTAACTTGGTATGACATCACTTCCTGCCTGAGTCTCTCCCTGCTCACTCATAGCTCTGGGCTCAGATTACATCAGGGAGGGGAGGAGGGAAAAGGGATTGGGGGAGAGGAGCAAATTGGGCATGCTCAAGCCCAAGCCCTGGAGGTTTAAAGGGCATGTAAAGTCTAACATAGAATAAGGCTAGAAAAGCTGTATTTTGTATACAAAATATAAACATGAACTTACTGCACCACAAGCCTAATCGAACAAATAATTTATGCTTTCAAAGTTGGCTACAGGGGGTCACCATCTTGTAACTTTGTTATACATCTTTGCAAGACCAAGACTGTGCACATGCTCAGTGTGGTCTGGGCTGCTTAGGGATCGTCATAAACAAAGCTGCTTGAGTTCTGCATGGCTGGGAAGTAAGGCGGGGGCTCCCCCTGCTGTTCATAAGTATAATTGTTTCCCTGCAGAGCAGTTAGGGACCGTCTGACAATTCCTATCCACAGTAGTAAATGAAGGGAGAATTTCACTACATACAGTCAGCTTTCTTAAAAAAACTGTACACATTTTTTTATTAAAGTATATTGGAGATAGGTTTCTTTTTCATTAAAGAGAGTAAAAATGGGATTTAATTTGTTTGCCTTTATATGCCCTTTAAACTGAAAACAGGAAGTCTGATACAGAAGCCCATGAGTACACAATTGAAGGAAAGAAATGCTGTTTTTCTTTCGACAGAGGACTCAGAGCAGCATTACTTTGAGGGTTTACTGGTGTATTTATATAGACCTTTCTGATAAAGCTTACTTAATTTTAGCCTTTCCTTCTCCTTTAAAATATCATTTTCAATTGTCACCCTTTGCTAAAGATCATCTGTAACTGTCAAAAGAGACCTTGCTTAAAATTTCTATTCTAGGTTCTATTGAATTCTGTAATGAAGTTCTGTCCTGTCAGTTTAAGCACTTGACCTTGAAAAAAAAAAAAAAAAAAAAAACAGGTTTTCAAATGGATTAATTGTAAAAACAGCATTAAGTGCCAAAAATCATACCGCTCGCCTGGCGCCTTAAATGATACACGGTTCTTTTTATGTACAAGAAGTGCCCCGTTCTGTAGCTTCTCGTGCGGAGATTTACATTTTCCCGAGTCACTTTCCCGCTGCTCAGACGCAGCGCAGGTTTGGGTAGGACAATAAAATATTTTATGGGCCTAAACCATTATTTTTACCCATGAAAATGTCACACTTCTAAATTGTCTACATTCCCCGTCCCGACGCCTTCAATGTATTCTATAAACCAGACTCGCTCAATTATTTGGAACAACTCAGTCACTCGGCACCCTAACGACATTCTCTCCAGCGAGAACAAATTCCTCAAATTAAACCAATTAGTCTCCATTTTTTCAGTCCACAATTCTTGTTGATTTCACGGTCGGCACCATCTCCAGGGACTACGAAAAAAAATTGTTGCTATGCACGCCGGGCATGGCGGATTAAATTAGATTTAATTCACTAATCAATGTCTCCTATTGACTTTAAACTGGAAAAGGTACAAAAATAAAAACAAATATCTGGAATTGCGGATACATTGCGGAAAGCAAAAAAGTGTAAATTTTTCCTGAGAGTTTCAGTTTAATATTAATGGTAAAGAGTTGGAAATTGTTAAGTAAAGACTGGTTCTCAAGATCTGTCAGTTATGTGGCTTCTGCTGTATTAGGGCTCGTTTACAGCCGGATGCAGATGTTGTGCACATTGAAACCATTTCTTAAAGGGATACTGTCATGGGAAAAAAATGTTTTTTTCAAAATGAATCAGTTAATAGTGCTTCTCCAGCAGAATTCTGCACTGAAATCCATTTTTCAAAAGAGCAAACTGATTTTTTTATATTCAATATTGGAATCTGACATGGGGCTAGACATATTGTCAATTTCCCAGCTGCCCCAAATCATGTGACTTGTGCTCTGATAAACTTCAATCACTCTTTACTGCTGTACTGCAAGTTGGAGTGATATCACCCCCCTCTCTTTCCCCCCAGCAGCCAAACAAAAGAACAATGGGAAGGTAACCAGATAGCAGCTCCCTAACACAAGATAACAGCTGCCTGGTAGATCTAAGAACAACACTCAATAGTAAAAATCCATGTCCCACTGAGACACATTCAGTTACATTGAGAAGGAAAAACAGCAGCCTGCCAGAAAGCATTTCTCTCCTAAAGTGCGGGCACAAGTCACATGACCAGGGGCAGCTGGGAAATTGAGAAAATTTCTAGCCCCATGTCAGATTTCAAAATTGAATATAAAAAAATCTGTTTGCTCTTTTGAGAAATGGATTTCAGTGCAGAATTCTGCTGGAGCAGCACTATTAACTGATGCGTATTGAAAAAAACATGTTTTCCGATGACAGGATCCCTTTAAAGGTACTTGCTAGAGTCCTGCATCGGGTCAGGTACCCACAAAGTGATTGGGTTTCGTGCCAAAAGTCCCTGTTCTCTGACCGTGCCTGATACTGCCTGTAACCTGCCTGTGAACCCAGCTATGAACCCCGTCCCTGAGGGTATGGCCATTTTTTCCCCTTATCCATTTCATCTGACACTTTGATCCATGTAATGTAATTTCTGGGTTGAAATGTAAGTTAAACTAAATGCAGCTGGGTCTGGGGACATAGTAGGGTGGTGGGTGTGGGTCGGGTTGCAGGTAGGTCTGGACTTGGCCCTGACATTCCAATTACAGAGAGGCCCAAACAGCCCCCCACTAGCCCCTCTGGCATTTGCCAGAACCCACAGATTACCAGTCCGGGCCTGTAGATAATGTGGAAACATGATGGAAACATCTCCCACTGACTTGAACTGACAATGTATTAAAAGTGACAATAAAATGCCTTTGCATGACCCATTTCAAACAATTATGACATTTACTGGAAAACTAGAAAGTTTGCTTCCAACATGGAACAATGTGTAAGGAACTTACCTCTGGTCGCGTCTCTGCCCCTTCTCAAAATGGTGCGTCCGGTTCTGACGCACATGCACAGTGTCATATTTCACGTTCTGCATCACGTCGCAGGCGTCCGGTCTCACGCTCGGCATCACCACGCAGGTGCCCGTCGCCGGTGCATTTTCGGTGCATGCACAGTGCACTTAAAGGAGAAGGAAAGGTTAAAACTAAGTAAACCTTATCAGAAAGGTCCATCTAAATATACCAGTAAACCCCCAAAGTAATGCTGCTGTGAGTCCCCTGTCAAAAGAAAAACTGCATTTCTTTCCTTCTATTGTGTACTCATGGGCTTCTGTATCAGACTTCCTGTTTTCAGCTTAAACCTCATTGCCCTGGGCAAGAGCATGCTCAGTTTGCTCCTCTCCCCCCCTCCCTTTTCTACTGTAATCTGAGCCCAGAGCAGGGAGAGACTCAGGCAGGAAGTGATGTCACACCACGTTAATACTGCAGCTCCTAGTCTAAACAAACAGAGATTTTCTAGAGCTTTTTACTCAGGTATGGTAAAACATTCTACAGAATAAATATAGCATTCTAGCTTGCACTATTGCAGCTAATCTATTGCCAATAAAATGCCTCCATAGCTTTCCTTCTCCTTTAAAGGAAAACTATACCCCCAAAATGAAACAGATAGTTTATATCAAATTGAATGACATATTAAAGAATCTTACCAAACTGGAATATATATTTACATAAATATTGCCCTTTTACATCTCTTGCCTTGAACCACCATTTCGTGACTCTATCTGTGCTGCCTCAGAGATCACCTGACCAGAAATACTACAACACTAACTGTAACAGGAAGAAGTGAGGAAGCAAAAGACAGAACTCTGTCTGTTAATTGGCTCATGTGACCTTACATGTGGTTTGTATGTGTGCACAGTGAATCTTACGATCTCAGGGGGCGGCCCTTATTTTTTAAAATGGCAATTTTCTATTTAGGATTACCCGATGGCACATACTACTAAAAAAGTATATTACTATGATAATGGTTCCATTTACATGAAGCAGGGTTTTACACATGAGCTGTTTTACTCAGTATCTTTTAATAGAGACCTACATTGTTTGGGGGGTATAGTTTTCCTTTAAAAGGATGCTGAGAACCTGACTCCATTGAGAAGTGATCATCGCTCCTGTGAGACACTAAGGGGCAGATTTACATGTGGTCGAATATCGAGGGTTAATTAACACTCTATTTTCGACTGCCAAATGTAAATCCTTTGACTTCGAATATCGAAGTCAAAGGATTTATCGCAAATAGTTCGATCGAACGGAAAATCGGTCTATCGAACGATTAAATCCTTCTAATCGTTCGATTGTAAGGATTTTAATCCATCGATCGAACGATTTTTCTTCGACCAAAAAATTGTTAGAAAGCCTATGGGGCCTTTCCCCATAGGCTAACATTGCACCTCGGTAGGTTTTAGGTGGCGAAGTAGGGGGTTGACTATCGAATGGTCGAGTATTCAAACGTTTTTTAGTTCGAAACGTTCGTCATAGTCGAAGGTCGAAGTAGCCAATTTGATGGTCGAAGTAGCCAAAAAAAACATTAGAAATTTGAAGTTATTTTTTATTCTATTCTTTCATTCGAGCAAAGAAAATGTGCCCCTAAGCGTTATTTCCTGATTGATTATCTGTGTTGTTGACTCGGCCTGTTTTCCTGGATCCTGCTTTTCTTGCTGCCTGAACTGACCCCGGCCTGCCTGACCATTCTACCGTTTCCTCATTCCTGTTTTGACATTTTGGATTTCCGGCACTCCTGCCACTCCTCTACTAAGGTGCAGCCCTGTGCCCCATATTCGGTGACTGTTTACCCTCAGTAGGAAGTGTAGGAGAGGTCAGCCTTCTACAAATCTCTTCCGCCCAGTGGTCCTGATACAATGGCATCTTATACAAGGATGAACCTTCAAGCTGAGCCTTTAGTTCCTTCATAATAACTAGTTGCAGGCCTCTGTACTCAGACTCAAGTATTTGCATCTAAACACACTCATTGCACTTACCAATAGTTGTATTCAGTGTAACTTGCTGTTAGTGTATCCATCCTTTAATAGGATTAAAAACTGCCTTACGCGTTTTGTGCCTAGCAGGACACTTACTCATAGGCTAATGGTCACAGCACTGTACAAGGGTCAAACTGGGCTGGCAAGACACTGGGAAAAAACCCAACAATTTAAACAAGCCAATAAGAACATTTTCAGGAATTGCCAATTATGGCCAGTCAGGCTCTTGCACTTCAGTTGGTTAAATTGGTGACTACCAGAACCCATACACTGGGATTTTTCTAGTGCGACTATTTGTTATTGAGCAATTAGGCCTTTTTTACTGAACATTTTTAACTTAAATTTTATGCAGAAGCAGAGTTTACATGCACCATAAATGGTATATTTGTTAACAGTAAGTGCAGCGCTTTGCTCAAATGCAGAATTCTGGGTACATTTTGTCAGTGCCGAGTTCTGTAAGATACGGAAACTACTATCTATTACTTTCTGTGCTGCCTTCCAGGGGCGTAACTACAGAGGAACCAGACCCATGGGGGCCCCATGAGGTCGTTATTCATACACAATTTCAATAAATATTGGTAAAACCTCTAGACATTTTGGGTGTCTGAAAAATGATTTGCTGTGGGGCCCAGTAATATCTAGCTACACCACTGGTGCCTCCTGGTCCTGCTTCCACCACCCTGTTTTTGCTTTTAGCATATCTGCCCTTGTAACATCTCCCAAATATGATAAAAACAGAAACCTTGTTGCGGCACGTTTGGCTGCTTCCCACATGCAATTCTGCTCTGATTATCCCGCCCAACAGTCAAGTTGACCAGACAGTACGATTCCCAAAGACTCTATTTTAGATTTATTTCTTCAGTAGTTGACGGCAGGTTGAGTAATTTCCCTGTGGGCCTGCAGAGACATGAATATCACATCACCAAGTAAAGCTCCGAGGTTAAACCTTCTCATCTCGTTGATGGAAACACTCTGGCATTTCTCGCCACTTAACAAGCTTGTTCCAGATTTCACCCGCTCCCCGCAGCACCTTTGCAACCGGTGTCCCTGGGTATAAATTAGTCTTTGTATATGGGGCAACCCGTTACATTCATCAGAAGATCAAAATGCTTCACTTACGTTCTTGTTACTTTTGTACTGAGCCGAAACGTCACTTGTTGTCATGGAATGCAACAAGGTTAACAAATCACCATTCATTATCCAGCGCTACAGGAATTTATCTGTATCCAGTGCAAAACATACATATGGGATTGAGCATCTGCCTAAACGTCTCAGCAGAAGACTCAAAGTGCAGCCCATAAATAAACACAGAGGCAAGAAAATGTGCCAGCTTCAGAAATCCCAAGATTGAATAAAAGATCCTGGAATCCTGTTTCGAGGGCAAAAGTCAGGCCCAGTTTTCATTGTAGGAACAATGGGGTTGGCACTGGAAAAAAACTTTAAAATAAATGCATCAAATTCTATAGAATGGCAGAAAGGGGCATTATCAGAGTCGGACTGGGGTGTGCAAGGCTCACCAGGGCTGTTACCGAAGGGCACCCATACTCCCTTCTGGGCTCCTGCCCTAGGGCTGAATGTTCGGATTAACCCGATATCGCCCTGCTGTTGGTGGGCATATCGGGGAAAGGTTTGCTCGTCTCCTCCAACTCCGATATGGAAATAAAATCCAAGAATAGTTTAATACGATTTTATTAAAAATTATTTTTTAAAAACAATTACACTTTTGGGCCAGTCGCATGTATTTCAAATCGGGTTGCTGTAATGTTCCAGAGGGTAATCCTGTCGGCTTTTGTGGATTCACCTCGTGGTCCTTCCTGCAAACCTTGTGTGCCGTCCCCTTCACCTGACGTGTTTCGCTGCCTTTGAATTTCTATTGTGACTTTTAAAGGTGTTTAGTGGATACTCCTGATATATTCGGAGCAGCAGGTGTGTCTGGGTCAGTGGGGCCCACCATGTTTTTTTATGGTGTCCCACTGGCCTAGTCCAATCCTGGGCCCTATTCTAATTGTTCTGGTGGTTTCATTACATAGTTGGTTGACATTGCAGTGAGTATATAAAGATCATCACCAACAATACTGTATGTTTTCTCTCTCTATAACCTCAGTTCCCAGACTGGGGGGCTAGCACCCCTAAAGAAGCTTGGAGAATGGCTCAGTCTGAATGCCAGTATGTTCTTATAGATACACCTGAAGGACCAGTGAGGGTAGTAATTGGGTTGCTGAGCTACAGGGTAGATATACTTGGAGCTATTGTTTACCTATTTCTGTAACCTTATTGTTAGCAAAGGGGGAACCCTGGCCATTGATTGGGTCGTCAAGGGAACTTGAACAGGAAAAATGTCACAACCACCAGCATTGGCACAAGCAAAGGTCATCCGTCCTTCATCTCTAGAACCTCTAGCACCCAAATGATAGTGAATGAGCTCCCTCAACCCAACAACTAAGCAATCGTACAATCAATGGATTCTGCTAGAGGTTTAAGGCTTAGATGGTTGGTAGTGATGTACGGGCCGACCCGATACCCGCGGCACCCGCGGGTTTACCAGCAGGTCAGGCGGGTTTGGGTCAACCTCGCAGTGCTCCCTGCGGGTGGCGGGGTGCAAGTTGAGCTCTTCTCCTGCTCTCCCCGCCCGCCACCTTCAAATGCCGGCATCCGACTTCCTGTTTTATTCTCTTGCGTCTGCCCGCCCCTTTTGTGACATCATTGTAACGTCATTAGCAGGTCGGCACGGGTCTATAAAAGGACCCCGGAAGCGGGTGCGGGTCAGTGCAGGGCGGGTTAGGGTCGGGAGTGGGTGCACAGCACTAATGGTTGGGCTGAGATGTCATTCCAAACATAATAATTCTGTTGTTAAGGAAACTTATTCTTAATAATAACACGAAGAAGAATTACATTTCCATTTTTATGTACAAAGGGATTGTTCACATTTGAGTTAACTTTTAGTATGATGTAGAGAGTGATATTAGGAGACAATTTGCAATTGGTTTTAATGTTTTATTATTTGTGGTTTAGCTTTTTATTCAGCAGCTCTCCATCCACTGATTTGAACAAGAGACTGGAATATGAATAGGAGAGACCTGAATAGAAAGATGAGTAATAACAATACATTACAATAACAATACATTTGTAGCCTTACAGAGCATTTGTTCTTAGCTGGAAAGAGTCAGAAGAAGAAGGCAAACTTTTTTTAAAAAACTATAAAAAACCAATCACGAAGACCAATTGTAAAGTTGCTTAGAATTGCCAATTTTACAATTAAACATGAACCAGCCCCTTTAAAGAGTTTCCATAAACCTCACAATTTCTTTCTTCAGCTGTGACTAGTGATGAGGAAATGTATTCACCAGACATGAATTAACAGAGAAAATCCTCACTTCCCCACCTGCAAATTTTTTTCTCGAAACTGTGGCATCAGAAACATTTGCCACGTCAAAATTGTTGCCGAGACAAAAAAAGTTGCCATAAGAAAAAAATGCCCATTTACTTTAATGCATTTGGAGTAGGGTTACCACCTGTCTGGGTTTTCAGAAGGACTGCCGGGGTCAAAACAGTCTGCCCAGTTCCAAATAAAGAAAACTGGGCAGAATCTCCCTTGATTGACATGGCGATCGGCTAATTGCTGAGCTCCACGTCATAGCCCCACTCCATGTTGGCTCTTGCTCCACCTGCAATGTCATTGGACCACCTTTCTGATGTCATGGCTCCGCCCCCTGCCTGGATTGTGGGCCAGGCATAGGTGCCAACCCTAGTTTGGAGTGAGAAAAATTAGTTGCGTGCATAAAAAAATCTTTTCGAGAATTTTTCGCAGTTTCGCAAATTGTTTTGTGCATTTTTTTGCAAAAATAGACAGATTTGCTCATCACTAGCTGTGACCTGTTCTAGCCAATTGGTGGAATCAGCCTCATCATCATGGCATACCTCCCAACTGTCCCTTTTTCGGAGGGACAGTCCCTCTTTTGACAGCTCAACCCGCAGTCCCTCATTTGTACTGGAAAGTCCCTCTTTTCTCTGCACTGAACAGCCAGAAAAAGAAACAAAGTTTCTCACTTAATTGGCTTTTAGCAGAGAGCCCAGAACAGCTAACAGGTGCAAATAAGATACTTTGTAACAATTTTGAGACACAAAAACACAGTTTAGATAAGGAGAAATATTTTCAAACTTTCATAACCTGCCAAATTGTGTAAAACAAACATGGTAATTAGGGGGTGTGGCCACAGAAAGGGGTGTGGTCAAAAAATTGCTGCGCTCCATGCAGAAAATTTTTTTTTGTCCCTCTTTTTGCTTCCAAAATGTTGGGAGGTATGTCATGGCACCCGAACTATGGGAAGCAGAGTGGATCAAACTTACACATGATGCTGGATCCATCAGTATCAATCAGCATCAGAATGTTCTGAGCAAACAATACAACTAACGCTTTAAAGCAATAGGCCATATTCCCTAAAGTTCATATCAATTCTGTGATATATAAAAATCAAGCAAATGTGTATCCAGACAAGGGACAGCAGCTACACAGTCCCATCTGTTCAAACACTCAATTATCAAGTCCCATTGGTACCAGGACAGTTAGTTCCACTGTCTCCCATTGTTATCAGCCCAGTGCTGTGTTTATTACTGGAGACAAGGGAAGCAGCTCTGTGACTGCGGCGCAGGACAAAGTCAGACTGTTTATTAATAATCTTCTATCCTAAATAAATACGACGGCTCCTTCTTCTCCTTCTATCCCATAGGATGAAACTTCCCACAGCCTGAACTTTAAATGGAGCTGGCAGTCACCCTGCTATAGTTCCAGGGGTACCCAGGGCACAAATAAACACTCACCCCAAATCTCCCCCTAACTGACCTTCAGACTGGGCCCCCTTAGCTCATAACAAGGTTACAAATATATAGAAACATTGGGGTGTCACCCTGCTATAGTTCCAGGGGTACCCAGGGCACAAATAAACACTCACCCCAAATCTCCCCCTAACTGGCCTTCAGACTGGGCCCCCTTAGCTCATAACAAGGTTACAGATATATAGAAACATTGGGGTAACAGTCACCCTGCTATAGTTCCAGGGGTACCCAGGGTACAAATAAGCACTCACCCCAAATCTCCCCCTAACTGGCCTTCAGACTGGGCCCCCTTAGCTCATAACAAGGTTACAGATATATAGAAACATTGGGGTGTCACCCTGCTATAGTTCCAGGGGTACCCAGGGCACAAATAAAGACTCACCCCAAATCTCCCCCTAACTGACCTTCAGACTGGGCCCCCTTAGCTCATAACAAGGTTACAGATATATAGAAACATTGGGGTAACAGTCACCCTGCTATAGTTCCAGGGGTACCCAGGGTACAAATAAGCACTCACCCCAAATCTCCCCCTAACTGACCTTCAGACTGGGCCCCCTTAGCTCATAACAAGGTTACAGATATATAGAAACATTGGGGTAACAGTCCCTCTATACTGCTATAGTTCCAGGGGTACTTGGCCTTCAGGCTGGGCCCCTATGGAGAAGTAAGACTGCACTACAGACAATTGGGCTGATTAAAACAATTATAGAGATGCACCAATATGGAGATTCTGCCTTAAACTCTCTTTGTGTGTAGGTGCCTTTTTGTGAGGGCAGTATTATATTCAGACACTATAAAACCCCCATACCCACTGTACTGAATGACAGAAGTATCTGGGAGGTTGAAGGTAACGCAGACAATCAGGCAGTCGACAAGGAGCGTAAGCAGTTCAGCGAGGGAGAGGGATATGCAAACACCTGCTCCCTTCCATTTGCTTTAATGTCACACGTTCCCCAGTAAGAATCAGCGGTTTGTTTTATTGGTTTCTTGATTCAGACGCGAATCCCATTTTAAATGCGTTCTTGTAAAACCTGCTCTGCGCCCTCTGAAAGAAAAAGAAATGCCGACTGCGAAAGTGAAATTAAAAAGAATCAAAGTTTAACAAACTGTTCTATTCATTGAGCTGTCAATTCCAGCAGCCGGCCCCAAATAGGCGATTTCAGGAGACGCGGCGTGAAATGGGAACAACGGGAGACGAAGACTTTTAGTTTGTCGTGGCAAGTAGCTCAGCGCATCCGTCCTGTTCCATTAATATTTCGATTCTATACCCAGGGACAAAAATATCTGTTCTTATTTCCCTACAGAAATAGGGATTGGTAGCACTAGATAGGTACCTAATATATAGGGACAGAGACAAGAGGAAAGTGTTGGAAGGGTTACTGTCTGCTCTCTCTCATTTCCCTACAGAAATAGGGATTGGTAGCACTAGATAGGTACCTAATATATAGGGACAGAGACAAGAGGAAAGTGTTGGAAGGGTTACTGTCTGCTCTGCTCTCATTTCCCTACAGAAATAGGGATTGGTAGCACTAGATAGGTACCTAATATATAGAGACAAGAGGAAAGTGTTGGAAGGGTTACTGTCTGCTCTCTCTCATTTCCCTACAGAAATAGGGATTGGTAGCACTAGATAGGTACCTAATATATAGGGACAGAGACAAGAGGAAAGTGTTGGAAGGGTTACTGTCTGCTCTCTCTCATTTCCTACAGAAATAGGGATTGGTAACACTAGATAGGTACCTAATATATAGGGACAGAGACAAGAGGAAAGTGTTGGAAGGGTTACTGTCTGCTCTCTCTCATTTCCTACAGAAATAGGGATTGGTAGCACTAGATAGGTACCTAATATATAGGGACAGAGACAAGAGGAAAGTGTTGGAAGGGTTACTGTCTGCTCTCTCTCATTTCCTACAGAAATAGGGATTGGTAACACTAGATAGGTACCTAATATATAGAGACAAGAGGAAAGTGTTGGAAGGGTTACTGTCTGCTCTCTCTCATTTCCCTACAGAAATAGGGATTGGTAGCACTAGATAGGTACCTAATATATAGAGACAAGAGGAGAGTGTTGGAAGGGTTACTGTCTGCTCTCTCTCATTTCCCTACAGAAATAGGGATTGGTAACACTAGATAGGTACCTAATATATAGAGACAAGAGGAAAGTGTTGGAAGGGTTACCGGCAGTTTTCTCTAATGGAATAGACACAGGCAGTCAATATGCAGGAAGCGTGTTACAAATATGTAAATGTCTCCCGGTAGAGATATTGATTGTGTTACAGTTCAGGTAGATATAATGTACAGAGATGGAGTTCTTGCTTATTGATCAGACTATGTATATGAAATGGACAGACAATCAATGGTTTAAGTGCTTTTTCCAACATGAAATTATGCTCTGAGGGTTATTGCTCAGTAGGCAGTTGGATATTTATAGCCCAGTGTAGGTGACTCCAGTGACTGCTGATGGAACATTAGGGACAAGAGAACATTTTTATTTTTATTCTAAAACCAGAACTGTGTCATATTGTGCCTGTCAGAGAGACTGTTCCTGAATGTTTTAGATAAATGTGTAGCTGATGCATGTAGGTTGCATGAGTCTCCACAAACACATTATTATTATTATTATCGGAGACAAATGTGCCCCACTCACATATTGTAGATAGGGCCACTTGCATATTTTAAAATAAAAATATGTCTAAAAGCTTAACGTTATTCCATTCCCTTCCCACTTGGCCTTATTGCCCAACACCCTTTCCCACGTTGCCTTACTGCCCACTCCAATTCCCACCCTGGCTACTTCCCCACTACCTACTTCCAAATTCCTCTTCCCACCCTGCTTACTTCCCCATCCCACTTACAACCCTGCCTACTTCCCTTCTCTTTCTACCCTGGCTTCTTCCCCATTCCTCTTCCCATCCTGCCTACTTTCCCACCCCACTTCTCTCCCTAGCTTCTTACCCACTCCCCTGCCCACCCTGCCTACTTCCCCATCAGGGCCGATCCTATCAAATGTGGGGCCCAATTGGGACCATGTTGGCGGGGCCCCTAGACAAAGTGTTGCTGGCTACTGACACAGCAAGTATTTAGGAAAATAAGGGCAAACAGGCACAAAATAGAAAGGAAAGGGGCAGTGCAGGGCCCCCAGAGGTGCAGGGCCCAATTGGGCCCAATTGGTCCAATTGGCCTAAGGCCGGCCCTGTTCCCCATCACGCTCCCCACCCTGCCTACTTCCCTTCTCCCCTTCCCACCCTGGCTTCTTCCCCACTACTCTTCCCACACTGTCTACTTTCCCATTCCTCTTCCCACCCTGCTTTCTTCTCCACCCCACTTCCCACCCTGCCTACTTCCCTTCTCCCACTTCCCACCCTAGCTTCTTCCCCATTCCTCTTCTCACCCTGCCTACTTCTCTTCTCCCCTTCCCACCCTGCCTACTTCCTTTCCCTCACTAGCTTTTCCCCTACTACCCTTCCCACCCTGGCTTCTTCCCACCCTGCCTACTTCCCTTCTGCCCTTCCCACCCTGGCTTCTTCCCACCCTACCTACTTCCCTTCTCCCTTTTCCACCCTGGCTTCTTCCACACTACCGTTCCCACACTGTCTACTTTCCCATTCTTCTTCCCACCCTGCTTACTTCACCACCCCACATCCCACCCTGACTACTTCCCTTCTCCCCTTCCCACCCTAGCTTCTTCCCCATTCCCCTTCCCACCCTGCCTACTTCCACACCCCACTTTCCAACCTGCCTACTTCCCCACTATCATTCCCGCACTGCCTACTGTTTTCCGTTGTTCCCAAATCCTTCCTTAGAGGCATCATTAATCCATACAACATTCACCCACCCTGTTTTTCCAACTTGCCATCCTCCCCTTTTTTTCTGTTCAAGTCCCCATTATCCAACTTTCTCTTCAACTCCCCATTCTCACATTCTTTTCTACCCAACCGCCCCCCCACACTTCTGCTCAACTCCATATTCTTTCTCTCCCCTTTCATCTTCTTCTCACTTCCTGTCTGTTTTACACCAACCTTCAGCTCCATTCTTTTTTCAGCCTACTGTACTGTATGTTCATTTTAGCCCAATTGTACGATCCAGGATTAAAGTGGTAAAATCTTACAATATGGGTTTTCTCCAGTTTATCCAGTTTTTCTCCAATACCCAATTAAATTAGCTTTTTTAACAATAAATAAGGTCCAATTGTGGATTCTAAATAATCATAAAAATTAGGATTTTAGTAAATAACCCTCTTTCAGTTTGATTTTTGATGAAGTACCTATTAACATTGTACTTTGTATTATGGTATGTCAATGGTTGGCAGCAGTTGATGGCACTTCTCCACCCCCAGAAATAAGTCAGTGTTGAATACAAAATGAGCGCGTAAGCCTGAACTGGTAACTAGTAGGGTTTGTGTAATGCACAAATGAAGAGCTAAATGTATATTAAGTTATCTGTAGCACGGACCTGCATTAGGTTTGCTCATAACCTCTACATAAATCCATGTCACCATAGTTACTCCTCTGTACTGAGCATAATTCAGCCAAAAGGTATAGGTAATAATGACCCTTTAAATGTATGTTTTCTGGTAGTGTTCCAGCAGAATACAAATAGTTATATGATTTCACTAAAGCCGTAATGCCTTTCACAGTATATTTTCCCACATAGCAGGACAAGTAGGTTCATACTTTGATGCTTCTCTGTATAAATGTGAGCAGCTCACAAGCCCTACAAAATATCAGTCGATTTACCAGACCCTTCTTTCTGCTCCATTTCCATTGACTCCGACCAGTTTTCTAATCAAACCTTCCTCACTTATCTTTTTATCCACTACAGACTGTTGCCATTTTATTAAGCCTAAATACATCAGGAGCCTATAAGGTTTTATTTGTAAGGAGCAATAAATAAGGAAACAATAGGGGATATTAATAGTGAAAGCAGAACGGGAGGTTATTAACATGTAGGGTTTATCTGATATGACTTAGAAAGTCAACGTGATTTGGAGCAAATTAAATTCGATTTTGTTTCAGTTACAAAGCGGCTCTTTTTAACATTTATTTTTCGTTGCACAGAGAAAATCTTTTATAAACTGATCTTATTCCTCGGGAACGTTTTCCGCAAATGAAGATCTAAAGTTAATGCGGTGTAATGTGGGAATCGACTCAGCACAACCTGACATCATTCAATTATAACACGTCAAAGCCAAATATCTTTCTCAAAAAATGTCCTTTTTCTACAAAATTCACTGCTCGGAGAAACCTAAAATAAACAGAGGTGAAGAGAACATTTCTCCTTTTTTATACAATTTCCTTCCACCAAAAAGAAATCTAGGGTAGTCTCTGAATTGTCCTTTCTTTGTAGGTTGTAACAAAGGTTACTTTACACACACTTTAGAGAATAAATTGTAGCATTGAATTTTACTATATGGCAAATTCACTAAGATTCGTAGTTGCGCCAGGCGTAGTTTCGCCAGCGCTCCGCAAATACACTAAAATCCAAAGTTGTGCACAGGGGTAGCGTAAGGTTGCAAAGTTGCGCTAGCGTTGATTCCCTAAGTGAAGCGAAGTTACGCTAGCGATGGTTAATTTGCATACGGTGCCAAATTCAAATTTCAATGGAGGAATATGTAAAATCACTACAAATGCCTGGGAAACCTTCAAAACATCAAATACATTTTATTTTTTTGCCCTACACATGTGCCCACTGTCTAGGTAAGTTGCCATGAGTTAGGAAAGTAGGGGAAGGAGGGGAGCCCCAAAAAAATTTTCAATCTTTTTCAGCCTATCACCCATAATATAGAAAAAACGCCAGCGTTTTTTGGGACTTAGAAAAAATTGGAACTTTTTTTGAAGCAATCCCTATCTACTCTATTGCGCTTCGCTTGGTCTGAGGTAGCGAAGGAAGTCTTGCGTAAAAAGGTAGCGTTCAGTAGACTGCGCGCGTTAGTGAATTTGCGTAGTTACGTCCGTAGCGAAAATTCGCCAGGGGTAAGGGTGCGAAGTAACACTAGCAAATTTACGCCAGCGTTCGTTAGTGAATTTGCGAAGTAACGAAAATGCCCAACGCTAGCGAATTGATGCTAGCGTTAGGCGCTTCGGCGCTTAGTGAATTTGCCCCTATATGGGGTTTTCTATGTAGATGCCCAGTCAACATCAGATTCCCAAATCAAGGGTGTTACTATGGAGTTGTCCCTTCCTTTGTGGCTATAACAGCTCCTACTCCTCTAGGAAAGATCCCACTAGAAATTGGGACAAGAGCAAAATGTTAAATACATTGCTAATGTAAATCCTCCTGTATACTGAATTTACTGAATAACGTTAGCCATTGAGATCATAATGTAGGTTACAATGAGGGGCAGATTTATCAAAGGTCAAAGTGAAAATTCGAATTAAAAAAATTCAAATTTCGAGCTAATTTTTGTGTACTTCGACTAGGGAACAGTCCAAATCCAATTAGAATTTGAAAAAAAATTCAAAAATTTGAATTTCGAACTTCATGGACTGTCTCTTCGACCACTTGACATCTAAAACTTGCTGAATTTCTGTTTTAGTCCATGGGGGACCTCCTAGAACCGATTTGGAGTCAATTGGTGGACTTTGAAAAATCAAAGGTTTTTTTTTAAGAAAAAACTTACATTACTTTGATTCGTACAATTCGAATTTGATTGAAAATGGACCTATTCGGCCAACAAAAAACTTCAATTTAATTTTGGTTGGTCTTTTTGAATTTTGAAAGTTTTTCAAATTCGAAATTTGACCCTTGATAAATCTGAATGTCATTTTAAAAAAAATGACATAATTGGGGGGCACGGGGCAAGAAAGCTGGGGGGAGGTCTGAATGAAATGAACTAGAGGGTGACACTGAATTGGCATAAACTAGCGATGTGGGGGCTGTCCAGTTTGGGCCGGCTGGTGTTTGAAATATTTTATTGATTTTCACATAAACAGGAAAAATCAACGTGACAGCTAATACTCGGACTCGGAAAACATGTGAACATGCTATTTTTCAAAACATTGAATGGAAAAACTGCATGAAAATAACTGACTAAAAGTTAACTAAGCCAGTTGAAGTAAAAGGAATCAAAAGAAGAAAAAAAAGAGAAAAAAATCCATTGTTTTTGGAAAAGTTGGAATATTTGGTTGTCATTATTTTACATACGGAGGAACCTCAGTATTTGATTTCTGATCTCTGTGGAGGTGCAGGCCTCAAAGTAAGGAGACCATGTTACCCTAAAGGAATCTCTGGAACAATTCTCTTTTGATTTTGCTATTAAAGCTTCTTGCCAACAAAGCTGGTTAAAATATGAGATGGTATACTGTATGTTATGAATTACTTTTTTTAGCCAGTAATTAAATAAAGCTTTCTTAGAGGCAGCTAAAATCAAAGTTATTAATGACTTTGTTTCTTGGGAAACAGGTTTTATTTTAGAAATCGGAAAAAAAAAACTTGTTATTATCTAGATTCAATAATGTAAAGCAAGGAGACCATTTTATTTAAAATTTTTTCAATTAGTGTTCAAGAAACTGGTAACTTCCCTCCAAAAATGGATGACCTTTGGACAAGACCATAGATTGAAATAGGGTTACATTAGTTTCATCACAACCAGATTGCTGGGTCACAAACTCTGGCTTTTCACCTCCTCTTTATTATTTGTAGAAGCATGCTCTTTTGTGATGCCCAACCTTTTTTGGCCTGGGGAACGGTGTAGAATCAAGGGGTCTGGGGAAGTCGGGAGGGGGTCAGGAGGGGGGTTGAGAGGGGTCGGCGTCCAATGCTGGAGCGGCGGCGTCAAATTAGGTGCGCCGGCATCCAATTCAGCGCACAGCATTAATTGGTCGCTAGGCTCGGTGGCCCAGTTCAAGACTGACCGCGGCCCGGCAGTTGGGGACCCCTGTATTAAGAAAGCAGCTGTGCCAGGTTAGGTAGGGTTCTGGTTGGGTTCTGGTTGGGAGGGCTCGGTTAGGGATGAGATGTTGATCTGCACATCATTAGCACAAACACAATGGGGCAAATTCACTAAGATGCGAAGTTGCGCCAGGCGCAACTTCGCCACACTTCACCAGGCGTATTTTCGCCAGCGCTCCGCAAATTCACTAAAATCCGAAGTTGCACACAGGGGTAGCGTAAGGTTGCGAAGTTGCGCTAGCGTTGATTCGCTATATAAAGCGAAGTTGTGCTAGCGAAGGCTAATTTGCATACGGCGCGAAATTCAAATTTCAATGGAGGAACACGTATCTGCACTACAAATGCCTAGAAAACCTTCAAATCAGCAAATAAAAATGTTATTTTGCCCTACACATGTGCCCACTGTCTAGGTAAGTTGCCATGAGTCAGGAAATGTAGGGGGGAAGGAGGGGAGCCCCAAAAATATTTTCGATCTTTTTCAGCCTATCACCCATCATGTAGAAAACACGCCAGCGTTTTTTGGGACTTAGAAAAAAAATTGACTTTTTTGGAAACAATCCCTATCTACTCTATTGCGCTTCGCCAGGTCTGAGGTGGCGAAGGAAGTCTAGCGTAAAAGGTAGCGTTCAGTACACTGCGCAAGTTAGTGAATTTGCGTAGTTACATCGCTAGCGAAAATTCGCCTGGCGTAAGGATGCGAAGTAACACTAGCGAAAATACGCCAGCGTTCGTTAGTGAATTTGCGCAGTAGCGAAAATGCCAAATGCTAGCGAATTAACGCTAGCATTCGTCGCTTAGTGAATTTGCGCCAATATCTATCACATTGGTTACTGTGCAGGAGAGAAGCAGAGTTCAAGGCCCGACATGAAACCCATTTTATGGCTGCGTCTCCCCACTGCTTGCGAGCTACATACTGTATCTCTATATCTTATTAAGCTCTCTGATACCACTGAGTTCAGCAAAACATTATGGGTTGTGTAACATGCGCCAAATATAATCACTTTATTGTTTTTGTGCAACCAACGTCTGAGAAGAGCTGGGTAGAACCAACCTGTAGATAATTAAAGCTTTAGACTACTCCGTAGACACTAGAGTTTTTTTTTTTAAGGCATGCATTTTTAGCACCTGATGAAGGACATGTCTGTCCGAAACATGTTGTGTTTGAATAAAGTACACTGAATCCAATTTGGCTCTCCAGAGTGAACTTTGCTTATACCATGCATTTTTAGGCTAATCTCTTATGATTTTCTGCCTTAATCACCATCCGTCCTTATATCACAGATGAATTTAAAAGAATATTGGACCCACCAGCGCCCCCCTCCTAACATCTGGCTCATAAGAGGGAAACAAGGTACAAATGAGCACTAACAGATTTAGTGACAAACAATAATGTCAGTAATGTCCCGGCACATTCCTTGTGGCAGTGACTTTTGAATAAGACATTTCAATGGTTAATGTTGGTTTTCGTCCTGCAAAAAAGGTGCCACCTTAAAGGGCAAATATGCTTTCATTGTCTATTTCCTCCTATATATTTGCCTGAACTGCATCTATATTCATTCTCTTTGTGTTGTTTCTTGTTGTGTTGATTTTTGGGGAGAGAGATGCCAAGAATGGGGCAGAAATAGAGCTGCCTGCAGAGATGTGTGTTCTGTCTAGCAATGTACAATGTGAATGTGCCATTGGAGGAAGTAGGGCAGGTTTTTTGCATTCGTTTTTCATACCAAGAACATTTTTACCTTGAGGACATCCTGCCAGATCCGGTTGTTACCGACTGCCAGAATTTGTTGTATCCCATGATAACTGCCGACTCGCCTCTTGCCTTTCTTTACATTACAAGAACATGTAAGTCTTTGTCCCTGCGTCTGGATTCATTAATTTCTCAACGTGAAAGCCAAAATAGAAGGTCAGACCCCGTCTACATTATTCCAGGCAATGAGAACGATCCCCTTCAGGATTAACACACACACAGATGATTCAGAACTGGCAGTTACCCCTTTCTCCTGATTTGCACAAATACCCAGTAAGGTATGAAAGTCATCTGCTATGGTATAACCTGCGCAATCTTTGCCTTTTTCACTTTTATTATTATCTCGTAAAACCTGTAAGGGGCAGATTTACATAGGGTCGAATATCGAGGGTTAATTAACCCTCAATATTCGACCATCGAAGTTAAATCCTTCGACTCTGAATATCGAAGTCGAAGGATTTAGATCAAATAGTTTGATCAAACGATTAAATCCTTTGAATCGTTCAATTCAAAGGATTTTAATCCATCGGTCGAATGATTTTTCTTCCTAAAAAACATTAAAAAGCCTATGGGGACCTGCTCAAGCTTCTTATACTGTGTTTTTCTGCCTCTTCATTGACCTTGATTCATTGTGCCAGCTCTGACCTTATGCCCACTCCCAACTACAACCTCAACCTTGTCTGTACCCCAATCATAGTAGTAGTAGGGTACTATGCATATAGATTGTTACAGATACATGAACTTATGGTTGGATCAGTCACCCTGGATCCAAAAGTGGACACAGATGAGAGAAAAATGGAAAGGGGTAACAAGAAAGATTAGAAAATAATGGATTAGTATCTTGGCTTTTGGGAGTTGTGTAGGCCACATGACAAAATATATTGTCCTAGGGAAAGAGAGACCATCACATCAACTGAAATCTAAAGAGTCCCATAGGAATATACAGCATGTAATACAAACAGCTGATTTCAAACTTTTTAGCTAAGATTATATTTGGAGTGAAAAGATTTGGCAACTTGTTGAGGACCTTCAGACATTACACTTATCTCTGGGGGTTACTAGAACTCCATATATGATGGGGAATATAAATGGAAGGCTGATAGATTTCCAGGTCTGGTCATTAATCTCTATCAAATAACACATCAAGGTACCCTTTAATTGGTTGGACTTAATCAATATTACCAGCAGTTAATTAGGCTGTCACTTGACCCACTAATAATTAGTCTACTCAAGTATCCCATACATTTAACTGCCAGATGCAATGACCCCATAACCTATGAAATCCAGGTAATACGTAATCTGGAGAAGCACTAGATAAATCCATAGATATAACAGCTAATTAGACATTGGTCATTGATTCTGAATTATATCCCCTAACCCACCCAAAGAATGTTGGGAAACCAGAAATAGTGAACACTTTATTGCTAGAAAACCCAATGATTGTGGATCATTGGGTTTAATGAAATATCATTCAGTGGAAGAGCCACTCAATGGTAAATTATCCCTGCTGAATTGTGCTTAGTACAGAGGAATACCTATACTGCCATAGTTTTATGGGATCTCTCTGTATAGACTATGAGCAAACTTAGGGGCTGTTCCTGCTGAATTGTGCTTAGTACAGGGAATACCTATGCTGCCATAGTTTTATGGGATCTCTCTGTATAGACTATGAGCAAACTTAGGGGACTGTTCCTGCTGAATTGTGCTTAGTACAGGGGATACCTATGCTGCCATAGTTTTATGGGATCTCTCTGTACAGACTATGAGCAAACTTAGGGGCTGTTCCTGCTGAATTGTGCTTAGTACAGGGAATACCTATGCTGTCATAGTTTTATGGGATCTCTCTGTAAGTCCAACATTTTAAGTACAAAAAATGCCCTGTATGTGCTCCTAGAGTTGAATGTGAACGGTAATACCTATGTCTGAAAGAAGCACTGCCTTTATTCATCTGTGCTGCACTTGGAGGGTGTGGTTGGCACATAGGTTTCTCGATAAATAGCCCTAACCTGGACCACGGGCCATAATGTTCAGAAGAGTATTACAGTTACCTACTTGCTATGGTGCTTTTTACCCAACATCTTACACTTTGCACTGTATTAGGGTGCAGAGTACATTGACAATTTGATGAGAGCCAAAGCAGAGATGGGACAGTAGAAGTAGTGAGTGGGGAGGGTAAAAGGAGTCATAGAGAAAAGAGAGTGTGGAAGGAAGACGTTGGAACGTAAAACAGTGGAAGTGGAGAGAGAAGATTGGAATGAAAGCAAAAGAGACAAGGTGGGGATCATGCCATCTACAGGGACAGAACATGATGACACCCCCAAGGGCAGGTACAGAATCAGAAATATGCAATAGAGAACCAGAACCATACAGAATCAGACATATTCAATAGAGGGATAAGTGGCCCTCCTAGAAGGAAATGCTCGCATCAATGGACTGCTTGATTAACATTTATACTATCTAGGGGGTCTCATGCCCAATGACTAATTCTAGGGAAACCCCCTCCCCCATGTACTCAGAGCCAAGCCGCGCAAGAGTTAAATTGTCCTAGTAAGAGACGCTCTGATCAGATTTAGAATAGAATCGCTTGGGGCAAATCTGGGAGAGCATTAAAGCTCATTTTCTGATTTAATCCATCCCTGCCCTTTGACTGGAAGTGGCCGCGAGCTCTAGGAACGAAAAGTACAATAAGATGCCTGGTCTACTGGCCAACATTAGATGAGATTTGATATCAGCGCTAAATGGCAATGCGATTTCTCGAGAGATAAAAGAGGCATCATTTATGCTTCAGCAAATTATTTTACTGCATGAGCAGAGCATAACATTTACTATCCGTGGCGAGAAAAGGCATTTAGGGGTAAGAGAGAACATACAGCAACCAATCAGCAGCTAGCATATACTGCTGTTCTGCCTGAAAGCAAACACCTGATTGGTTACTATGGGTCACCAGACAAGGAGACATTTCAAGTATTAGGAGAACATGAAGCCTTAAAGGGTCCCCTGGGTGAGAAATGATGAAGCTGTGAGCACTGATGTAAAACACATTATTTATAAATATCCACAAAAATCCAGTCGTATGAAAATATTAGAGCCATTATTAGGAAAATATTAGGAAACGCCAAATTATCTCATCAGTAATTAATTCCACTCCTTTGTTCTAGCTCTAGGGAAGCTAAATCATAAACCTCAATTCTAATTACAGCATGCATCCCCCTTATTTTTCTGTATATGTTGATAAATACAGTATATAAGCTCTGTATATTTCTGTTTAGCCAAATAATTGGGAGCTATTGGCAGATTTATCAAATTCTAAAATTTCTTCTAGATTTTGATTGCATGAGACATGCCACAGATCCCACTATTTTAGTCCTTTGGTACATATAACTAGAATTTGCACATGAAAATCCCAAGATGTTTTTTCTTCATAAGGGTCCCATAGATTTTAATGGTCAAGTAACTTGCAAGTCAGTGATTTACAATCAAACACACTCTAATGAGCCAAGAAAATTACTAATCCGATTACTAAACACATTTTCAAACTTCATGACAAATTTAGACGACTCTCTTAAAGCTACACTGTTTCCAAGTGGTAGGTTCATTCCTGGAGAAGAATTTTTATCTTCATGGAAACCCTAGGTGGACTGGCCAGAATAATGGTATCTCCAGCCCTCCTAGAAGGAAATGCTAGCCTTCAGGTTTGAGAGAAGGAAGATCCATCTGAGCAACAGCATTTAGTCTGAAGCAAAATCCTCCATTTATAAAAACCCTGGAGAACTACACTAAGGTACAGTCTTATGGTATCTTCATAGGAGGCTCATAAGTCCTTTGTAACTTCAGGGTAGAAAATACTATGAGATTTTAAACACTCTGATGCTCTCTTTGATATATGCTGACCACGTTGATCTAGCCCTGTGTAGTTTATACTTTTGTGGTTGGCTTTACCTAGTTTTGTGTTAGTTCTAATTTTCTGGTTCGCTACAGCTTGGTCTAGTCTTGTGATGGTTCCAATTTTTTGGTTGGCTACAACTTGGTTTAGTCTTGTGATGGTTCTAATTTTTGGTTGGTTTGGTTGCAGCTTGGTTTAGTCTGGTGATGGTTCTAATTTTTGGTTGGCTACAGCTTGGTTTAACCTGGTGATGGTTCTAATTTTTTGGTTGGCTACAGCTTGGTCTAGCCTTGTGATGGATCTAATTTTTGCTTGGTTTGGTTGCATCTTGGTTTAGTCTGGTAATGTTTCTAATTTTTTGGTTGGCTACAGCTTGATCTAGCCTTGTGATGGTTCTAATTTTTGGTTTTCTACAGCTTGGTTTAACCTGGTGATGGCTCCAATTTGTTGGTTAGCTACAGCTTGGTCTATCCTTGTGATGGTTCTAATTTTTGGTTGGCTACAGCTTGGTTTAACCTGGTGATGGTTCTATTTTTTTGGTTGGCTACAGCTTGGTCTAGCCTTGTGATGGTTTTAATTTTTGGTTGCAGCTTGGTTTAATCTAGTGATAGTTCTAATTTTTTGGTTGGCTACAGCTTGGTCTAGCCTTGTGATGGTTCTAAATTTTGGTTGGCTACAGCTTGGTTAAACCTGGTGATGGTTCTAATTTTTTGGTTGGCTATAGCTTGGTATAGCCTTGTGTAAGTTTAATTTTCTTATTGGATTCTTGGGTTGGTCCTAATTTTTCTAGTTGACTACAGGTTGACCTAGCTATGCGTAGGTTTCTTAACTTTCTTTGGGCTGCAGGTTTGTCTAGCTCTTTGTATGTTTAAATGTTCTGGCTACATGCTGATCTACACCTTCAAACATTTACAATTTCTAAAGGGGTTTAAATGTTCCAAGGCTCTGATAGGTTGAGTTGCTCTAATCCTGTGAAGGTTCTGATTCTCCAGTTGGTTACATGTTTGTCTAACCATGGTGCAAGGTTAATGCTGTAGCTGGTATTTGATGGGTCTATAAGGATGTTTACCACTCTGCATTTGCCTTTTTCATAGAAGTGACCTCCCAGTGTCCTCCCAATATTGGAGAGCCAGACACCAAGCTTAATATAAGCGGCTCCTGTATTATTTTGAAAATTCCAACAGGAAATGTTTCAAGCCATCATAGGTTTATCAGTATTAGCCTAATCATGCAAGGCTTTGGTTCTGACTGTGTGAGGCATGGCTACTGGGTATGGGTTTGTTTTTATCCCACTCATTTTCAGTTCACTGCAAGACTCATATTCAAAAACCCCAGTAAAATGAACCTGAGTAGGTTACTGGTAAATGGGGTCACTATGGCACCGAAATGAAATGTAATCCTTTCCCAACCAATTACATTAAATCTGTGTCGCAGCAGGGAAGAGGTTAATGGATGCAGGCGAATCACAATACATTTATAGCCATAAGATGAGCAGCAATGTTACTGTGCCAAACGACTGATACTAGGAACACCGTGCATTCTAAGCCTGACATTCTGCACATCATTAAGCTGATCTCTCCCTCCTGTTTAACAGAAATACCATTGAATTTATTCCTTGTTTTGTTAAAAAAAAAACATTTCCCTGCCTTCCCACAGAACATTGTCTCTGTAACTGCACCAGATTGTTTGGGGACAGCTCCCTGCTCACACATACATTACCTGTTCATGTTAAATTATTAAGCCAAGCAATAACATTGGCAGCATTGGAATAAAATATTCAGTGTACAGTATATCATGAATTCACAATGACTGGGAGGGGAGACAACGTTTTAAAAAGCTCCTTAGCGGAACCTTGGGGAGGCCGTTTGAATGCGGTGCATTAAGCTGGGGTTTCTTGTGACTAAAAGCAGCTGTTGTTTATATGAACACTGACTGTCCGACGCTAACCTTACTCTAAAGTGAATCAAACACAGACTGCTGTGATGCAATGAAGAGCCGCCATCTGTTGACTCCATAGAAATAGATGGAGAAAAAGGAAGTCAATTGGATTTTGCTGCACATGGCACATTTATTTACTATTTCAGCACCTTTGGGCACCAGTGCCATACTAGCTGCTGCTCAATGACTGCACCCCACTTTACCAATAAGTTCCCAGACTACCAGCCAGTCAGTGATTTGCATGGCAGGGCCTTGTGTGGGCGCAAGGATATTTCTAGAGTACATTCCTAGTACAGATATAACTAGTTTTGATTGTGCATGCACATGTAAGGGAAGACTGGGGGATTGATGTTATTACAGGCACATGTTGCCATGTTCAACCGAACAGAAGATGGCAGGCACTCACAGATCACACATAGAGGCTTATAAAAAAACTGAGAACTTTATTTCAGGACAAAAGTAGATTAATACATAGCCTAACGCGTTTTGTGCATTTCTGCACTTAATCATAGGTTATGTCATTTCCCTAAAGAAATAGGGATTGGTAACACTAGATAGGTACCTAATATATAGGGACAGAGACAAGAGGAAAGTGTTGGAAGGGTTACTGTCTGCTCTGCTCTCATTTCCTACAGAAATAGGGATTGGTAGCACTAGATAGGTACCTAATATACAGGGACAGAGACAAGAGGAAAGTGTTGGAAGGGTTACTGTCTGCTCTGCTCTCATTTCCTACAGAAATAGGGATTGGTAGCACTAGATAGGTACCTAATATATAGGGACAGAGACAAGAGGAAAGTGTTGGAAGGGTTACTGTCTGCTCTCTCTCATTTCCCTACAGAAATAGGGATTGGTAGCACTAGATAGGTACCTAATATATAGAGACAAGAGGAAAGTGTTGGAAGGGTTACTGTCTGCTCTGCTCTCATTTCCCAACAGAAATAGGGATTGGTAGAATTAGGTGCTTGTTAAATCTTTCACTATCTGGCTAAAGATGCTGGGAGCCTTCTATCCTATAAGAGGTCTGTGCTGCTTTCTATATTGACAAGGCCAAAGCTTTACAGCTCGAGTTCTAAGGGGCAAAGAACATATTGCCCCATGCATGTGATATTTACACTGTATGTTTCCCTGCATTGAATCAGTGCTGCTGCTCATGTTGCTGTTACATTAGAAGCAAATATGTAGATACACGTGTGACATTTCAGGAAAGAGAAAGCCATTAGGAACACAGTGACAAGAATAAAGGAGTGAGTAGAACACCTAGTGGAGACGGGAAACAATTTTTTTAAATTTCACCCAAACTGTAACTGATTTTGCCATCCTATTTCTTTATAAAATACCAGCATATGTACAGGGATTATCTATCAGTGGATTTTACAATCTAAATCAAACAGAATAATTAAACCAGTAGCTTCCAAAAATAATGGGATGTGAGTTGCGGCATACAGTGGATGTTAAGTGTTCCACACAAAACATTTATATTGATTAGAGGACACTCTTTGTTATCTACTAGAACTCTTGTGGTGTTGCTTTGTTTTGAAGAAATCTCAGATTACACTTCTCCGCTGTCACAAGACATTTCTTTTCTCAAGAAATTAATTTTCAGCTGATTACAGATGGTTGGTAAAAATGACCAGCAGGTGTGCTGTTCTTTCAAATGTGTAACTGAGCAGTTTCACATTCATGTGTTTTGAGAGTTTACATTTTTTTTATATGGAATATTATAATACAATTTAATTATTTTGCCAGCCATACCCCAAATGATGTAAGACAATATATTTTGGGTTTCCAGGCCACATCCTCTTTTAGCTTCTTTTAAAAGGAACTTTATCACACAGTTATGGGAGATGATGAGGACAATTGAGAACAAAGGAAGTTTAGACAGGGCTGAAACTGCAAGATGGGGCAATATTGCTTTAATTGAAGGGGGGAAGCAATGCAAGATGGAAATAATTATAGATTTGCCTCTTTTCATCTTCATTTTACAAATAGAAAGAAAACATAAATATGAAGGACCTAGTTATGGCTATACAGAAAACCCTCTGATGCACAGAGGCAGCACCGTATCTGCATGGGCCAGGTAGGTCTTCAGATCACTTTTACTGTCAGATTCAATGATTCCACTGGAAATGACATTGCATTATGCCCATAACCAAAACTATAATGGCTGGGTGAATGTACATAGACTGACATTTCTCTCTGCATCAACTTATTTTCATATTATTTCTTATATAAGTATAATGGAGGAGGAGTTAGGAAGGAGTCGAGAGAAGGAGGAAAAACAGTAGGGAGAAGAAAAGGAAGAAGAAGAGTAGGGAGAAGAGAAGGAAGAAGAAATGGTAGAGACACAATACATAGAGAAAGAGGGAAAAGTCAGAGAGGAGAAGGAGGGAGGAGAAGAAGAAGAAGAGAACTAGAGAACTAGAAGAAGTAGGCAGAATGAAGGAGAAAGAGGGATTAGGGCAGGGATACCCAACCTTTTGAACCCGTGAGCAACATTTAGAAGAAAAAGGAGTTGGGGAGCAACACAAGCTTGAAAAATGTTCTTGGGGTGCCAAATAAGTGCTGTGATTGGCCATTTAGTACCCCCTATGTGGATTGTCAATCTACATTGAGACTCTGTTTAGCAGTACATCTGGTTTTTATACCGCCAAGACTTGCCTCCAAGCCTGGAATTCAAAAATTATCACCTGCTTTGAGGCCACTGGGAGCAACATCCAAGGGGTTGGAGAGCAACATGTTGTTCACGAGCTACTGGTTGGGGATCACTGGGTTAGGGAAACGGAATATACAGTAGAGAAACGGCAGAAAATGTTGGAAGAGTGAGGGAAAAGATGAGTATAGATAAAAGAAAAAGAAGCATAGAAATGTAGGTATTAAGAGTGAAAAGAGGAGGGGAAAGGAAGGAGAAATAAGAATGAAAAAGAACTAAGTAGAAAGATAGGAAAAGGAAGGGGAGGGAATGAAGAAGAAACAGTAGCTCTAAGAAATATTGAGAAAGAGGGAAAGAAGGGAGAAGGAGTAGAAAGAAAAAGTAGACAGAATGATGGAGAGGTAAGGAGAGATTAACCAGGTGTAGGGAAAAGATGCAGTATAGAGAACGAGGGAGAAAGAAGAGGTATGGAGAAGTTAGGAGGGAGACGGACAGAAAAGGGAGAATAAATATAGCAGAGGAGGAAAACAGTAGAGGGAAGGAGGGGAATGGAGGGATAAGGAGTAAGAAATACTGTTCGGCTGTAAAGGAAACAAGATGTAGAAACAAAAATTAAAGATGTGAAATTTCACGTAAGAAAAGGGATTAAGTCTTTTGTTTCCCATGATGTAAATGGAAGGATTATAAACATTCAGCCAAATTGGAAAAAATAATATGAATCTGAGAGAGAGAATATTAGAGATTCATGAGCCGTGTGTCTCAAGCTGTGCAATATAATATTCTCTTCCATCTCTCATCTCAAAGGAAAGTCCTGTATCTCCTGCGCCGGTTCTGCATCTCGCTTTCCGGATTAATTAACTCAACAGGCTTGTTGGGTTCTATGTTACACAATCAATTGAGGTCACGGATAACTTTGTATGGGATGTACTACATGGGATTGAAGGGGAGACTCTGCCCCATGAAAATGCAGGGAGTGCACCTGAAAAATACTCAAGTCCATTAAAGTCAGAACCTTCATTCACTATGTTGATCTCCAGTTCCTAACACAACACACCCTAAAATATCTGCTTCAAATTCAACATCAGTATCTCTCTTGATGTGTGTTTCCTTCAAGCCACTGATCCCTCATCATCACCCCCCCCCCCATCACTAGGAACTCCTATAACCTGGTTACCTGTAAACTACAAAATACCTAATTATGCTGATGGCAAAACGCCCTTTCCTCTGCTCATCTTATGGATGAAGGCTTTATTGATCTTCAGCATCATTTCCTTGTTATTTTGTTCACCTAAGATTCTTCTTTGCTTTCTTTATTCTGTCAATTAATCATTTCATCACCAGCCTTTCATGGGCCAGGTAGGTGCATCAGATCACTTTTATTTACTGTCAGATTCAATGTTTCCAGTTCCACTAGAAATGACATTGCATTATGCCCATAACCAAAAGTATAATGGCTGGGTGAATGTACATAGACTGACATTTCTATGTATCAACTTATTTTCATATTTCTTATATAAGTAAAAGAGGAAAAAGAGTAGGGAGAAGAGAAAGAAGAAGAAGAGTAGGTGGAGAGAAGGAAGAAGAAATGGTAGAGACACGATAAATAGAGAAAGAGGGGAGAAAAATCAGAGAGGAGAAGGAGGGAGAAAAAGAAGTAGAGAACTAGAGAGATATAAGAAGTAGGCAGAATGAAGGAGAGAGAGGGATTAGGGAGACGGAATATAGAGAAAGGTGAGAATATGTTGGGAGAGTGAGGGGAAAGAATAAGAAGCATAGAAGTGTAGGTATTAAAAGTGAAAAGAGGAGGGGAAAGGAAGGAGAAATAAAAAAGAAAAAGAACGAAGTAGAAAGATTGGCGAAGGAAGGGGAGGGAATGAAGAAGAAACAGTAGCTATAAGAAATATTGAGAAGGGGGGTAGACAGAATTAGGGAGAGGTAAGAAGAGATTCACCAGGTGTAGAGAAAAGATGCAGTATAGAGAATTAGAGAGAACGTAGAAGTAGGGAAAGTAGAAGTAGGGAAAAGCAAAGAGAAGTTAGGAGGGAGATGGACAGAAAAGGAAGAATAAATTTAGCAGAGGAGGAAAACAGTAGAGGAAAGGAGGGAGATGGAGGGAAAAGAAGTAAGGAATACTGTTCGGCAGTAAAGGAAAAGTGAAATTGCAAATGAAAAATGAAAGATGTGAAATTTCACAGGAGGACGGGGATTACGTCTTTTGTTTCCCATGATGCAAATGGAAGGATTATCTGAAACATTCATCCTAATTGGAAAAAATAATATGAATCTGAGAGAGAGAGACTTAAGTTAATTTTAGTAGGTTATAAAATAGCTAATTCTAAGCAACTTTTAATCGGCCTTCATGATTTGCCTCCTTCTGACTCTTTCCAGCTTTCAAATGGGGGTCACTGAAAAAAGAAATGCTCTGTAAGGCTGCAAATGTATTGTTATTGCTACTTTTTATTACTGATCTTTCTATTCAGGCCTTTTCCTATTCATATTCCAGCCTCTTATTGAAATCAATACATGGTTGCTAGGGGAATTTGGACCCTGCCCCCCCCCAGCCTAGGTGTTACCCTCGATAAATGCCCCTAATTCTTCACTTACCCCTCAGATTCAGGGCATCGGAGTTCACGGGTGCCATCATCTTCTTTTTGGTAATCTTCTTCGGGTCTTCTTTCAGCTGTTGGCGCAGTTGTTCGGGACCAGCAGATTTCGCCAACTGCGCATGCGCTGACACGCCGCTCTCTTAAATGTTCATAAACTTGCATTTATCAACATTGAATCTCATTTACCAGAATATCACTCTTTACATTATGCTAAAAGTTAACTTAAAGGCAAACAACCCCTTTATTTTGAAGGTTTACTTATCCTTTAAGTAACCAAAATTCTGTCCAGGGACATAGCAGTTTAAAACCGTGAAACTATACTATCATTGAAACAAACAAAAACAATGACTAATGATTCTGATGGGGTTTTCTTGTAGGAACAGTGAGGAGATCGGAGTTTGTTTCCACTGGGGCCAAATGTTTTAATGGTAGCCATATTTAGCCATATTCCAGTGCTGTCTCCCCGAGTTAAGAAGTCATATTAACCGCACACAGCAAAGTACAACAATTATTTCCTGACATTTGTTTTTCCCTCGTAAATATAGAAATAAATATTTCTCAAAATGTCAGAGATTTTGTTCATTCGTTCTGCTTTGGTGACCACTTAGCAGCCCAACACATCACTATCGGGCAGCTTTTCCTAACATTTACACATGGAACTTTTGGGTTGTTATTTCGTTAAGCAATTCGTGTTCCACCTGATGGAGGGGGAGTTATCAAAACATTAATAAATCAGAAGTTGTTTCATTCAGCTCCCAGCAGCCCCTGTCAGCCCTCACTTGTCACTAATATTGGAGTACTGAAGTTTTATTATAGCCACCGACTATTGTCATCTTCCCTTCTGTCCTCACTTGGCCTCCTTGGAAATTCAACCTTTGGTCAAGACTGTTCTTCCACATCTAATATCAAGGTGACAGACATAGTAAAACATCATTGTGAAGTCATTACCCTGTATCTTACTATAAATGAACTTCAAGCTGGGCTTTCACGTGTTTCTAGGGGAACAAATAATTATTCTCCCTAGAGGCGGCAGTACCACTACCCTACCCTTGTCCAAATATCTCCATCTTTCCCTACTGTCTCCATCTTACCCTACTGTCTCAATCTTGCCCTGCTGTCTTCATCTTGTCCAACAGTTGACATCTTGTCCAACTATTTCCATCTTGTGCTACTGTCTCCATCTTTCCTTACTGTCTCATCTTACCCTACTGTCTCAATATTGCCCTACTGTCTTCATCTTGTCCAACAGTTGACATCTTGTCCAACTATCTCCATCTTTCCATACTGTCTCCATTTTACCCTACTGTTTCAATCTTGCCCTGCTGTCTTCATTTTGTCCAACAGTTGACATCTTGTCCAACTATCTCCATCTTTCCATACTGTCTCCATTTTACCCTACTGTTTCAATATTGCCCTGCTGTCTTCATCTTGTCCAACAGTTGACATCTTATCCAACTTTCTCCATCTTTCCATACTGTCTCCATTTTACCCTACTGTTTCAATCTTGCCCTGCTGTCTTCATCTTGTCCAACAGTTGACAGCTTGTCCAACTATTTCCCTCTTGTGCTACTGTCTCCATCTTTCCCTATTGTCTCCATCTTACCCTACTGTCTCAATCTTGCCCTGCTGTCTTCATCTTGTCCAACAGTTGACAGCTTGTCCAACTATTTCCCTCTTGTGCTACTGTCTCCATCTTTCCTTACTGTCTCATCTTACCCTACTATCTCAATCTTGCCCTGCTGTCTTCATCTTGTCCATCTGTTGCCATTTTGCCCTACTGTTTCTGTCTTAATCTACTACAAATTTGACCCGTTTTGTCAAAAATTTGGCGCCCGCGAAGTGTTGACGATGGCCATTAAAGTCAAAATTTTTGACGTGCGGCGAAATTTATTTGACGCGCATCTTTTTTTTGACGCACGCTGCCTTTTCGCGCAAAACAAGGCGAAAAAATGTGCCAGTGTTTTGGATTTTTTTTTTCATTCTGCATAATTAATGAGACGTGACGTGTTTCCCCAGACTTATCAACTAATTTAATTTGAAATAATTTCTAAATCTGCAGAGAAAACATTCTACTCATTTCCATATAATGAGTGAAAGGGACACGTGACTGTATCCGTGTATGTATGTTTGTATGTAAGCAGGAGCCGCACACACACGGGGCTGATTAAAGCTCCAATTTACCATCATTAATAAAGAGTTTTCCATGTAGATGAATTATGCAAATTTCAATTTATTCAATTAAAAACCTTTGCACCTTCCCTGTAGCCCGAGTGCAAGAGCCGTGTTTGTAACCGTGTAGCCAATTAACCAGAGATACAGAATGTCAGTAGCAAGTTCCCTTCATCCTTGTTCCCCAGAAATTGAAGGGGTAATTAAAGGGGTTGTTCACCTTTGAGTTAACGTTTGGTATGATGGAGAGAGTGATATTCTGTGACAATTTGCAATTGGTATTCATTTTTTATTATTTGTGGTTTTTGAGTTATTTAGCTTTTTATTCAGGAGCTCTCCAGTTAGGGTCCGTATTGCCCTAGTGACCATGCATTGATTTGAATGAGAACATGGAATATTAATAGGGAAGGGGAGGGCCGGCGGGGCCCACAAGACCTGGGGGCCCACCGGGTTTTTTTCCCAGTGTCCCATTGGCCCATTCCGACCCTGTTCAGGTCTCTTCGCTGACATGAAGCCTGCCGGAGCATATGCAGTTGGGCCAGGTCAGGGTTCATCATTTCATGAAAAACTAACTGTACCCTACAAACTAGGGATGCACCGAATCCAGGATTCGGTTCGGGATTCGGCCAGGATTCAGCCTTTTTCAGCAGGATTCGGATTCGGCTAAATCCTTCTGCCTGGCCGAACCAAATCCGATTCGGCTTTACCTGTGCATACAAAAATCGGCATTGAGACCTGAAGACTATACAAAGAGCCAGAAGGTAGGACAGGGAGTTCCGCTGTACTTCTCTGCATGTAAGGGTCAGAATTTTTGAAGAGTTTTTTTTTTCTTTACACTAAAGCACGTCATGCAGAGGGAGAGGGGGGCAATACCTGGAAGTTTAGGGGGGGGGCTTTTGGTAGGGGGATTTAGTTCTGTTTTGTCTGAGATCTGAGCCAATAAAAGGTTTTTATATTATAAAACGCTGTTGTTGTGCTGTGACTTCACTACTTTAGGGGGTTTAGTTCTCCTTTAAGCTTTAGTTCTCCTTTAATTTACAGGTTGGGTTAAAAACAACGGAGCCCGGCAAGGGGTATTAGAACCTTGGCCCACACTTCTAAGGACGGAGAATGTGTTTTTCACAAAATATGAAGTCTTTTCAAACCAAAGAAAAGCCGCTGAACCCAAGAGCTTGTAATCTGGAGAAGCGACTGAAAGACAGGGAAACTCACATCTGTATAGTGAATCACACAGTCCAGCACACCTGTATATAGTGGCACAGAGTGCAGCACACCTGTATAAAGAGGCATACAGTATGGCACACCTGTATACATGTATAGAGAATGCATATATATATACAGAATACATGTATAGAGTGGCACAGACTCTGGCACACCTGTATAAAGAGGCACATAACCTGCAACCCCTATATAGACAGTACGGGACTCCTATATATAGAGTAGCACAGTCCAGCACACCTGTATAGAGTGGCACATGGTATGGCACACACTACAGCGCACCTGTACAGCATCACACATATATATATATATATATTTATTTCCTCTATTTCACACCCAGACAAATCAGTGCTCCAAATCCAAAATGTCTGCATTTAAATATATAAACAAGGGTGAGAAATTGGCTGTTCAATACTGCCATCTGGTGGGTACATTTCAGATTTGCTTTATATATATATATATATATATATATATATATATATATATATATATATTATCAGTAGCAGCAAAACTGTATATCCAGCATACCTCTGTGTAAAATCAACAAGCAAGCTGAATTTATTAAATATTTTTCTAATGATACTATCACACTAATTCATTGTATGCCGTTGGCTAAAGCTCCAGTAGAATGGAATATTGGGCACATTGTTGGCTGGCACAATGCCTTTATTTTATACTCAGACCTGTGCCACTATTTTAGATTGCTGGGGAGAGAATGCAGCACTCTAGCCGAATACCGAACCGAATCCTAATTTGCATGTACAAATTAGGGGTGGGAAGGGGAAAAAAATGTTTACTTCCTTGTTTTGTGCCAAAGAGTCATGTGATTTCCCTCCCCGCCCCTAATTTGCATATGCAAATTAGGAATCGGATTTGGTTCGGCCAGGCAGAAGGATTTGGCCGAATCCGAATCCTGCTGAAAAAGGCTGAATCCTGGCCGAATCCCGAACCGAATCCTGGATTCGGTGCATCCCTAGTTTGTAGGGTACAGTTAGTTTTTCATGAAATGATGAACCCCATTTCTTGACAAATGAACCTCATAATCATAACTGATGAACCCCATGTTAATGACTGATGAACCTAATACTGCTGACTTATAAATCCAATATTTTGACTGGTAAACCCCATATTCATTACTGAACAACCCCATACTCATTACTGAAGAACCTCATACTCATTACTGAAGAACCTCATACTCATTACTGAAGAACCCCATACTCATTACTGAAGAACCTCATACTCATTACCGAAGAACCTCAAACTCATTACCGAAGAACCTCATACTCATTACCGAAGAACCTCATACTCATTACCGAAGAACCTCATACTCATTACCGAAGAACCTCATACTCATTACCGAAGAACCCCATACTCATTACCGAAGAACCTCATACTCATTACTGAAGAACCCCATACTCATTACTGAAGAACCTCATACTCATTACTGAAGAACCACATACTCATTACTGAAGAACCTCATACTCATTACTGAAAAACCACATACTCATTACTGAAGAACCCTATACTCATTACTGAAGAACCTCCTACTCATTACTGAAGAACCTCATACTCATTACCGAAGAACCTCATACTCATTACCGATGAACCTCCTACTCATTACTGAAGAACCTCAAACTCATTAGTGAAGAACCTCATACTCATTACTGAAGAACCTCATACTCATTACGGAAGAACCTCATACTCATTACTGAACAACCTCATACTCATTACTGAAGAACCTCAAACTCATTACTGAAGAACCTCATACTCATTACCGAAGAACCTCATACTCATTACCGAAGAACCTCCTACTCATTACCGAAGAACCTCCTACTCATTACCGAAGAACCTCATACTCATTACAGAAGAACCTCATACTCATTACTGAAGAACCTCATACTCATTACCGAGGAACCTCATACTCATTACTGAAGAACCTCAAACTCATTACTGAAGAACCTCATACTCATTACTGAAGAACCTCATACTCATTACTGAAGAACCTCATACTCATTCTGGATAAGCCCCATAACCATAATTGATTCACTCCATATTCATAGCTGATGAACCCCACACTTATGTTGTTTACTTTTAATAGTAATTATGAGTTGAATAAATATGACTTCAACAATTTATAAATGATAGTAATGACATTTCTAATCAATACTACACAGTACATTGAAGGGGATGTAACTTTTAGGGCAGGACTAGACGAAGCTCATGGATCTGACACGTCGCAATGCGACTAAACGCATGTGATGTGTTTATAATTAAGTTCTAAAACTTAATTGGCTTTTGGCAGAGAGCCTGGAATACATGACAGGTGCACTTAGATACATTGGTAACCATTTAAGATAAGCAAAGAAACAATTGTAACTATTTAAGATAAGCTCTTGGGTCTCTTGGGACTGTGACTTGCTGCTGAAAAGGCAATTTAACGTCATTAGCAAAACTGTGATAACATAAAAACCATAGAAATGTGTTCAAACTTTCATTGCCTCCCAAATTGTGTAAAATGGACATGGTAATTAGGGGGTGTGACCATAAAATGGGCGGGGTCCAATTATTTTGTTTCCATTTTTCGAATTGTTGGGAGGAACGAAATTACAGAAAGGTTGTGCCCCATAGACTCCATTATAATCAAATAATCCAAATCTATAAAAATGATTTCCTTTTTCTGTGTAATAATAAAACAGTCGCTTGTACTTGATCCCAACTAAAATATAATTAATCCTTATTGGAAGCAAAACCAGCCTATTGGGTTTATTTCATGTTTACATGATTTTCTAGTAGACTTAAAGGGATCCTGTCATCGGAAAACATGTTTTTTTTCAAAACACATCAGTTAATAGTGCTGCTCCAGCAGAATTCTGCACTGAAATCCTTTTCTCAATGAGCAAACAGATTTTTTTATATTCAATTTTGAAATCTGACATGGGGCTAGACATATTGTCAATTTCCCAGCTGCCCCTGGTCGTGTGACTTGTGCCTGCACTTTAGGAGAGAACTTCTTTCTGGCAGGCTGCTGTTTTTCCTTCTCAATGTAATGTGTCTCAGTGGGACCTGGATTTTACTATTGAGTGCTGTTCTTAGATCTACCAGGCAGCTGTTATCTTGTCTTAAGGTCCCCATACATGGAGAGATCCGCTTGTTTGGTGATGTTGCCAAACGAGCGGATCTCCCTCCGATATGCCCACTCAAGGTGGGCAATATCGGGCTGATCCGATCGTGGGCCCTAGGGCCCAATGATCGGATCCTAGCATTCGCAAACGGGCGGTCGGATCGCGGGGCCGCATCAACGAACAATCAATCCCATCCGATCGAGATCTGGGAAGCCTGTCGGGGGCCCCCATACACGGGCCAATAAGCTGCCGACTCGGTCTGTCGGCAGCTTTTATCGGCCCATGTATGGCCAGCCTTAGGGAGCTGCTATCTGGTTACCTTCCCATTGTTCTGTTGTCAGGCTGCTGGGGGGGAGGGAGGGGTGATATCACTCCAACTTGCAGTACAGCAGTAAAGAGTCACATGACCAGGGGCAGCTGGGAAATTGACAAAATGTCTAGCCCCATGTCAGATTTCTGTTTGCTCTTTTGAGAAATGGATTTCAGTGCAGAATTCTGCTGGAGCAGCACTATTAACTGATTCATTTTGAAAAAATTATTTTTTCCCATGACAGTATACCTTTAAGGAATGAAGATCTAAATTACAGAAAGATCCATTATCCAGAAACCCACAGGTCCCGAGCATTCTGTATAACAGGTTTCATACCTGTATGTTATATAGAACGTTCTATTGCTAGCAACTTTGCAATTGGTCTATACTTATTTTTTTTAGTTTTCAAATTCTTCCCCAAATTTCAAATGAGGGGTCAGTGACCCTAGTAGTCAAAATACGATTGTTGTTACTTTTTATTACTTCTCTTTCCGTTCAGCCTCCTCCTGTTCATATTCCAGTGTCTCGTTAAAACAGCTACACTAAGGTTACTAAGGCAAACAAGACCCTAGCAACGTCAGCACGGGGTAATTGCGGGCACTGAGAGCTCAGGAGCCACAAGGTAACTCGGGGAGAGGAGAGTCTGTTACACCGGGTCTCAGGGTAATGCGGGGGGTGAGTAGGAGACGGTACAGACGGGTAACTCAGCACGACGTGTCACTGACAGGCCTCGCTGCTGAGGGACTGGGGCCGAAGCGCTTGGAATAAGGAATAGGGTATAGGGCGCGGGGCGGCTGATTGGCCAGGCGGCACCACGTGACGAGACCAGTGAGCTGAGCGCTAGTGTGGGGCAGAGAGGACCACTGGTTTCGTGCAGTTTGGCTATGGCGCTGCCCAGGGGAGGTTGTGCGCGATGCGGATGCTTCAATGGAGTCTGGGCCCCCGGGAGCCAATAAAAGGCTGCGCCACCGGGGCCCCAGCTCTGGGACTCACTGCTCCTTCTCAGGTTAGTGGGTCACCTGCACTCACACTCACGGACACACTCACTCACTCATGGACACACTCACACTCACTCATTCACACACTCACTGACACATTCACTCACACACTCACACACACACTCACTGACACACTCACACATGGACACACTCACTGACACACTCACACATGGACACACTCACTCACACACTCACACACTCACTGACACACACTCACTGACACTCACACACTCACTGACACACACTCACTGACACTCACACACTCACTCACTGACACTCACACACTCACTGACACACACACTCACTGACACACTCACACATGGACACACTCACTGACACACTCACACACTCACTCACACACTCACTGACACTCACTCACTGACACACTCACTCACACACTCACTGACACACACACACTCACTGACACACTCACACATGGACACACTCACTCACACACTCACACACTCACTGACACACACTCACTGACACTCACACACTCACTCACTGACACACTCACACATGGACACACTCACTCACACACTCACACACACACTCACTGACACACTCACACATGGACACACTCACTCACACACTCACACACTCACTGACACACACTCACTGACACTCACACACTCACTCACTGACACTCACACACTCACTGACACACACACTCACTGACACACTCACACATGGACACACTCACTGACACACTCACACACTCACTCACACACTCACTGACACTCACTCACTGACACACTCACTCACACACTCACTGACACACACACACTCACTGACACACTCACACATGGACACACTCACTCACACACTCACACACTCACTGACACACACTCACTGACACTCACACACTCACTCACTGACACACTCACTCACACATTCACTGACACACACACTCACTGACACACTCACACATGGACACACTCACTGACACACTCACACACTCACTCACTCACTCACACACTCACTGACACTCACTCACTGACACACTCATTCACACACTCACTGACACATTCACTCACACACTCACACACACACTCACTGACACACTCACACATGGACACACTCACTCACACACTCACACACTCACTGACACACACTCACACACTCACTGACACACACTCACTGACACACACTCACTCACTGACACACTCACTCACACATTCACTGACACACACACTCACTGACACACTCACACATGGACACACTCACTGACACACTCACACACTCACTCACACACTCACTCACACACTCACTCACTCACACACTCACTCACACACTCACTGACACACACACACTCACTGACACACTCACACTCACTGACACACTCACACTCACACTCACTGACACACTCACACTCACACATGGACACACTCACTGACACACTCACACACTCACTCACACACTCACTGACACTCACTCACTGACACACTCACTCACACACTCACTGACACACACACACACTCACTGACACACTCACTCTCATTCACTCACTGACGCACTCACATAGACACTCACTGTCTGACATACTCACTGACACTCGCTGGCACTTACATTCACTCACTTACTGCTTGACTCACTCACACTCTCACTGACACACTTCCCTGCGCTCACACACTCACAGACACTCACAGACACTCACTGTGACAATCACACTGACACTGACTGACTGGCGCTCACTCACTCACTCACTCACTCACTGCCCCCGGCTTTGTTACATTTTGCTTTTAGCAACTCAAGTCACTCTCCTGTGTAAGTTCTGCACATTTGTGAGCAGAACACAGACCTGGCACCATTGCTATATTATTATTAGTATTAGTATTATTTGTGTAATTAAGATGAGTGGGAGTTGTCATTGGGAAATAGAGGAGAAGAACAGGAGCAGGTGAGACTGCTGATTGGGCAGTTTTTCTAATCACATAATTATCCCCTTGATCAGTCCAGGACTAATCTTTCCTTTCACTGTGCAAAATAAGTGATTTTGGGTGAAGTTCCCCTTTAAAGAGGTTGTTTGCCTTTAAACTAACTTTTAGTATGATGTAGAGAGTGATATTCTGAGACAAATTTGCAGTTGGTTTTCATTTTTTATTATTTGAGTTTTTGACTTATTTAGCTTTTTTATTCAGCAGCTCTCCAGTTTGCAGTTTCAGCCATCTGGTCGCTAGGGTCCAAATTCCCCTAGCAACCTTGCATTGATTTAAACGACAGACTGAAATATGAATAGGAGAGGACCTGAATAGAAAGATGAATAATTAAAACATTACATTTGCAGCCTTACAGACCGATTGTTTATTTTATGGGGTCAGTGACCCCTGTTTGAAAGCTGGAAAGAATCCGTAGAAAAAGGCAAATAATTAGAAAAAACGATAGAATACAGACTAAATAAAAAGTTGCTTAGAATTGGGCATTATATAACATACTAAAAGTTAACTTAAAGGTGAACCACCCCTTTAAAAAGATGTGACTTACAAGTTAGATGGGTACAATACACTTTAATCAGCACCCTGAATCTTGCTCTGCTGTAGGTAGATTTCTCCTGTTTCGCGAAAAAATCATAAAATTAGAAAATTGACATCAAATTTTGGACGCGCGTCCGAAAAGTCGCTCGTGTCAATTTTGACCCTGACCTTAAAGTCAATGGGTGTCCAAATAGTATTGAGGCGTGTCTATTTTGATGCGAACGACTTTTCGGACGCGTGCCCAAAATGTTCGCCGGCGATTTGGCTGCAAATTCGTGTCAGGCAAATTTATTTGCCTATCATTAATATTAGCCCCTTTGTATGCCCCTGTGATACCCTCCAGATACCCATGTGGCCCCGGCCTTAGCATTAACCTGGCTAAATAGACCCGGCAGTTTCCTAGCAGCTGCCAGAATTTGTTTGTAAATCCCTACGACCCTGATGATATGGAGTGTGAGCCATGTGACTGCGAGGGGCAATCCAATCCAGTCAGCCTAAGAGAGGGCAGGAGTGGAGAGTGGTGGGAACGAAAGCCTCAGTTAAAAAGAAAAACATCCCCCCAAAAATGGTGCCAACAACAGGCAATAGGTTTGTATTGCCAGAAGGTAAAAGCTGAGGAAGAGGAGGAGAGGCTGAGGGATGAAGAAAAGAGAGAGAAGAGGAAGGCTGGGGCCTTGGGAAAAAGGAAAGGAAAGAGGGTCAGGAGGAGGTTTGAATCGGGAGGAGGAATGTCCCTAGAGGAGAATATTGAGATTGACCTGGAGGGTGAGGAGAGTACCCCAAAATTCCAAGTGAAAAGGAGGGTGAGGAAAGTGGTGGTGCCAGGCACAAACTAAACAGGATTTAATGAGAAGGGAACGTACTTTCATTTAATTAATGTTTCATTAGTTAATACAGTGATGCTTTTCTGTTTCTGAAGTGTTTATTTAATTTTCTTTTTTACTTTCAATAAAATCCCCTAACACAAGATAACAGCTGCCTGGTAGATCTAAGAACAGCGCTCAGTAGTAAAATCCAGGTCCCACTGAGACACATTCAGTTACATTGAGTAGGAGAAACAACAGCCTGCCAGAAAGCAGTTCCATTCTAAAGTGCTGGCTCTTTCTGAAATCACATGACCAGGCAAAATGACCCAATATGCACCAATATTACAACTAAACCATTCAACGTACTCAAGCTCGTGCCCACCCTGCTTGTTTTATAGTGTTACTGCTCCTTTAATGCCCCGTTTAGTCTCTCGGGCGCAAATTCACTAAGCGCCGAACGCTAGCGTTTGGCATTTTTCTCTACTGCGCAAATTCACTAACGAACGCTGGCGTAGTTTCGCTAGTGTTACTTCGCACCCTTACGCCAGGCGAATTTTTGCTAGCGACGTAACTACGCAAATTCACTAACTTGCGCAGTGTACTGAACGCTACCTTTTACACTAGACTTCCTTCGCCACCTCAGACCTGGCGAAGCGCAATAGAGTAGATAGGGATTGTTTCAAAAAAAGTCAAAATTTTTTCTAAGTCCCAAAAAAAGCTGGCGTGTTTTCTACATGATGGGTGATAGGCTGAAAAAGATCGAAAATATTTTTGGGGCTCCCCTCCTTCCCCCCTACATTTCCTGACTCATGGCAACTTACCTAGACAGTGGGCACATGTGTAGGGCAAAATAAAATATTTATTTGCTGATTTGAAGGTTTTCTAGGCATTTGTAGTGCTGATACGTGTTCCTCCATTGAAGTTTGAATTTCGCGCCGTATGTAAATGAACCATCGCTAGCGAAACTTGCTTCGCTTGGCGAATTAACGCTAGCGCAACTTCGAAAACTTACGCTACCCCTGTGCGCAACTACTGATTTTAGTGAATTTGCGGAGCGCTAGCGAAAATACGCCTGGCGAAGTGCGGCGAAGTTGCGCCTGGCGCAACTTCGCATCTTAGTGAATTTGCCCCTCAGACTCCAGAATCACAGGATTTAGGCCAATTTGCCAGGGCATTCGAGTTTCTTTGATCTGGTTCTGCTCAGGCTTCTGTTTTGAAGAGGAGATAATTAGATGAATTTGCTGCTGATCAGCCGACTGTCTCTGCTTCACGGGCACCGACCTGATGTGAAATCACATTACTATAACTTGTACATCTACAGCCTGGCATTGATCGTTTAGCTGCTTTATACGGTTCTTATAAAATCATATTTTGCCTTTCCACACAGGGACAAAGAGACCTTTGGATTTATTAGTGAGTCTTATGTGCTGGTTACACATTACTCTCACTTTACTAATATTACTCTCTCTCTTCTGGAGACACAAGATAACAGTTCAGTGACCTGATGCCTCTCACACACAGGGCAGCAAGTTTGTACTGGATTCTCTGCTAAGGACCCATAAACCACAAAGTCTTTTAAGGATTCAACCAAGGGAACCTACCTTGGTCTTCTGTATGTCACAGAAATCCTCTAATATCCTTATCATTTACAGTAGGGGTACATTATCCCTTATAATACATGAGTGATACTCAGAGTTCCCTGTATAACTCAGCCTGCAGCCTTGTGCCTTTATATGGTCACAGAACAACCCCTCAGTGACTTCTAATATCCTTATCATTTACAGTAGGGGGTACATTATCCCTTATAATACATGAGTGATACTCAGAGTTCCCTGTATAATTCAGCCTGCAGCCTTGTGCCTTTATATGGTCACAGAACAACTCCTCAGTGACTTCTAATATCCTTATTATTTACAGTAGGGGGTACATTATCCCTTATAATACATGAGTGATACTCAGAGTTCCCTGTATAACTCAGCCTGCAGCCTTGTGCCTTTATATGGTCACAGAACAACCCCTCAGTGACTTCCAATATCCTTATCATTTACAGTAGGGGGTACATTATCCCTTATAATACATGAGTGATACTCAGAGTTCCCTGTATAACTCAGCCTGCAGCCTTGTGCCTTTATATGGTCACAGAACAACTCCTCAGTGACTTCTAATATCCTTATTATTTACAGTAGGGGGTACATTATCCCTTATAATACATGAGTGATACTCAGAGTTCCCTGTATAACTCAGCCTGCAGCCTTGTGCCTTTATATGGTCACAGAACAACCCCTCAGTGACTTCTAATATCCTTATCATTTACAGTAGGGGGTACATTATCCCTTATAATACATGAGTGATACTCAGAGTTCCCTGTATAACTCAGCCTGCAGCCTTGTGCCTTTATATGGTCAAAGAACAACCCCTCGGTGACTTCTAATATCCTTATCATTTACAGTAGGGGGTAAGTCTTACTGGGGATGGTGGGAAATATTTTACTGTAACACTCAATGACTGAGGTTCTGGCACTGCTTGAAAGCCGATATAACTGGGCAGTAGTTCACATGATATTACAGAGAGTGAAATTGATTGGGTTCAGATCTAGTTGTTTGACACTCTATTCCTTACTGTTCTGCTCACAATAAACCCTCTATTCTTTGGTGCAGAATCTCAGTTTACAGACTTTATGATTTTGGAGGTGAAAATCCTGCTGTGTTTATAGGCAGGTCTCTAGTTACATAGAGGAATGGGAGCTATTCTGCCTCCACCATAGGATTGTAAGTGGAGGAGAAAAATGAGGAATGGCAAATATTCCTTATCTAAATGGCTAATTAGTGATTGACTACCCTGCAGCCTGAACAGCGCCTCATTGACATCGTCATGTGTAGAGATTTGGAACAGATTGATTGGTTACATAATGAAGGATTGGTTGGCATGCAGTGATTGTAACATACACGTTAGGTATAGAAATTCTGATAAACCTCATTTTTAAGCAGAGCTACAACTGTGTTGATGTCACACATTGTACTTTTGTGCTCTTGGTATCGAAATCATGGCTAAATCTTGGGCAGCCATTGATTTCTGAACTGAACCATCTCAATATCTTAAAATAAAACAAAACGGGCGACAAAGTGCAGCTTAGGGGATCAGTTCAATGCAGGACATAGCACTTAATGAATAAATGCTCCAGGAGTGAAGATTCAGTCAAGCTCAGTGAATAGTTGTAATATAGGACATTAGTGATGACACAGTAGAGCTCATTGGATAAGGAAAGGGCAGCAGTGATGATACAATACAGACCAGGGAATGAGATCATTGCATGACAGTAGTGATGATACAATAGAGCTCAGGGAATAAAGAAAGGACAGTCGTGATGATACAATAGAGCTCAGGGAATAAGGAAAGGACAATCTTGATACAATAGAGCTCGGAATAAGGAGAGGACAGTAGTGATGATACAATAGAGCTCAGGGAATAAAGAAAGGACAGTAGTGATGATACAATAGAGCTCAGGGATTAAGGAGAGGACAGTAGTGAGTAGGGATGCACCGAATCCACTATTTTGGATTCGGCCTAACCCCAGAATCCTTTGCGAAAGATTTGGCCAAACCGAATCTGAATCCTAATTTGCATATGCAAATTAGGGGTGGGAAGTGGAAAATGTTTTACTTCCTTGTTTTGTGACAAAAAGTCATGCAATTTCCCTCCTTGCCCCAAATTTACATATGCAAATTAGGATTCGGATTCGGTTTGGCTGGGCAGAAGGATTCTGCCGAATCCGAAATCTCCTGAAAAAGGCTGAATCCTGGATTCGGTGCATCCCTAGTAGTGACGATACAATAGAGCTCAGGGAATAAAGAAAGGACAGTAGTGATGATACAATAGAGCTCAGGGAATAAAGAAAGGACAGTAGTGACGATACAATAGAGCTCATAGATTAAAGAAAGGACAGTAGTGATGATACAATAGAGCTCAGGGATTAAAGAAAGGACAGTAGTGATGATACAATAGAGCTCAGTGAACAAAGAAAGGACAGTAGTGATGATACAACAGAGCTCAGGGAATAAGGAAGGGACAGTAGTGATGATACAATAGAGCTCAGGGATTACAGAAAGGACAGTAGTGATGATACAATAGAGCTCAGGGAATAAGGAGAGGACAGTAGTGATGATACAATAGAGCTCAGTGAATAAAGAAAGGACAGTAGTGATGATACATCAGAGCTCAGGGAATAAGGAGAGGACAGTAGTGATGATACAATAGAGCTCAGTGAATAAAGAAAGGACAGTAGTGATGATACAATAGAGCTCAGGGAATAAGGAGAGGACAGTAGTGATGATACAATAGAGCTCAGTGAATAAAGAAAGGATAGTAGTGATGATACAATAGAGCTCAGGGAATAAGGAGAGGACAGTAGTGATGATACAATAGAGCTCAGGGAATAAGGAGAGGACAGTAGTGATGATACAATAGAGCTCAGGGAATAAGGAGAGGACAGTAGTGATGATACAATAGAGCTCAGTGAATAAAGAAAGGACAGTAGTGATGATACAATAGAGCTCAGGGAATAAGGAGAGGACAGTAGTGATGATACAATAGAGCTCAGTGAATAAAGAAAGGACAGTAGTGATGATACATCAGAGCTCAGGGAATAAGGAGAGGACAGTAGTGATGATACAATAGAGCTCAGTGAATAAAGAAAGGATAGTAGTGATGATACAATAGAGCTCAGGGAATAAGGAGAGGACAGTAGTGAGTAGGGATGCACCGAATCCACTATTTTGGCTGTACATTCCAGCTTCATTCTGACAGACCCCTTATTCTTTGGGCCATTGAGCCCTCAGTGCCATGTTCAGACTTTGCTGAGGTTTCTTTCTAGACCCAAAGTAAGGAAAACCTAATACCCCTGCCCTTCTACAATCTTGTCTCTATCTAGTCCCACTGACACCATATTGTCTTCTTCTTGCCCAACTGATTCCTTCTTTTCCTGCTGTCATCATTTAACTTTTTGTCCCCATCTTCTTTAGTTCTTCTCAATTTTTCCTGTTGCACTGAATCTGGGATTCAGTTCAGGATTGGCACTGGCCAAATCGAATCCAGATCCTTACAATCATGTGACGTTTCATCACCCACAAACAATGTGCGCGTGTTGTTCTCTGTTGCCCTTCCCGCCACAAATTTGAACATGCAACTAGAGTTTGGATTGGGATTGTGATGCGCCCCAATCTTCCATGAAAGATTCAGGATTTTGCTGATTTATGCAAAATACTAGTTTTTCCCCCAAAGCAGAAATTCATATTCCATTTAATGAGGCCAAATGTTATGGAAATGGCTCAGAATGGAGATTGGTAAGATTAAATATTTGTATGAGCAAAGTGGTGTATCCGTCTGTCAGGACAGGAGATGACTCTCCGTATAGTCCGTCAGTCTAACATGGCACATTCCTTTCCTATTGTCGGGGAGCCGGGAGCCCCCTCTGGGAAGTAGTCCGGATCTAGGAGGAAGCCCCTCAGGAGGGATCAGGATCGTGGTATCCAAGAGTAAGGCAGGAGAAACAAAGTCCAAACACAGGTCAAAAGGCAGGCGGAATGTAACAAAGTCCAAGGCCAGGCAGGGGGTCAATGACAGGCAGAATATCAGCGAAGTCCAGGTCCAGGCAAGGGGTCACAACAAGGAATCAGGCAGAATAAGCAGGGAAAACAGCAAGGGAAACCCAGGAATCACAAGGAATCAGGATCCTATTTTCGGGCGCCATCTTGGCGCCTCAGGCGACCTTTTATGTTTGAATTTGGCGCCCTTGCGCCAGCGTCAGCGCGCCCGCGACCGTCGCGCCGCGCTGACGTCACGGCGCCGGCGTCGGGACCCACGTGGGTTGCCTGGGCGCCGCCATATTGGATTCTTCGCCGCCGGGAGTGGACGCGACTCCTCGCGCTCCCGGCGGTCTTGACAGTACCCCCCCCCTCACGGGGGGCCTCAGGACCACCGGGGCTTGGTTTCTGGGGAAACTTGGAGTGGAAGTCTCTTACCAAACGAGGAGCATGCACATCACGGTGTCCCTCCCAAGAGCATTCTTCGGGGCCAAAGCCCTTCCAATGGATGAGGTACTGAAGGGACCCTCTGGAGATTCTGGAATCGAGGATTCTCTCCACCTCGAATTCTTGTTGACCCTCCACAGAGACGGCAGGAGGAGGAGATTGGACATCAGAGAAACGGTTAGAGGGAGACGTGGAACACGTTGGGAATTCTCATCTCTGGTGGGAGTTGAAGTCTGATGGCTACAGGGTTAATTATTTCCAAGATGGGGAACGGACCCAGGAACTTCGGACCCAACTTGGGAGATGGCACCTTCAAGCGAATATTCCTGGAAGAGAGCCAGACACTATCACCCACCTTGTAGGGAGGAGAGGGCCTTCTACGGCGATCCGCGAAAGTCTTGTGGACTAGAGCACTCTTCTCCAGATTAGACTTGGTTGCAGCCCAAATAGCAAGCATATGGGCTGCCAGATCATCTGCAGCCGGGACGTCCGACAACACGAAGTCCTGAGGAAAGGCTTGAGGGTGCTGTCCATACACCACCATAAACGGAGACCTTCCTGTGGAGGAATGACATGCATTATTATGAGCAAACTCCGCCCACGGGAGGAGGTCAGACCAATCGTCCTGGCAAAGAGACACATGGTTCCTCAGGAACTGTTCTAAGGCTTGGTTCACACGTTCAGCTGCCCCATTCGTCTGCGGGTGGTAGGCAGATGAAAATAGAAGTGTTATTCCCAAGTCTTTACATAGGGAACGCCAAAACTTGGCGGTAAACTGGGTGCCTCTGTCGGAGACGATCTCCACCGGGAAACCATGCAGGCGGAAGATGTACTTAATAAAGAGTTGGGATAATTCCACCGCAGAGGGTAACTTCTTCAAAGGGATGAAATGGGCCATTTTGCTGAAGCGGTCAATAACAACCCAGATCACAGTATTCCCACCCGAGGGAGGAAGTTCGACAATAAAGTCCATAGAGAGGTGCGTCCATGGACGAGAGGGAACCGGTAAAGGCTGTAACAACCCGCTGGGGCGGGAATGGCTAGGCTTAGAAGTGGCGCAGACATTACAAGCTGCCACAAAGTCCTTTACATCCTTGCGGATATCAGGCCACCAGACTAGGCGCCTCAAGAGTTCAAGGGTCTTGGCCGGACCAGGATGTCCAGCTTGCCTGGAGCAGTGGGTTTGTTGCAGGATGGCCAGGCGAAGTTCTGGAGGGACGAAGGCCATGCCAATCGGAGTATCTTGAGGAGCCAAGGACTGCCCAGCCAGAATCTGGTCGGCAAATTGGGGATACAGAGAGGCAATGATCTTGACAGGTGGAATGATTGGTTCCTGTCTCTCAGGGTCACGGTCCACCGGAGTGAAGCTACGAGACAAGGCGTCGGCCTTCAGATTCTTGGAACCTGGGCGATAGGTCAAAACAAAGTTAAATCGGGAAAAGAAAAGGGCCCACCTGGCTTGTCTGGGATTTAGCCTCTTGAGGGACTATAAACTCCAGATTCTTGTGATCTGTGAAAATCTGGACAGGAATTTCAGAGCCCTCCAGGAGGTGACGCCATTCTTCAAGGGCAAGCTTGACTGCCAAGAGTTCCCGATTCCCGACATCATAGTTCTGCTCTGCAGATGTGAACTTCTTGGAGAAGAACGCACAGGGGTGCAATTTTCCATCAGTGGAATGTCTCTGAGAAAGGATAGCTCCGGCTCCGACTTCGGAAGCATCAACTTCGATGCAGTAGGGTAGTGCAGGATTGGGATGTCGGAGAACAGGAGCGGATGTGAAGGCCTCTTTCAAGGACTGAAAAGCTTCTATGGCAGATGGAGGCCACAGGCTGGGTTTACCCCCTTTCCGGATGAGGGCCAGAATAGGTGCAATGCGGGAAGAGAACCCCCGGATGAATTGTCGATAATAATTAGCAAATCCGATGAATCTCTGGATTGCCTTGGTACTCAATGGGAGAGGCCACTCCTGGATGGCCGACACTTTCACGGGGTCCATCTCAAATCCCTCTGGAGAGATAATGTATCCTAGGAAGGGGATCTTGGATACCTCGAAGACAAACTTCTCCAACTTGGCGAAGAGAGAGTTCTTCCTCAGACGAGAGAGTACCTCCTTCACCTGGGAGCGATGACTTTCAAGGTCCTTGGAAAAGATCAGGATGTCGTCCAAGTATACGACTACGAACCTTCCTAGGAGATCTCGGAACACATCATTAACAAACTCCTGGAAGACGGCAGGGGCATTGCATAGGCCGAAGGGCATAACAAGATATTCATAGTGCCCATCCCGAGTGTTGAATGCCGTCTTCCATTCGTCACCCTCCCGGATGCGAATGAGGTTGTAGGCCCCCCGGAGATCCAACTTGGAGAAAATCTTTGCCCCTTTTAGCTGGTCAAAGAGCTTGGAAATCAGGGGCAGAGGGTATCTGTTTTTCACGGTGATCTTGTTCAGGCCCCGATAGTCTATACAAGGCCGAAGACCTCCGTCCTTCTTCTCCACAAAGAAGAACCCAGCCCCTGCAGGAGAGGTAGAAGGGCGGATAAACCCCCGCTGAAGATTTTCTTGGATGTACTCCTTCATAGCGGTGGTCTCTGCAGGAGAGAGAGGGTAAGTGCGCCCTTTGGGGGGCATGGATCCAGGCAGGAGTTCAACCGGACAGTCGTAGGAGCGATGTGGGGGAAGGAACTCTGCAGACTTTTTACAAAACACATCGGAAAATCCCTTGTAAGTGGAGGGCAAAGTCTTTAGTTCCGTAGTGGAGACATTCACCTTCTCGAGGGGTTTTGGCGGAAGGCAATGCTGCTGACAAAATAAACTCCAACGAGAGATCTGCCCAGAGGACCAGTCTATGGTGGGGTTATGTAGACGTAACCACGGAAGACCCAGTATTACTGGAGTAGAAGGACAGGGGATGATGAAGAATGAAAGTTTTTCTTGATGCAGTACCCCAACCTGTACAGATAGTTCCGCCGTGAACTTAGTGACGAATTCAAACTCCAGGGGTTTGTCATCTATGGCGGTAATTCGCAGGGGAGAAGACAAGGGGAGCAGGGGAATCTTCATGCGTTCGGCAAAGAAGGCGTCCATGAAGTTGCCGTCCGCCCCAGAGTCGAGGAAGGCCCTTTCGCAGATAGTCTTATTTGCCAGGTGAATCTGCAAAGGAAGGAGAAGTCTGCGTGAATTTTCTTGATACTTCTCCTTAGGCCCTCGAGTAATGCCCCCTACATGAGAAACCAGTGACATACCTCGGGGTACAAAACTCCTGGCCTTGGCAGGACAGGCATTGGCAAAATGGGAGTGACCACCACAGTACAAACAGAGACCAGCCATTCGTCTTCGGAGTCTTTCCTGCTCGGAAAGGTGAGCCTTTCCTACTTGCATAGGTTCCTCCAGGGGTGACGTGGACACATGAGTCACAGGAACAGCGGGGGCTTGCAGAATCGGCCTTTGAAAGCGAGGAGCCAACATGGGAGAAAATCGTCTGCTGCGCTCTCTCTCCACCTGGTGTTCTCTGTGGCGGGTGTCTACCTTAATAGATAGGGTGATCAGTCCATCCAGGGTGTCAGGAGTCTCTCTGGAGACGAGATCATCTTTGATGCGGATGGATAGGCCTTGGTAGTATACGGCCTTGTAAGCGTCATCACACCAGGAAGTCTCCGCCATCAGTGTTCGGAAGTCTATAGCGTACTCATTGACACTGCGGCTTCCCTGCCGGAGCTGCAAGAGACGGGCAGGGGCGTTCGTGACTCGACCAGGTGCATCAAAGACTGTGCGAAAAGCTTGGAGAAAGTCTTTAACAGCATAAGTCACCGGAGAATTCTTCTCCCAAAGAGACGTAGCCCACTCCAGTGGCTTGCCTTCCAATCGAGACATCACATACCCCACCTTGGAACGCTCACTTGGAAACTGCGTGGGTTGGAACTCAAATTGAATTTGGCACTGTGTGGCAAATCCCCTGCAGGCTTGTGGGTCCCCACTGAAGCGAGGAGGAGGTGGAATGCGAGGCTCACCTGTCGGATAGCTTGCGTTCGAAGAGGCTGCCGCCATGGGAGAAACTCCAGAAGGTGGAGCAGCGGAGGGCGCAGATGGCTCTCGAGCAAGCAGGATATCGAGTGCTTGCCCAATGCGAACCTGCTGGTTTTCGTAGTCCTCCATGCGGGATGCCAGTCCGCGGAGCGCTCGTCCGACATCAGGTGTGGCTTCCTCAGAAGGATCCATGACCCGAAAATAATGTCGGGGAGCCGGGAGCCCCCTCTGGGAAGTAGTCCGGATCTAGGAGGAAGCCCCTCAGGAGGGATCAGGATCGTGGTATCCAAGAGTAAGGCAGGAGAAACAAAGTCCAAACACAGGTCAAAAGGCAGGCGGAATGTAACAAAGTCCAAGGCCAGGCAGGGGGTCAATGACAGGCAGAATATCAGCGAAGTCCAGGTCCAGGCAAGGGGTCACAACAAGGAATCAGGCAGAATAAGCAGGGAAAACAGCAAGGGAAACCCAGGAATCACAAGGAATCAGGATCCTATTTTCGGGCGCCATCTTGGCGCCTCAGGCGACCTTTTATGTTTGAATTTAGCGCCCTTGCGCCAGCGTCAGCGCGCCCGCGACCGTCGCGCCGCGCTGACGTCACGGCGCCGGCGTCGGGACCCACGTGGGTTGCCTGGGCGCCGCCATATTGGATTCTTCGCCACCGGGAGCGGACGCGACTCCTCACGCTCCCGGCGGTCTTGACACCTATGTAACCATTGCTGGAGCTTTCACTATTCTTTATCTATGTAACTCTCTGTAGAGCTGCTCTAGGTGACAGAATGTATAACTAATATACTGTATAAACTCAATACACTCAGCTTGATGTGTTTTTCCATTGTAGGGTGTGTCTCATACAGAAAGGAAGAGCTTCAAGAAGGAGCAGCCTGTGCCTTTCTCTACTTTCCTTACTGATGGCTTTGGTCGGCAGCACAACTACCTGCGAATCTCCCTTACAGAGAATTGTAACCTCAGATGTAAGTACAGAGACCCTGTTTAGGTCAGTACTGTGTGCCAGAAAAAGGAGTCAAGCTGACGCCCAAATCTGAGCTTCTCACCACTCAGGAGATTGTTACATTGGCCAGACTGTTTGTCCAGGAGAGGGTGGAGAAAATCTGTCTGACTGGAGGAGAGCCGCTTATTCAACTCGATGTAGTGGATATTGTAGGTAAGCGATTCAAGGAGCTAACCCTTGTACAGGGCAGGGGTCTACAGTGGTGGATTTATTGGGCACTGCAAGAAGACAACTCCGTATTTACCAGTCAGACAGTGTTTTACATAAGGAACAGCAAGACTGGCTGAATGAGAGCAAAATAACTGTATTGGTCAGGTCTGAACACGCCGACTCTGGACAGTTAATGGAATCTCTTGGCTGGAATTGCAACCTACATACTTTAAAGTGTAATATAGAGATACTAGGGGTCATTTATCGACACTCAGATTGCTGCATTCACCAATCAGATTGCTGCATTCAGTGTTCTACGTGCAGCTGGTTTCAAAAAGCTCATCACTGATTGGCTGCTGTAGGTAACTGCCCATGGGCAAATGTGCCCAGTGTTGATAAATGAGCCCTACTGTGTCCTTTAAAAAAAAAAAAAAAAAAAAAATTGCAAATACATGTGTGTCTTTAGCAATGTGACCACTAGATGGCAGAATTAGACAGTTCCTATATCCGCTAAAAGGCTCCAGTGTTTTTATCCACAATGCTTCCCAATTACTACTGCAAATCTTTGCTTTATCCAGTGGCAATGAAGGTGCATCTCACGCTCTTCTCTCTCTTTACAGCGCAGGGGAAGGTCTTAAGACGATCGCACTGACGACAAATGGGATCAACTTGGGACGGCAGCTTCCGAAACTGAAAGACGCCGGTCTGGACATTTTAAATATCAGCCCTGATACACTCGTACCTCCCAAATTTGAGTTCATCGTGCGCAGGAAAGGTATGTGACAGCTCAGGCTTCTGGACCTCCTTTATATTAACTTCTTGTACTTTATATTGTAATGGAACATTCCTCTCCTGCGTGTGTATCTACAGTGAAACCTCAATTTTACATCCCCTGATTTAAATTATTGTTTTGTAGTCCTACCTATATATTATTAGGGATGCACCGAATCCACTTTTTTGGATTCGGCCGAAGGATTCGGCTGAATACCGAAACGAATCCGAACCCTAATTTGCATATGCAAATTAGGGGTGGGAAGGGGGAAACATTTTTTTACTTCCTTGTTTTCTGACAAAAAGTTACGCAATTCCCCTCCCTGCCCCTAATTTGCTTATGCAAATTAGGATTCGGTTCGGCCGGGCAGAAGGATTCGGCCGAATCCGAATCCTGCTGAAAAAAGGCCGAATCCTGGCCGAATCCCGAACCAAATCCTGGATTCGGTGCATCCCTATATATTATACATAATACTTTTCCCTGATTTTAAATTTTTCCTGGATTTTACACCATTTTTTTCTGGTCCCCTGAAAAACATAAAATGGCGGTGCTACTGTATACAGAACCGCTCCTTTTCCAAACCAATCTCCCCTCCCCCCACTGAGCCTAGAAAGTAAAATTGCAATGCCAAAGTGAATATTATTTGGGAACACATACTCCAACGCAACGCACAATATTAAACAATGTAGCAGCATAGTTTCTGCATTGGAGTATCTGTTCCCTAATAATATTTTAATTTTGGCATTGCAATTTTACTTTACTGAGGACATAGATTTTGGGAACCAGATATCTGAACAATTAAGAACAAAAACTCAACCTGGTCCAGCAACTTCCTTATTATTGGGGCCTACAGAGTAGTTGCCATTTTAAACGGACGTTTCGGAAGTACCCTGGGACAGCGTTGGACTGGGACACCAAGGGCCCACCCAAAAAGCTTAGACCAGGGGCCCACTCCCAGTACTATTTTTCTTCCTTTTTTCGCTCAACTTCTATTCTCCTAGTCTCTTTTCTTTATATACTATAATCTATTATTCCATCTATTTAGCCTTTTCTTTTAAATTTAGCCTAGAAATAGGGAATGGCCATGAAACAAGCCAAATGTTTAGAAGCAGGAGGGCCACTGATACCTGGGCCCACCCAGAGTTTTCCTGGTGTCCCGGTGGGCCAGTCCGACACTGCCCTGGGAGCATGGGGTGCAATTGTACGAGACCCTGTAGGTGCTAAAGCACTTCCGGGGATTCCCAGCTGCACGGTCTGCTCCCAGGCCCGAAACTGCATAGTTACCTTACTGATTTTAAACACCAATCTGTCGAGGAGACAAAAACCTGCAAATAAAGGTACAGCTGCAGACAATGTTACAGCCACTAGATGGCGGTGTAAGATCAACTCTGACTCGCAAACGCTTTGTGGCCGGGATGTATTAGTCTATAGTCTGGATTCATAACCATTGCTCATTGTTTTTGTTTTAATAACCTTTATTTAAATTGTACATTGAACCATGCGCTGTTGTGCATTAGTGGCTGTAAATACCTGCGCGCAGCTTATAACCGATTTTTAATGTACAGCCCAAGTGCACAGGTTGAACATTCCTGCTTTCACATCTTTACCCAGTCCCCTTCGTAAGTACATCATTATGAACTGTCTGAAGCGTGACGGGCCTGGATAAGTCCAGTTTATGCCAAAACTAACAAATATCACTTGTTTGACAACTATACCCAACATGGGGATCTATTCACATGTGGCTGCATAAGTGACTAAGTAAAGTCAATTCAGTGTGAGTGGGACAGAACATGATGTGAGTGCTGACTCTGTATTAGGTAGGGATGCACCGAATACACTATTTTGGATTCGGCCGAACCCCCGAATCCTTTGTGAAAGATTTGGCCGAATACCGAACCAAATCCAAATCCTAATTTGCATATGCAAATTAGGGTGGGAAGGTGAAAACATTTTTTCCTTCCTTGTTTTGTGATAAAAAGTCATACAATTTCCCTCCCTACCTCTAATTTGCATATGCAACACAGCAGCTTGTTTATATAAACTATAGTAGTACTTATCTGTTATCTACTGTGTATCCTATGCTTGAATGGCTGCCCCCATGGCTACACAGCAGCTTGTTTATATAAACTATAGTAGTACTTATCTGTTATCTACTGTGTATCCTGTGCTTGAATGGCTGCCCCCATGGCTACACAGCAGCTTGTTTATATAAACTATAGTAGTACTTATCTGTTATCTACTGTGTATCCTGTGCTTGAATGGCTGCCCCCATAGCTACACAGCAGCTTGTTTATATAAACTATAGTAGTACTTATCTGTTATCTACTGTGTATCCTGTGCTTGAATGACAGCCCCATGGCTACACAGCAGCTTGTTTATATAAACTATAGTAGTACTTATCTGTTATCTACTGTGTATCCTATGCTTGAATGGCTGCCCCCATGGCTACACAGCAGCTTGTTTATATAAACTATAGTAGTACTTATCTGTTATCTACTGTGTATCCTATGCTTGAATGGCTGCCCCCATGGCTACACAGCAGCTTGTTTATATAAACTATAGTAGTACTTATCTGTTATCTACTGTGTATCCTGTGCTTGAATGGCTGCCCCCATGGCTACACAGCAGCTTGTTTATATAAACTATAGTAGTACTTATCTGTTATCTACTGTGTATCCTGTGCTTGAATGGCTGCCCCCATGGCTACACAGCAGCTTGTTTATATAAACTATAGTAGTACTTATCTGTTATCTACTGTGTATCCTGTGCTTGAATGGCTGCCCCCATAGCTACACAGCAGCTTGTTTATATAAACTATAGTAGTACTTATCTGTTATCTACTGTGTATCCTGTGCTTGAATGACAGCCCCATGGCTACACAGCAGCTTGTTTATATAAACTATAGTAGTACTTATCTGTTATCTACTGTGTATCCTGTGCTTGAATGGCTGCCCCCAGGACTACACAGCAGCTTGTTTATATAAACTATAGTAGTACTTATCTGTTATCTACTGTGTATCCTGTGCTTGAATGGCTGCCCCCATGGCTACACAGCAGCTTGTTTATATAAACTATAGTAGTACTTATCTGTTATCTACTGTGTATCCTGTGCTTGAATGGCTGCCCCCATAGCTACACAGCAGCTTGTTTATATAAACTATAGTAGTACTTATCTGTTATCTACTGTGTATCCTGTGCATAAAATGGCTGCCCCCATAGCTACAAAGCAGCTTGTTTATATAAACTATAGTAGTACTTATCTGTTATCCACTGTGTATCCTGTGCTTGAATGGCTGCCCCCATGGCTACACAGCAGCTTGTTTATATAAACTATAGTAGTACTTATCTGTTATCTACTGTGTATCCTGTGCTTGAATGGCTGCCCCCATGGCTACACAGCAGCTTGTTTATATAAACTATAGTAGTACTTATCTGTTATCTACTGTGTATCCTGTGCATAAAATGGCTGCCCCCATAGCTACAAAGCAGCTTGTTTATATAAACTATAGTAGTACTTATCTGTTATCCACTGTGTATCCTGTGCTTGAATGGCTGCCCCCATGGCTACACAGCAGCATGTTTATATAAACTATAGTAGTACTTATCTGTTATCTACTGTGTATCCTGTGCTTGAATGGCTGCCCCCATGGCTACACAGCAGCTTGTTTATATAAACTATAGTAGTACTTATCTGTTATCTACTGTGTATCCTGTGCTTGAATGGCTGCCCCCATGGCTACACAGCAGCTTGTTTATATAAACTATAGTAGTACTTATCTGTTATCTACTGTGTATCCTGTGCATAAAATGGCTGCCCCCATAGCTACAAAGCAGCTTGTTTATATAAACTATAGTAGTACTTATCTGTTATCTACTGTGTATCCTGTGCTTGAATGGCTGCCCCCATGGCTACACAGCAGCTTGTTTATTTAAACTATTGTAGAGTTTCTGAAGAATTTTAACAGTGCAGCACAACAGTACATTATTTTTTAAATGGCTTTAAAACAATTACATTTTTTGATGTTACCGTTCTTGGGCCCACCCCACCCCGAAACACTCAATGTAGTGTGAGCCCCTCCATAATCACTCGTTTGTGGCTCAGCCCAGTGTCTCTGGGCCCTTGTGTAGCTTCTTCCTTTGCATCAATGAATTTGTACAATGTGATAAATAAGCCGAGCGCATTCCTCCCAAACCCACACGTGCGCTGCTGCAGATGTTTCCAGTCATTTGTGGGTTTTGTTTGGAGAGGCCGCGGAATTCTCTCATTTCTTCTATTTACCAGAGAAACAATTCACCTTCCATTGTTACAGACTGACTTACTCTCTCTTTGAGATGAATCGAGGCAGCTTATGTCTGTTAGTATTTAGGGATCTGTCTGTCTTCCATTCACATAAATAACCGGCTACAGGGGGACATTTGGGTGCCTCTCCATCGGCTGATAAACAGAGAACAGTCCTCGTGTATCATGGGCTTAAGTGTTGAACCAATAAAGGAGAGTGGCTTGAAGCTAAGGGCAGAGACGCGCGGGCAGATTCGGGGAGATTAGTCGTCCGGCGACAAATCTCCTCTTCTTCAGGTGACTAATCTCCTCACGAGGAAACTTTCAGGCGACTTCGGAAAATGAAACGTTCCGATAGCCATCCCGCCGGTGATTTTCATTTTAGCCAACGGGAAAGCAGTTCGGGGAGATTAGTCGCCTGGAAGAAGAGGAGATTTGTCGCGGGCGACTAATCTCCCCGAATCTGACCGTGTGTCTCTGCCCTAAAAGTCGCTTAAAGGGATACTGTCATGGGAAAAATTTTTTTTTCCAAAATGAATCAGTTAATAGTGCTGATCCAGCAGAATTCTGCACTGAAATCCATTTCTCAAAAGAGCAAACAGATTTTTTTAAATTCAATTTTGAAATCTGACATATTGTCAATTTCCCAACTGCCCCAAGTCATGTGACTTGTGCTCTGATAAACTTCAATCACTCTTTACTGCTGTACTGCAAGTCAGAGTGATATCACCCCCCTCCCTTTTTCCCCCCAGCAGCCAAACAAAAGAACAATGGGAAGGTAACCAGATAGCAGCTCCCTAACACAAGATAACAGCTGCCTGGTAGATCTAAGAACAACACTCAGTAGTAAAAACCCATGTCCCACTGAGACACATTCAGTTACATTGAGAAGGAAAAACAGCAGCCTGCAAGAAAGCATTTCTCTCCTGAAGTGCAGGCACAAGTCACATGACCAGGGGCATCTGGGAAATTGACAATATGTCTAGCCCCATGTCAGATTTCAAAATTGAATATAAAAAAATCTGTTTGCTCTTTTGAGAAATGGATTTCAGTGCAGAATTCTGCTGGAACAGCACTATTAACTGATTCATCTTGAAAAAAATGTTTTTTCCCATGACAGTATCACTTTAAGTTTTTTTTTTATATAGATGATAATGGAGCATGTACTATGTGTATATATATATAAAACTACATTATAATCCCATCACGAGAATTATTATATTTTGTTTTGGAGAATATAAATGGTTTTGCTGTTCTTTTCTAGGTCAACTGTGTGGTTATGAGAGGTCTAAAGGAGGACGAGCTCTTAGATTTTGTGGAGCTCACAGAGAAGCAACCTTTGGAGGTCCCATTCATTAAGTACATGGCATTTGATAAGTAAGTAACCTACCTCAGCTGTGACCTTCCTTGGTGACAGGAATTCTCAGTATCGCTCCTATTATATTATATTATAATAAATAACTTATGACCTATGAGAGAACAGAAGTGATCAAGTGCATGTTCTTTTGTTCTTTTGGGACCTTCAGGTAGGGAAGACCACAGTCCCGGCACAGTTTTCAGCACAGGAATGGAGACTGACACCACCTTTAAGAGTTCAAATGCAGCTTGGCTGGCTTTAATTATACATGAAATGCAGGGCAGTCCCTCTATAACACCCTCACTGGTGTCACACAGACTCACGTTTTCCAGCACTCATAGGCATGGACGTACACAACTCCCAGAATCCTCTCTGGGGCTCACTCTAGACACTCTTGTCTCCTGGGAGGGGTTTCTCTTAGGGATGCACCGAATCCAGGATTCGGTTCGGGATTCGGCCAGGATTCGGCCTTTTTCAGCAGGATTCGGATTCGACCGAATCCTTCTGCCCGGCCGAACCGAATCCGAATCCTAATTTGCATATGCAAATTAGGGGCAGGGAGGGAAATTGCGTGACTTTTTGTCAGAAAACAAGGAAGTAAAAAATGTTTTCCCCTTCCCACCCTTAATTTGCATATGCAAATTAGGGTTTGGTTCGGTATTCGGCCGAATCCTTTGTGAAGGATTCGGGGGTTCGGCCGAATCCAAAAAATTGGATTCGGTGTATCCCTAGTTTCTCTCTTCCTCTCTCCAGTCCTCCACTCTTTACTAGGGATGCACTGAATCCAGGATTCGGCCAGGATTTTGCCTTTTTCAGCAGGATTCGTATTCAGCTCAATCCTTCTGCCCGGCGAACCAGGGAGGGAGGAAAATCGCATGACTTTTTGTCACCAGACAAGAAAGTAAAAAATGTTTTCCCATTCCCATCCCTAAGTCCAAAATAGTGGATTTGGTGCATCCCTACTCTTTACCTCTGTGGGAATCATTCTCTCTTTCCCAGCTACACACAAAACTCCTTCCACTCAAGGAGGATTTCACGGCCCCTCACTCTACTCCACTCAAGGAGGTCTCAAGGGGGAAGCACTGAGGTCTAGTCTCACACCTCTTTTTAAAGGGGAACTCCACAAAAACATAACTTGAGCTTTTTGAAAAGTAAACATAATTTCAAGCAACTTTGCAATATTCTTCAATTAAACAATATACAGGCTTTTCATGATTTTTAATAGTTTCTGACAGTTCCCTAAGCCCAGCCCCCTGCTCTCCTGCTGATCTGTCTGACTACTTTGCTGAGCTGTCTGACTACTGTTACTTTGTACAGAACAGCCATCTGTCCTCAGCCTGCATCCTCCAAACCCCACAATTCCCTGCACATGTGATTTCAATAAGGAAAGGAACATCCCAGTGCAATGCATTGTGGGTTATGTAGTTCCTGCATGCTGTCTGTAAGCTGTGGAGAAGTTGTTACAATTTGTAACATCGGTGTTTAGTCCCTCCTTCCCTGCCAGGATTTCAAACGATGCAGAAAGAGAAGAACTGTTACACAGATGGATTTCAGCATAGAAAATGCCATTTATTCATATTTTTTAAAGAAACAGGTAACTGTGATGGGTATATTAGGGGTTATGAGGGCCTCTTTATCAAATTTTGGTTTGGAAGCTGGAGTTCCCCTTTAAGTACAGCTCACCTGCAGTCTAATTACTTAGCTACCTCTACCCAGGGCTCTTTCACACGCGTTTATTGCTGTATTCCGCTTTTGTTCTGCAGGGGAGCACAGGAGTAGAAAAGTAGTAAAGTTTTCCCATCCCACCCCTAATTTGCATATGCAAATTAGGATTCAGTTCAATCTTTTGCGAAGGATTCAGGGGTTCGGCTGAATCCAAAATAGTGAATTTGGTGCATCCCTAATAGAAACCAATGGAACTTCCAACATATTGACAGTTTTCGATAACAACCTCATATTTATTGCAAAAGACCCCAACAAACCCCAAACGAACTTCTAGAATTTCTAGATTTACAATTCCTATATCCAAAATGGAAATGATGGACATGGACAGTTATGGCCTAACTTCAACATTTTCAATTGGCCTTCGTTTTTGTTTTATAGTTTTTTTTTTCTTTTTTGTTTGTTTAATTATTTTGATTTGCATATGCAAATTAGGGGTGGGGAGGGAAATCACGTGACTTTTTGTCACAAAACAAGGAAGTAAAAAATGTTTTCCCCCTTCCCACCCCAAATTAGGATTCAGTTCGGTCGAATGATTCGCAATGGAATTGGGGGTTTAGCCGAATCCAAAATAGTAGATTCGGTGCATCCCTTATATATATGTATGTTAATACTGTTAATTAGTATGACCATTTCTTTTTGGTATATTGTATGTTCCTGAAAACCCCCTCATACAGAACAAGCAAGATGGAGTCCGCGGACACAAGAAATTCACATTGAAATAATTTTGCTACCCAAAAAGGCTTTTGCCAGTGCAGAATTGAGGCCCAGCACATACACCAGACCGACACACACAGTAGACATAATAATATAGTCATCCCATATGTTACTGGAGGACCGGAAACATTTAAAGGAGAACTAAACCCTAAAAATGAATGTGGCTAAAAATGCCATATTTATATAGTGAACGTATTGCACGAGGCTAAAGTTTGAGCTTGTCAATAGCAGCAATGATCCAGGACTTCAAACTTGTCACAGGGGGTCACCATCTTGGAAAGTGTCTGTGACACTCACATGCTCAGTGGGCTTTGATTGGCTGTTGAGAAGCTAAGCTTAGGGCTCGTCACTAATTATCCAGCAGAAAATGAGCTTCCCTGGCTTTAATATAAGCTGATGCTACAGGTTTGCTGATTATTCAATTCTGATACTAATTGAACTGGTTTCTGTGCTGCCATGTAGTAATTATGTGTATTAATTACTAATCAGCCTTATATTGTGACATTTCTATTCTATGTGTACTGTATATTGTGAGTGGGTCCCTAAGCTCAGTAAGTGACAGCAGCACAGAGCATGTGCAGTGAA
>CM076681.1:139542795-139685295 GCA_038501925.1 Xenopus petersii
CGATTCACCGAAAAATTCTGGAAACTACCATGAAATTTACAAAACTGCAAAAAATTCACGAAACGCATTGAAGTCAATGGGCGTCAAAAAACATTTTTGACACAAACGTAAATTTTTATACGTGCGTCATTAACGTCAACGAATAATTTTGACGCAACAGGTTTTTTGCTGGCAAATTGTCGCCGCAGTTAATTTGTTGCGGTGAAATTTGCCCATCACTAGCTGTGACTATGGCATAGTGTGTATAGTAAGAACAGATGCTGTCTGGTGAAGGGGATGTAGCCACAGTATATAATGTGTAGAGTAAAGCAAAGTATATGTCAGACTATATCTATCACTGGCAGTAAATAATCCCAAAAAGCCTTCCAACAGCCTCAGTATTAAGAGTATCATGCAATGTGCTATGTAAACAAAGAAATGAGGCGGAATTGAAGATAGTCAGGGATGGTTTATATGCAAGTGATGACACTTGAACCAACAGAACCAAAATGCTTCTTTCTCCAAACTGAGAATGGAGTAGTTGGAGTATTGGAGTACAGCTGAAGACTTGTACTATAACTTCTACGTCACATGGTCAGTTGGGCTCAATCAGCATAACTCTATAAGTGGTGATTCTGGTATTGTACCGCATACTTAGGAAGCCTGTCTCTCATTGGTTGAGTTAATCAATGAGAAAAAGGAGAGCACTCTAATGGAGATTTCATTTATTGCAGACTGCTATACACAACATGTTTTGGGCCTTCAAAGCCCTTTCTCAAGTGTAAAAAAAGGTTTTACACTTGAGAAAGGGCTTTGAAGGCCCAAAACATGTTGTGTATAGCAGTCTGCAATAAATGAAAATCACAAGGAGTTTATCTCCATTAGAGTGCTCTCCTTTTTTACATTGATAAGCTGATATTTTAGGATGACGGCGCATCCATAGGTAAAGGATTGACGCATTCGCTACGTGTGGTGGGAGGCTGTGCGCTGATTCATCAGTATTGCCTATTGGTTGAGTTAATGTTGAGCCATCATTTTATTTATTTTATCATTTTAATATCTTGTTTCTTTATGTAACAAATAGTTGTAGGGATTCTAGGCTGGAACATTGCTTAACGTGAGTGACACCATCTAATTCTTCTGACAGTGACCCATGGGAGAGTCTTCCGATACTGCACCCCCGAGGGCAATTGGCTGTTAAAGGAGAATTCAAGTGCTCCCTGGAGAAACCTGTCTGAATGTGAGGACAGATCAATAAAGGTAAAGCTATTCTCAAGCATCCATCATACATGCACTCACTTTACCTTCATATCATGGAATTCTGCTTGTCATGCGCTCACGGTATCCAATTTGGGTTTCAGTTGATTTATACAATAGCTGAGACTGAAATAAGATCACATCTATCAAGTTCAATTCTTTTCGTTCAAATATTCGAATACATTGTTATAAATGGAAATCGTTTATGGATTGATTGGCGTAGTGATAGGGAAAAATATTAGAGAGCTCGAGACCTGTAAAGTTTATTGCTCTACAAAATTCCTAGTAGGAACAGATTTCTATAGAATAATGGGCAGCTCCATTAAACTCATTTTGTGTCTTGTGCGTCAGATCATTCTCCTCCGATAACCGTGCGTGGACCTGTTTGTTGGGATGATGTACAGCCCCTGGCGCAACTGAACCAGCTGTGATTAAACCGGCACTATGGCATTTTTCATTATGGCACAGTGTTTTTGTGTTATTCCTTTTTTATTCAAGTGCAATAAAAGGAGAGAATAATAAGCGATAGTAAAGAAGGAGTGTAGAGTTCCTTATTCCCTGTGTCTCATTTATATCTCATAAAGAACAGAGCCCCGCGATGCTGAGTTCATTCAATATTTTTTTGTCAGTGAAATCGAATATCTCTATTCTTCCATGTATCTAATAGAAGTAATTCTAAAACAGCTGGACTGGCTGAGTAATTATTGAAGACGTTTCACTACTCATCCGAGCAGCTTCTTCAGTTCAACTGACTGGTGTCTTTTATAATAGATATCTCATCCCTGCAGATTGGCTCAGAGCCGTCTTTACTTGTGATGGGCCTCATAGTTTCTATACAGCCTGACTACCCAACCTGCAACAATTCCCAGCATCCCTTAACAGCTATTGGCTGTTGTTGGGTCACCTAGAGTATGTCAATTAAAGCTTAAAAACTGTCAAGTTGGGCAAAAGTGTTGCCATGTTGCCTAGCTACTATCCTTTTGCCCAATTTCCTCATCCTGATATACTGTCACCATCTTGCCATCATCTTGCCCTGCTGTCATCAACTTGCATCTTGCTCTGCCGTTTCCATTTGTTAGGGTTTGAAATACTAAGTGCTGTTTCCCATTGGCTAAACCTGTTATAACAGAATAGAATAGGGGACTCTAGAGACTTAAGGTGCTTATTAGAGCTCTATCCCCACAACAGTACCAGGATTTATATTAACGAGCCCCAACTCCTTGCTTGCAAGTATAGCTGGATGTGGAACTATATACTCACAACAGGGCCAGAGAGGCAATGAATGAGCAGTTTCAGTAAAAACAACTGGTAGCAAAGGAGTGGTCAAACAGGCTGGTTCATACACAAGGGAGCAAGCACAGTACCAAGGGGTGAGACAGGCAGGGGTGATTCTAGCCATTATGCCGCCTGAGGCGGCCTTCTTTTTCCGCCCCCACCCCTCCCCACGGCACTCCCCTTTAGAGCGCCGGAGAGGGCAGGGGCGGTCCATATCGCTTAGAGCAATTGCGCTCTCTGCACTAGAAGAGCTGAATTTCCGGGTTGAAAAACGTAAATTAGGCTCTTAGTTACCAGGAGCGCCATTTTTGCCGCCCCTGGCAACCAGGGGGGTGCTGCCGCCTGAGGCGAGTAGCTCAACTTGCCTTATTGGTGGAGCACCCCTGGAGACAGGAGTATAGTTAGGAAGCTAACTGGGTCATACACAAGGGGGAGAAGTGCAGAAGGCAGAAACTAGAACAAATCTGGGTTGTAACCAATAAACTAGACAATGCTGTACCCAAGGATCAACACAAAATCAAAATCAGAGAGGCCAATGTCAAATACTAACTGACAGCTAGAATTCATTGGCTAGCTGAACTAAGTTTTCCACACCACCCCACTTCAACACACAAAACTTGTTTGCTCAGGCAATGAGTGAGCTGAGGAAAGGTCTCTAAAAAGCTTCCTGTAGCAGTTAATTGGTGGAAGGCTTCGGGTAGTCTTTGCCAGAGCCCCCTGACAAGTTGTTGGAAATTTTCAGTTCAAACGCTCCACTTCCTTGGATGTTGAACATTTGGTCAGGGCCCCTTTGTTATCAACATGTTAGTCATTTGGCCATGGTTTAAAGAATATTTAGGACAGCAATAAGTGCTCATCTCAAAACTCACCCTCGTTGACCTTCAAGCTGGGCTTTCACTGGCCTTCGGGTTGGGCTTTCAGGTGTATCTAGTAGAGCAATCGTGCATTATATCAGCCTGATTGGCCATCAGGCAGAGCCCACCCTGCTACTCCCACCTAATGGGGCAACTTCACAGCTTGGGAACCACTGCTCTACTGTCTATATCCCACCCTACATTCTCCATCCTGCTCAGCTGTCCCCATCTTTGCTACTATCTTGATTCTGCCCTTATTCTACTGTCCCCATCTTGTCCTATTGTTCCCATCTTGTCCTATTGTCCCCATCTTGTCCTGTTGTCCCCATTTTGTGCTACTGTTCCCATTTTGTCCTATTGTCCCCATCTTGTGCTCCTTACCCCAACTTGTCTTATTGTCACCAACTTGTCCTATTGTCCCCATATTGTGACACTGCCCCCATCTTGTCCTATTGTCCCCATCTTGTGCTACTGTCCCCATCTTGTCTTATTGTCCCCATCTTGTGCTACTGTCTCATCTTGTCTTATTGTCCCCATCTTGTCCTATTGTCGCTATCTTGTCCTGTTGTCCCCATCTTGTGCTACTGTCCCTTCATGCACCGATGGCTATATTGTCCTGCCATTGTTATCTTATTCTTCTGTTTCCAACTTACGGGGAAGTCATTCATCTAAGGAAAGTCACTGATAACATTTACCTTTCAATGATGATGCTCAAAGCAAAGGTAAAAAAATTTTGTCACGACAAGTGTAAAGTTTATTTCCACAATAAATCTGCCCCGTTCTTCAATAACAGAGCTTGCAGTAAAGATTGATTTGTAAGGGCCAGTAAAATCCTAAGTGGTCCTTATGTATCATCTCTTGGTTTGATGAAGGACCAAGCAAAGAGAGGAGTGACAGCGCTGTGGAAAAAGCCCCAGCAGTGCAGTAAATGATAATATATCGAACTGCTAAGTGACTTATCTCTTTCCTGAGACCGTTGTTGGGAATATACAATCCAGACTGCACCAATATCCTATCTCTTCTTCAAAGTCATTCATAATGTACAAATTATTCTGTATCTTGTTATCCATCTCTCATCCTAAGCATGCTAAATGATTGGCCCTCAAGGGCAGTTTAGCAACCAGGCAACATGTCATTGGCAAGTCTTCCTCAGATCCATTACTCCAGCTACAAACTGAAATATTCCCTGGCATTCGGTATCATTTGCAGTCCCACTGCAGCTCATCATTTATAGTCAGTAAAAGCCGAGCAATGTCTGCATATGGCCCATATCACCAATACTATACACCATGGGGCTTCTCTGAGCTGTAAGTACTCACTGGTCCAAGAGAAATATGTTTAGAAGTTCTGACATTGCTTATTTATTAATATTATTAATATTTTATTAAGTTGTGTGCTAGGTGTGTAATTGGAGGTCAAACCTTGTGAGATTTGTGGGTGATGAATTATCAAGCTACATTAAAAAAATGCTTGTTATGAAATGAATAGTTGAGTGAGTTGTTATATATTGGTGGCATGATAGAGGAGAGAACTAGTGTATAGGAGAAGGAGAAAGACTAGAGGAAACCAGGAGAGAGGTATGAAAGGGAAAAACAGAAGAGGGAGTGAGCAAGAATAGAGGCCAAGTGAAAAATCAGAGTTAAAAGACTTTATAGAGATACAAGGAAAGGGTCAGGAGATAACTAGTATAGGGAAACAAAGACACAGCTAGTGTAGGTGAGAGCAGGTTACAGCTTGTACAAAGAAGATACTGATAGTACAGAAATTATATAGTACCGAGACGTAATGCACAGTAAAGTGCAGGAGAGAACTAGAAGAATAAAAGACCAGGCAGAACTAGTATAGAGAAGACCAGGTCACAGCTAGTATAGAGGAGAACAGGTCACAGCTACTATAGAGGAGACCAGGTCACAGCTAGTATAGAGGAGATCAGGTCACAGCTAGTATAGAGGAGACCAGGTCACAGCTAGTATAGAGGAGACCAGGTCACAGCTAGTATAGAGGAGACCAGGTCACAGCTAGTATAGAGGAGACCAGGTCACAGCTAGTATAGAGGAGACCAGGTCACAGCTAGTATAGAGGAGACCAGGTCACAGCTAGTATAGAGGAGACCAGGTCACAGCTAGTATAGAGGAGACCAGGTCACAGCTAGTATAGAGGAGAACAGGTCACAGCTAGTATAGAGGAGATCAGATTAAAGCTAAAATAGAGGAGACCAGGTCAAAGCTAGTGTAGATGAGATCAGCAATAAAACCATGTCAGCACTAGTGTTGAGGAGACCAGGTCCCAGTTTGAATAGAGTAGACCAGGTCACAGCTAGTATAAAGGAGACCAGGTCACAGCTAGTATAGAGGAGACCAGGTCACAGCTAGTATAGAGGAGACCAGGTCACAGCTAGTATAGAGGAGACCAGGTTAGAGCTAGTACAGAGGAAACCAGAACAGAGCTGGTAGAGGAGATCAGGACAGAACTAGTATATAGTAACTAACAGAGAGCAGAGATTGGAACAGAGCCAGCGCAGCAGAGACTGGGGTTACTAGCATAGAGGAGAACAGAATTATTATAGCATATAACTGTATTTTTGTTGCCAATATCTGTATTTATACAGTAGATCATTATATTAATAAAGAAGATGAGTGTACAATGGAGCACCAGGCTACAGTTACATAATCGAATCCTTTGCTGATGTATTGGAATAGATGATATGAAATAAATCTGCTTCTCTATCAGACAATTGTATTTAACTATAAAGATATTGTTCTGATATACAGTATAACCCTCATATTCTGAGTGCACCTCCATAGTTACATCTGAATACTGCTGCTGTGTATTTTGGGGAGTTTCATAGTCACCTTCCCAACAAAGCAATACTTGGCCAGAAATGAGTAGAACGAATCACTTGGTTCTGAGGTTTCTTATTTGCTTTCAAGTGGAATCGTAAAGGAGTCGTGGTGTAGCCAATGATCACGTGCAAGTTTTATACACATACCCCCCAATTACATGGATAGAATATGTCATTTGCGTTGTTTATCTGTTTCTGTCTCACTTTTATCCTTTAGGTGCCCCCAGAAGAACAGCTGTCATCATTGTCCATTATTTACACCATTGGGTACTCCCTCTCCTTTTCTGCTCTTATCATTGCCACCATCATCCTGGTGAGATTCAGGTAAGTCTTTCCTCTGTATCTGCCAGTGCCCCAAAGCAATGGGTTAATGTAGTTGCACCGATAACTGAATATATAGAACTGGAGTCAGTAACCTGATTGATCCCTGCTATGCTAGTCATGATCTGCTGGGCCCTAGAGTAAGGGTAAGGCCAGACGAGGAGAACCTGGCGACTTATCGCCACGTCTTTTGTGCGACTATCTCCCCGAACTGCCTCAGCGTCTTTTCCCCATAGGCTATAGCTCGAGCCTACTTTGAGCGACTATTGAAAACGCATCGCCGCGTGTGCATTAGCGCAGTCGATTTTGCGCTGTAGCCTATGGGGAAAAGACGCTGAGGCAGTTCGGGGAGATAGTCGCGCAAAAGACGTGGCGATAAGTCGCCAGGCGACAAAATCTCCCCGAATCTCCTCGTCTGGCCTTACCCTAAGGAGCATTATACTGAGCAGTCATTGTGGGACACTTATTATGTATAACTGATCATTTATATAAAAATTGGTGGCAAACAGGGTTCTAAGTTTACTACTAATAATAAGTGATGAGTGAGTCTATGAACTGCATTGAAGCTTAATGGGCGTTTTTATGCGCAACAATTTTTCTCAAAATGCATTAGTCAATGGGCGTTTTTTGTTATGGCGACTTTTTTTTATCCTAATGCATTAAAGTCAATGGGGTTTTTTCTTATGGCGACTTTTTTTGTCCAAATGCATTAAAGTCGATCGGCGTTTTTTGTTATGGCGACTTTTTTTTGTCTTAATGCATTAAAGTCAATGGGGTTTTTTCTTATGGCGACTTTTTTTGTCCAAATGCATTAAAGTCAATGGGCATTTTTTCTTATGGTGACTTTTTTTGTCCTAATGCATTAAAGTCAATGGGCGTTTTTTCTTATGGGCGTATTTTCTAGGGATGCACCGAATCCACTATTTTGGATTCGGCCGAACCCCCGAATCCTTCACAAAAGATTCGGCAGAATACCGAACCGAATCCGAACCCTAATTTGCATATGTAAATTAGGAGTGGGAAGGGGAAGACATTTTTTACTTCCTTGTTTTGTGACAAAAAGTCACGTAATTTCCCCGCCAATAATTTGCATATGCAAATTCGGATTCGGTTCGGCCAGGCAGAAGGATTCGGCCGAATCCGAATCCTGCTGAAAAAGGCCGAATCCCGAACCGAATCCTGGATTCGGTGCATCCCTAGTATTTTCACTGTGAAATTTCGGAAAAAATTTGCACGTGCCGAAATTCTGAATTTTGCCTCAAATCCATGACTGGCGAATAAATTCGCTCATCACAACTAATAATAAAACAATAACGTACATTTACATACATATACAATTTCTTTGGGTTGCAAGGCTGACTAAGAGACTATGAAGAGTGTGAGAACCATGACATATTCACACTGTCTTTTTAAATGTTTATTTTAATCCTTGTGTCCTTTACACTTTAAATGAAATACACAGAGTGTATAATATAGAGTAGACTCTTCTATCTGGTACAGTGGATAAATGGTTAGTTTGCACCTATTTTGAAGTATGTTTTTATTGGTTGGCTCAAATTGTATTCACAGTTTGGCCACCACCAATCAAAAAGAGCTTGTCAAGTAGGGTGACCAGTAGCCTATCTATGAGTAAGTGCCTCTTAGGTATGAAACACGGTGGGCTGTTTTGCTTTTTGTCCTTATAAATGACTTTTTAACTTTTAATCTACGTCACTACTGACTGAATTTTTTGATGGTTCTCACAGTCTTCATAGTCTTGTAACTAGGAATGCACCAAATCCACTATTTTGGATTCGGCCAAATACCAAACCGAATCCTGGGAAGGGGAAAACATTTTTTATTTCCTTGTTTTGTGACAAAAAGTCACAGATTTCCCTCCCTGCCCCTAATTTTCATATGCAAATTAGGATTCGGTTTGGCCGGGCAGAAGGATTCAGCTGAATCCTGCTGAAAAAGGCCGAATACCGAACCGATTCAGTGTATCCCTACTTGTTGCCCTTTAGACTCCCCTTTGTTGGTGTTACACTCCATGTGTGGCGCTTACTTGATGGCATGGGACAAACCTGAGCCACTCTGCAGTGGTATTGGGAGAGACTGGGTACTTGGTACATACCTGCGCAGGGCCTCCACCTAGTGGTATCCGGGAATGCACCTACAGGTGGCCCCACTAGGAACAAAATTATAATGCCCACACAGTATTGGTTAAACTGAATAATTCTATCTAAAATAAATGGCCAACTAATACATGCAGCACTCCTAACCAGTGGCAATAGGGCCTCACTAACTAACTTGCTTGTGCAATCTGTTTATCTAACTATAAAAAGGCAAACTCTTTTTCAATAAACAGTGTCTGTATCTTCAAGCGCTTCTTTAGGGTACTGTCCCTTTAAACAGGATACTCACTCCAAATCCTTTTTGGATGTCTTCAGGCGAGTCCAGCACAGTCAGACATACAGTGAGACTACCAGCCCCTTTGGATGCTCAGATAGGAATCTCCTGCTGGTTGTTCCCCCAGTCTGGATTCCTTTCTCACTCTCTGGGGCAAATTCACTAAGATGCGAAGTTGCGCCAGGCGCAACTTCGCCACACTTCGCCAGGCGTATTTTCGCCAGCGCTCCGCAAATTCACTAAAATCTGAAGTTGCGCACAGGGGTAGCGTAAGTTTTCGAAGTTGCGCTAGCGTTAATTCGCCAAGCGAAGCGAAGTTTCGCTAGCGATGGTTCATTTGCATACGGCGCCAAATTCAAATTTCAATGGAGGAACACGTAGCAGCACTACAAATGTCTAGAAAACCTTCAAAACATCAAATAAAAATTTTATTTTTCCCTACACATGTGCCCACTGTCTAGGTAAGTTGCCATGAGTCAGGAAATGTAGGGGGGAAGGAGGGGAGCCCCAAAAATATTTTCGATCTTTTTCAGCCTATCACCCATCATGTAGAAAACACGCCAGCGTTTTTTGGGACTTAGAAAAAATTTTGACTTTTTTTTAAACAATCCCTATCTACTCTATTGCGCTTCGCCAGGTCTGAGGTGGCGAAGGAAGTCTAGCGTAAAAGGTAGCGTTCAGTACACTGCGCAAGTTAGTGAATTTGCGTAGTTACGTCGCTAGCGAAAATTCGCCTGGCGTAAGGGTGCGAAGTAACACTAGAGAAACTACGCCAGCGTTCGTTAGTGAATTTGCGCAGTAACGAAAAATGCCAAACGCTAGCGAATTGATGCTAGCGTTCGGCGCTTAGTGAATTTGCCCCTCTGTCTCTCCAGGCACAGTATGTGGCTTCCCTGTGCAGTCTGATCCAAATGAATACTTGTGGTGCAGCCTCTCAGCTCTCTGGGCCCACCAGCAGCTCTCTGGTCTCTCTCTCTGTCCACCATGCGGCTCTCTATGCCAGGCTTTCTTCTTTTGCCAGTCTCTGTGACTTCCTCTTCCTGCCAGACACTCACTTACTGGTCTCTGGAGGTAGAATATGTTGCGGTTGTGTAAATCCAATGATTAATAATAGTGATATGCAAATTATAGCCTTATGTATAAAGGTCTCTGGTGCCGGGGGGCCCATCTATCTTTTCTTAGTTGGAGGTAGAATCCAAAGTGTCAATCACACCATCTGCCTTTCATGTAATTCTATCAGCAATTCAATCAACGGCTCTGTATTTGGAGTCTGGCTCATCTGGCATTTCTGGCAAATCTAGTTAAGATCAATGTTATTTGTCATTATGGGTCTTCTGCCCCTTATTAGCCATTCTCAAGGTCACTTCCAATTGAAATTAATTCTGCATTTATTTTAGAGAGGTGCCGGGTGGACCTATAGCTTCATGCACAGTTCTTTATTGCCACACAGAATATTTAGCATTATTTTCCTTTATTATATGTATTTATTCTTATTTATAATTATATATGATTTATACTTCATTTTTAAATACCTAATAAATATCCCTTAACAGGCTACTAATTATTGTGCAATATAAACCTATTTGATTATTTATTAAACTCATTTGAAAACATGTAAAAAAATTGAATTTATCTAAATTAAAAATGATTGTAAAGTTATTTGTAGCTGAATTTGCTTTGTGTTATTTTCACTCACATTCCGTTCATATTTCATATATTTATGTATATTGGAAATGAGCCTTGTAGACAAAGAGTATTTGATCTTGCCATGTTTTTTTTGTTTTTGTGGGACTGTTGTGATCCTGGGTCTATAACTAGAATCCCTGCCATAAAATAATACAGGACTGTCGTGTATTTGCCAGACAGGAAGGAAGTAATGTCAAAAGAAGTCGATCCTCAAGAAAAGAGAAAAGGGAGAAAAACAAGACAATAATAGTGTAGCGTTCTTTTCTAGAATCACACCTCCTTGTGCTTAAATTGACACATTTATCAGTGTTATTAACCCCACTTCAACCTTTTTTAGGTGTAAGTGTAATTATAACACCATCAAGTGCATGTGTTAAATTATGAAAAGAGAAGTTGAAAAGGTGAGAATAAATACCCAGACGATTGTGGTCCCACTTCTGGTGTATTATACTCACAGACAGCCCATGTAAAATCACATATCACATTAACTGCTCTTCAAATGGTTCCCTTGGACAACAAAAGATGGCATGTGAATATAAATACTTTAATAAAAAAAACGTATTGCACTCACAATGTTTTCGGTTTTAAAATCATTTTTAAAATCAAAATGGCATTCCTCTCATGCGAGCTGAAATCCCTGCAATGTGTAGTGTGGTGTCCGCGGTCTCTCTCTGCCGGTTAAATATCCGTCCAATGTGCAGAAAGCTCCATGGCGTCCCTCACAGTCAACTGCTCATGTGCGTGTCACTTCCGCCTACGTCACTGCTGACGCGTTTCGCCTCACAGGCTTCCTCTTTGAGCGATGACGACCGTTCTCTGTATCTTCTCTTGAATGTCCAAAAAGTCTCTTGAATATCGCAACTTTATTACACACAAATGTATCTTTCCTTTACATTGATTTCCTTCACAGTCTTTCAAAAATTTTGTTCCTCCTTCTTTTTGTGGGCACATAATTCGGGGCCCTTTGAAATATCATCCTCGGTTTTTCTGGAAGTATGGGTCCTAACACATTGTCCAGACTCAACAACCCCCAATGTTTTTCTATAATCTTCTTAATCTCCCTTGCTTTCGGGTTGTATTGGGTAATAAAACATAGATCAAAATTTTCTTTGTTGTCAATACCTTTTTGTCTTATAGCAGTCTTATAGGTAGGGATGCACCGAATCCAGGATTCGGTTCGGGATTCGGCCAGGATTCGGCCGAATCCTTCTCCCCTGCCGAGGGAAATTGCGTGACTTTTTGTCAGAAAACAAGGAAGTAAAAAATGTTTTCCCCTTCCCACCCCTAATTTGCATATGCAAATTAGGGTTCGGATTTGGTTCGGTATTCGGCCGAATCCTTCGTGAAAAAAAAGTGGATTCGGTGCATCCCTACTTATAGGTTAGCATATCTTCTCTATCTTTATTCCTCACCTCTTCTCAAACTTTTAGTATTGTATCCTTTCTCTGTAAATCTATTTATAAGGATTTTAGATTGTTGATCATAATCAGAAATATTATTACAATTTTTTTCTAGGAAGGAAGTAATGGGCAACCAGGGTTGGCACCTTTATCTTTTGGCGAAAACCGTCAGGGGGTGGGGCGGGTGACATCAGGGACGGTACTGAAGACATGGCAATCAGCAATTAGCTTCCAATTGGTTGGAATTGGTTTCAGTAATTGATCGTCATGTCATTCACTTCAATGTCCTGTCCTTCAGAAACTTTTCACCCAAACAGCCCTTCCAAAAAAAAGGACATCTGGAAATCTGGACAGGTGGCAAGTCTAGGGTTGCCACCTTTTCTAGAAAAAAACACCGGCCTTCCTATATTTTTGCCATTTTTTCCTATTAATAACATTGGCATCAAGCATCATTTCTATCGGCCAGGCCGGTAAAATACAGGCTAGGTGGCAACCCTAGTGACAAAGTGGACTACCAGAATACCAAAGATTCTCCAGCAGGAGCCCATACCATTTGGCACAAATATATATATCTATATCTATATATATATATATATATATATATATATATATATACACCTATGTATACATAAATAAATAGACAAACTCATACATATACTGTATAAAAATAGTTGTAGAATGCGAGGTCGGTGTAGCCTTGCAAATCTTTCAAGCCCCTCTTAAAGAATCTGCCATCGCAACATCCCCTGGCAGGACATTTCCCAACCTCACTGCCCTCTTATTCTTGTTATTTGTCTATAATGTCACCTAATACTTGTACCAGGGACCTATAAAGAGGCAAATTGCTTTCATCCCTCAAGTTAATAGCCTTTTTTATGCAAGACAGAACTTTATTAGCTTTAGTAGCCTTGCCTAGAGTTATTACAACAGTTTGTTATCCTCAAATACCCCAAAATCCTTCTTTATTAAGACAGATTTCCAAAACCTTTCACATGCATAACCACATGCATAACATTGAATTTATCAACATTTAACCTCATTTGTATGTATTCCCTCTTAGTCAAATTACTCTGCAAAGTGGTAGCATCGTGCTTGTAACGTATAGTTCTGCACATTAGTAAAAAATATACTGGAACTTAAAGTGCCCACTTTGGGTCATTAAAGGGGTTGTTCCCCTTTTGAATTAACTTTTAATATGATGAAGAGCATGATAATCTGAGACAATATGCAATTGGTTTTCATTTTTTCTCATGTGTGGTTTTTGTGTTATTTAGCTTTTTATTCAGCTCTCCAGTTCCAATTTCAATCCATCCTTTAACTTGAGTAAGAGACTGGGATATGAATAGGAGAGATATTTGTAGCCTTACAGAGCATTGGTTATTGAGATGGGGTCAGTGACCCTCATTTGAAAGTCAGAAGAAGAAGGAAAATAATTCAAAAACTATTAAAAAAATGAGTAAAACAGTTACACTAAAAAATGTAATTGTTTTAAAGGAATGACAATATCATTTACTGCTTCTCTGCACTAGTAAAAGTCGTGTGTTTACTTCAGAAACTCTACTGTAGATTATATAAAGAAACTGCTGTGTAGCCATGGGGGCAGCCATTCAAGCACAAGGTACTCAGAAGATAACAGATAAGTTCAGAAGAATCCCATTGTATAGAACAGAGCTTATCTGTTATCTGTTCAGCCTTAAATGGCTGCCCCATGGCTACACAGCAGCTTGTTTATATCAACTCTAGTAGTTTACTAGTGCAGGGCAACAGTACATTATATTTTTAGTGTTACTGTATCTTTAATTAGCAAACTAAAAAGCAAAGGGCCAAGGCCAGACCCCTGTGGCACTCCACTAACAACACTGGTCCATTTAGAAAATGCTCCATTCAGCCAGTTCTCCAAGCACACATTTTATGTTCAAGGCCAATATTGCATATTTTAAATAGTAACCCTTGGTGTGGTACTTTATCAAATACTCTGTCAAAGTTTTAGTGGATCACATCCACTGCCACCCAAGAGTCTACATTCGTGCTCCACTCCTTGTAGAAGGGAATGAAATTAGCATGAAATTATGCATACAACCATGCTTGCTTGCTAGTTTGCGAACTTCATTGTAGAAAAGTATCTTATCCCTTATTATTCCCTTTCAAAAGCTTTCCTACTACAGTTGTCAGACTTACAGGCCTATAGTTTTCAGGCTGAGAACAGGTGCCCTTTTTGAAAAGTAGCACCAGATTATCAATTCACCAATCGCACATTATCACATTGTCTCCTCCTCACTAGGGGCATACGATTATGAACACCTACATTGAGCTAACAAAAAAATAACAAGCTAGAAACTTATAAAAAGGTGACTAATGAGTAAAGAGGGGGCACAAGTATGCATTGGTACTGCAATTTCCTCCATCATTAGCTGCTTCCATGCAAGTATGTTTTTCAGTTAATTAACAATCAATACTTCAGGCCTCTTAGTCTTTGATTTATTATTTAAAGGCATTCACATTATATGTGCCTCTGTTTCCCACAGGCATTTGCACTGCACAAGAAATTACATTCATCTGAACCTCTTCACCTCCTTTATACTGAGAGCCATTTCGGTGTTTATAAAAGATTCTGTGCTGAAGTGGATGTATAACTTGGCCATGTATGACAACCAGTGGGATGGACTTGTCTCCTATCAGGTAAGCTAATGGCACTGGCTATAAGTGGGGTTCTTCCTGTTGAGAATTTTAATGGGTGACTCTGCACTAGTGATAAGCACCCTTTAAGAACCCCCAGGAGTAATTATCTGTAGAGATAACAATGTAGAGTAGCCAGTGTTATGACTCCTGCTACACTTTTTAAGAAGTTCCATTCTTTACATTGGTCTACGTTGGTCATTGGTCAACTCTCCATACCTTTGCTGAACTCCAATTGCCCCAAGGCAGAAGACTTGACTCACAGAGATGTTCTTGCATCCTGGACCTCAAACTCTACTAACTGTCCCCATTACAACTCTCCTAACTGTCCCCATTACAATGTTCTCCTTAGGAGTCCTTGAGCTGCCGGCTGGTGTTTGCAATGATGCAGTACTGTGTGGCGGCCAATTACTACTGGCTCCTGGTGGAAGGCATCTACCTGCACACACTGCTAGTGCTCTCAGTCTTCTCTGAGCAACGGCTCTTTAGACTTTATCTCTGCATTGGATGGGGTGAGTAGCTTTCTCTGTGGAACTAGTGTATATCCTACTACCCATGAATGAAGGAAGGCACTGTCCGTATCATAGGATCTTGATATTCTCCAAGTTTATGAGATCCGCTATATAACACTTATAGTCATATGAGGCTGATTTTGTCTAAAACATGGGACTGAAATGATGAATATATATAAATATATAAGGACAGTAATGACATAGAGAAAGTACAGAGAAGAGCAACTAAGCTGATAAAGGGAATGGAAGGGCTCAGTTATGGGGAAATAATGGCCAAGTTGGTATTGGTTACACTGGAGAAGAGGCAGTTAAGGGATAGAGATCCCTATGTATAAAGAGGAACATACAATAAACTCTCTGATGCTTTATTCTCCACTAGATCCACTCAGCTGACACAAGGGAGCCAATCAGATTAGTGAAAAGGAGGTTCCATGTTAAGAAGGAAAAGGAGTTGATGCAGGGACAGCTGAGCAGTTGTGAGATTCTCTCGCTGAAGCTTTATTGGAAGATACATTATAAGATACACAGGTACAAGGAAGGGTTGGGTGGCTTTATAGCAAGGGAGAAAATACAGGGTTGTAGATACTAGTACTTTACCCTTTGTAAAAGTAGATCCTGGAACTGGTTTGATTGTCTTCTGGGAGTTGGGAGGGAATTTTTCTCCTGCTGCGGTAAATTACATTTTTTATAGTCATATTTTTACCTTATAAATATTAAAAGACTTCGCCACTTTATTTTTTTCGTGTTTTACAATTTTTTTCTCCCAGCTATTTTTTTTTTTTATTGAAGCCCAATGTGCTTTTCACCCAGTGCAAACAAAAGTGCAAAGGGTGCATGACTTAGCTTTAAAAAAGGCTGTAAAAACTCCTGGGTCCCTGGCCAAAAGACACAAAAAGATCCTTTGGACTCCCCTTGACCGAGGCTAGGGGAAGCCCCTTTATCCCCGACCCCCCATCACAAAAGGCACAGGCGGGACTAGGGTATTCAGACCCCCTGCTCCGTGGCTAGGGGTGTCCCTTTGTCTTTTCCCTCTAGCCAAAAGGCTAATAATGTACCAGGTAAGGGAGAGTCAGGTCAACCACCCATAATAAATATATTTGTTTATGGGAATCATAGTATTGGACTAATTAATGTAGGCATAATTAGTCATTGCAGTGGGAATCGAATGCTATCATTAATGTATCTTAGGTGTTGATTTATTACTGCTTGATATGAAAATATCGAACATTTCATGATTCATTCCAATGCGGGGGAAAACCCATTTTATAAGCTGCATCAGGAATTAAAAATTTACAGGAGTATTAGAGTTCTGTGTTGCTGCTGCTCTAACAGATTATTCTTAATTTTATTTGTATATACTTTTAATATTCATTGTTCTACTGCTTCCGACACTCTTGGAGAAAAATGTGATTTGCCTCCCATGTTCTCTTAATGGTAAAAAGTTTTATCTGCAATTTATTTTGGATTTTTTCCTTAGTAAGTTGAACTTAAAAAATCCACTGCTGTGAAATGATTCCCATAGAAATCCGCAATGAGAAATTCCACTCAGCAGGAAACTTTTAGGTTAGATTTAGATTTGTAGTAAACCTGTAACAGTTTTGCAAAGAGGTTTCCCAATGTCAGAGCAACGGGAAGCATTTTGGAGAAAATTCCCAGGTGGAAATCGGAAAACAGTTTTGGATTTTATTTAAATGGGACAATGTTTTCCTTCCCACAAATGCCAACTTTATTCCAAAATGGGGAGAAATCCAGAAACTTCAGTGTTCTTGTGTAGGAATTAAGCTTTGTTTCTGTTACCCCCACATTTTGCCCTTAAGCACAGGACCACCTTCTCAGCTCCATTATTCTTACTTATAGGGATAAATATGGGAATTCTGAGCAATCTAGGGAACTTCTCCCTATGTCTTCTCCTCATAAATTTCCTTCCAAGTGTAGGAGACTGGTACATTAGTCTCCCAGTATTATTTAGCAGGCAGTCCCCTAGTGTTATTGAAAAAAAACATTTTTCAAAATGAATCAGTTAATAGTGCTGCTCCAGCAGAATTCTGCACTGAAATCCATTTCTCAAAAGAGCGAACAGATTTTTTTATATTCAATTTTGAAATCCGACATGGGGCTAGACATTTTATCAATTTCCCAGCTGCCCCAAGTCATGTGACTTGTGCTCTAATAAACTTCAATCACTCTTTACTGCTCTACTGCAAGTTGGAGTGATATTATCCCCTCCCTTCCCCCCAAGCAGCCAAACAAAAGAACAATGGGAAGGTAACCAGATAGCAGCTCCCTAACACAAGATAGCAGCTGCCTGGTAGATCTAAGAAAAGATTTTCACTGGCACACAGGATTATGGAATTTTGAGGTGGCCGAAGCCTCTATTGTTGTGCACCAGGTGATTAATACTTGAAGGGTGGTGTTGGTGTGCGGTTAACCGAAATTCCTTGACTGGTAGATCTAAGAACAACACTCAATAGTAAAATCCAGGTCCCACTGAGACACATTCAGTTACATTGAGAAGGAAAAACAGTAGCCTGCCAGAAAGCATTTCTCTCCTCATGACCACATGACCAGGGGCAGCTGGGAAATTAACAATATGTCTAGCCCCATGTCAGATTTCAAAATTGAATATAAAAAAATCTGTTTGCTCTTTTGAGAAATGGATTTCAGTGCAGAATTCTGCTGGAGCAGCACTATTAACTGATGTGTTTTGAAAAAAACATGTTTTCCGATGACAGGATCCCTTTAAGCCTAAAGTTTGCTTTTCATTATAACCGTTAATAAATAGCAATATTGGCATTAATGTCACAGATGAGGTCAGGTGAGTTCATCTTGGGGAAGGGGTAGTTACTGCAGGGGATGTAAGGTGAATCCATGCAGCTTTAAGCATTAAAGAGATACTGTCATGGGAAAAATGTTTTTTTTCAAAACTCATCTTTTAATAGCGCTGCTCCAGCAGAATTCTGCACTGAAATCCATTTCTCAAAAGAGCAAACAGATTTTTTTATATTTAATTTTGAAATCTGACATGGGGCTAGACATATTGTCAGTTTCCCAGCTGTTTTCAGTCATGTGATTTGTGCTCTGATAAACTTCAGTCACCCTTTACTGCTGTACTGCAAATTGGAGTGATATCACCCCCTCCCTTTTCCCCTCAGCAGCCAAACAAAAGAACAATGGGAAGGTAACCAGATAACAGCTCCCTAACACAAGATAACCGCTGCCTGGTAGATCCAAGAACAGCACTCAATAGTAAAATCCAGGTCCCACTGAGACACATTCAGTTACATTGAGTAGGAGAAACAACAGCCTGCCAGAAAGCAGTTCCATCCTAAAGTGTTGGCTCTTTCTGAAATCACATGACCAGGCAAAATGACCTGAGATGCACCTACACACCAATATTACAACTAAATACACTTGCTGGTTCAGGAATTACATTTTATATTGTACAGTGAATTATTTGCAGTGTAAACAGTGTCATTTAGAAATAAAAACTACCCCATAAAAATCATGACAGAATCCCATTAAGCTCTGTGTTGGGCAGTGGGGAAGGATAATCACCAGCACAACCTGGGGAGTTTAGACCAGAATGACTGGCACCTGATTAGTCAGTGTTTCCCCCACCAGAACCCGACCATAATAACGGCTACCTACTAAACTAATACTGGTACAATGCAACCAAAGTCTTGGGAATGTTCCAGCAGTTTCAGGTGCATTATTCATGTGTGTTCCTTCTAAATGCATTTTTCACCATGCTTCGCCGCACTTCACCAGGCGTATTTTCGCCAGCGCTACGCAAATTCACTAAAATCCGAAGTTGCGCTCAGGGGAAGTGTAAGGTTGCGAAGTTGCGCTAGCGTTATTTCGCCAAGCAAAGCGAAGTTACGCTAGCGATGCTTAATTTGCATACGGCACCAAATTGAAGTTACAATGGAGGTATACGTAGCATCACTACACAAGCCTGGGAAACCTTCAAAACAGCAAATAAAATGTTTATTTTGCCCTACACATGTGCCCACTGTATAGTTAAGTTGCCATGAGTTAGGAAATGTAGGGGGGAAGGAGGGGAGCCCCAAATTTTTTTTCGATCTTTTTCAGCCTATCACCCATAAAAAAGAAAAAACGCCAGCGTTTTTTGGGACTTAGAAAAATTTGTAACTTTTTTTGAAGCAATCCCTATCTACTCTATTGCACTTCGCCTGGTCTGAGGTGGCGAAGGAAGTCTGGCGTAAAAGGTAGCGTTCAGAATAATTTGTGCATCCGTGAATTTGCATAGTTACGTCCGGGTGTAAGGGTGCGAAGTAACACTAGCGAATTTACGCCAGCGTCCGTTAGTGAATAAGCAAATTAACGAAAATGCGCTACGCTGGTGCATTCACGCTGGCGTTAGGCGCTTCGTCGTTTAGTGAATTTGCCCCACGGAGGAAAGTCACTGTGTAGCACTTACTGTGATACTGATGTACTGCGAGTAACACTACTTAGAATGTTACTTAGAATGTTACACATGGAGTTCAGGCTCAGCAGGAATATGTGATGTGTCTTGTTGGCAGTGAAGTTTTGGCAGGAATATGTTCTGTGTAACAAGTTCAGAGCATTTGCTTGATAATTACAAGTCAGTCTACACCACAACTTAGCCATGAGAATGCCCTCTGATCTGTGCCAGCCTGCAGTAGATGTAAGTGAGAGCCCATAGCAAGTCCCAGAGTCTGTGCCAGCTGGACCAGACTTTATTCAGATTGAAAGAACATCTCTAATGTGTGTCCTACGTGAGTGCCCAGGTCTCAGACATCAGTTACTCTTGTGCCAAGCAAAAAGCCACAGGCCATAATTAAAGACTTTGATGTGATGCAGGGGCGTAACTATAGAGGAAGCAGACCCTGCGGCTGCAGGGGGGCCCTGGAGGTATAGGGGCCCCATGAGGCCCTAATTAATGAGCAATTTCAAAATATATTGGTAAAAAAGGGCAACTTGTGGTTATGTTGGGGGCCATAAAATTAATTTTGCTATGGGGCCCAGTAACATCTAGTTACGCCACTGATGTGATGTGAAAAGCTGCTCTGCCCAAAGCAAGGAATTCCGCTCTCATTTCTGGATTTGTATTGGATCAGATTGGCCCAAGCGGCACCCACATGCAAGACCCACTGTGCTCTCCAGTCCGGGAGGATTTAGTGAAGACCGGGGTGGATCCCGGCTGGAAATGTTTTAGAAAAAAAGATTTAGTCAGTGCATTTGGGGAACTCTTTTTTGCTGGAACATTTCTGGCTGTGACCCAGTTCTGCACCTACAGAAGATCGAAGAAGAACGGAAAGCAGAGGAGAAGGCACCCGAGAGATCTGCCTCTGTTGTACAGTTCTATGGGTTTCCAGATAACGGATCTTTCCGTAATTTGGATCCTCATACCTTCAAGTCTACTAGAAAATCATGTAAACATTAAATAAACCCAATAAGCTGGTTTTGCTTCCAGTGAGGATTAACTATATCTTAGAACAAGCTACTGTTTTATTATTACAGAGAAAAAGGAAATTGTTTTTAAAGATTTGGATTATTTTCTCGCCTTGGGGCGACAGCCTTTCAGTAATTTGGAACTTTCTGGATAATGGGTTTCCGGATATCGAATCCCATACCTATTTACTGTATGTATCCTACTTCTAAATAGTTCTCCTTCCTCTACTGCCCTTTCCCAGTTTACTTTAATATTCTCCTCTGTCAATTTGCTCTGCCCTATTCTGCCAACCTCATTCACTTCTCACCCATTCTCTTTATCTCCCCATTCTCTTCTGCTCTTTCTCTCCACCAAGCTCTGCCTTCTTGCCTCATCCTTTCTATCCTTCCCCTCCTCTACCCACTTAATGTAATGCTTTTCCCTCTCTCTTTCATCCTTATATTTACCATTTTTACCCATTTCCCTAAATCTCTCTCATTCACCCACTTCCAATCCACCCATAAGTAGTGTCTGTGGGTATTTGCCCCATTAATTGTAGCATTAAAGGAGAAGTAAAGCCTTAACTAAATAAATAGCTAGAAATGTTGTACATGATGTTTTGTGCTTCTGTACCAGCCCAAGGCAACCACAGCCCTTTAGCAGTAAAGATCTGTGTCTCCAAAGATGCCCCAGTAGCTCCCCATCTTCTTTTCTGCTGATTCACTGCACATGCTCTGTGCTGCTGTCACTTACTGAGCTTAGGGACCCACTCACAATATACAGTACACATAGAATAGAAATGTCACAATATAAGGCTGATTAGTAATTAATACAGATAATTACTACATGGCAGCACAGAAACCAGTGCAATTAGCATCAGAATTGAATAATCAGCAAACCTGTAGCATCAGCTTATATTACAGCCAGGGAAGCTCATTTTCTGCTGGATAATTAGTGACGAGCCCTAAGCTTAGCTTCTCAACAGCCAATCAGAGCCCACTGAGCATGTGAGTGTCACAGACACTTTCCAAGATGGTGACCCCCTGTGACAAGTTTGAAGTCCTGGATCATTGCTGCTATTGACAAGCTGAAACTTTAGCCTCGTGCAATAAGTTCACTATATAAAATAGGCCATTTTTAGCCACATTTATTATTAGTGTTTAGTTCTCCTTTAACACATACCCCTCTCTCCACCACAAGCCATTATACAGAGCCAGTAAGCTGATGTGGGCTCAGTGCTGGTGCCAGAGAATCCTAACACCATATTTGGCAGAGTTTCCCCATTTGCTATAAAAAGACCAGGCAGAATATGCAGTCGTTCACCCCAGTTCCAGTTCTGCACTACCCGTTGTGGTTCTGGGTCAGTAAAATCAATTTATTTCTGTGTGAGTGAATGTACCTGTGGGGGCCGCTGGCACATTATCCTTATTGTGTCTTCCTTTCAAGCCCAGAATGAGGTATTTCATGTATTTATAGGACTGATTTACCTCCTGTTACAAACACTAATCCAGTGCCAATGGATTAATTGCCTGTTACAGGAGGGACACACAGACACACACAGTGACACACACACACACAAAGACACACACAAAGACACACACACAGACACACACAGTGACACACACACAGACACACACACAGACACACACAGTGACACACACACAGACACACACACAGACACACAGTGACACAGACAGACACACACACACACAGTGACGCAGACACACACACAGTAGCGTTACTAGAGGAGGGCGGGCCCTGGTGCGTGGCACAGCCAGGCCCCGCCCCATCCGTACGGCCACATTTTCAGTGGCGCACGGGCTGCCGGGGGCCCTGAGGGGGCCCGCTCGCACCCCTGCTCCCCCAGTAGTTCCACCACTGCATATACACAAAGACACACAGACAGTGACACAGAAACACACAAAGACATACAGACACACACAGTGACCAGGCCCAGATTTGTGGCAAGGCCACATAGGCCTGGGCCTAGGGCGGCGAAATTTTTGGGGCGACAGCGCGTCTTTGAAGCACTGGGGGCTTAACGCTCCCCAGCACTTCTGCCTCGGCGAGCGCCACAGCCAGCGCTAGGACCCTGCGGAAACAGGGCGGCGCGACCGGAAGCAGCAAGGCTATGGATTGTGCAGCCTTAGGGCGCTGCTTTGTTAAATCCAGCCCTGACAGTGACACAGACACACACGGGATGGCACTCACCCAAAGTTTCCTCATGAGGAGACTTCGGAAAACGAAGCTATCCCAGTGCCATCCCGCTGGTGATTCACATTCTAGCCGGCGGAAAGGCATTTGGGGAGATTAGTCGCCCGAAGAAGAGGAGATTTGTTGCTGGGCGACTAATCTCCCCACAATCGCCACGTGTGCTAAAATCCTAAAAGTCAAAACCAGCAGTGCAGAGAACAGAAAGTGCCAGACAGGGCTTTCAATTGTGATTCCATTTTCACATAACTTTAATAGCATCTGTAATGACAGACAAAATGATGTTTTTTGGTTTTATATCCCCTTATTAAAGTAACTCTACGGGAACCTGCCTTTTTCTGATTTTAAAGGATAATCGTACAGCTTAGATTGTAAGCTCTAATGGGCAAGGATCTTCTTTCTCTTGTGTCTCTTAATGTATATTTATTTATTGCAATGTTTGTCTCCCCAGGGTTGGACTGTATTGTGCAAAATTTGATGAAATAAACCCGTTGGGGTTGTTCTGATCAGTCATTGCCTCTCGGGTTACAATTAAGGGCTGGGACACACTGGGCGATTTGGGGAGATTTAGTCGCCTGCCGACTAATCGCCGTGACTTTCCACGACCAATCTTCCCGAATGCCTCCCCTTGCTCTGCGCCTGGCTAAAATGAAAAATCGCCTGCGCTAATCACACGCGGCGATTCATTTTCCGAAGTCGCCCTCCACGACCAATCTTCCCCGAATGCCTCCCCTCGATCTGCGCCTGGCTAAAATGAAAAATCGCCTGCGCTAATCACACGCGGCGATTCGTTTTCCGAAGTCGCCCGAAGTTTCCTCACGAGGAAACTTCGGGCGACTTCGGAAAATGAATCGCTGCGTGTGATTAGCGCAGGCGATTTTTCTTCAGGCGACTTCGGAAAACTTCGGGCGACTTCGGAAAACTTCTGAAAACTTCGGGCGACTTCGGAAAACGAATCGCCACGTGTGATTAGCGCAGGCGATTTTTCTTCAGGCGACTTCGGAAAACTTCGGGCGACTTCGGAAAATGAATCGCTGCGTGTGATTAGCGCAGGCGATTTTTCATTGTAGCCAGGCGCAGAGCGAGGGGAGGCATTCGGGGAAGATTGGTCGTGGAAAGTCACGGCGATTAGTCGCCAGGCGACTAAATCTCCCCAAATCGCCCAGTGTGTCCCAACCCTAATCCTGTTGTGTGAAAAGACACAATGACCCAAACTTGTATCTTGTACAACGGAATCTGATTTGAGCCGAGAGGCAGATTCTATTGTATCAGCACAGGGTTCTGCTTTATGTACAGGGATTAAACCTGCAGCTGCTGAATAAATGATGGGAGGCTGCGCGGCCCATTAATATAAAGAGCAGGGGCTGAGAGGCACAAGATTTCCTCTGAAATATACTTTCTCAGTTATTCGTTTCCTGCCGTTATCATTAATGATCTGAATGTCTCTGAGGGGCATTTCTGCTGCAATGAGACTTTCTGCCGAGTGTTGCTGGGAACCAACAGAGCGGCGGCGTTCACCATAAATCCACCAGCATTTAATCTGTCATTTCCTTCTGCAGTTACCGATTCTTCCCTGGTAAATCGGTATAAGAATACCGATTCTTTTTCTGGTATCCCAGTGGGCCAGTCCGATACCGCTGTGAAATTTACGTTATTACAGTTTTGCTACAGTTTCTTAAATCGTTACAATTGTTTCTTTGCTTATCTTTAATTGTTACAAATGAATCTAAGTGCACCTGCTGCATTTTCTGGGCTCTCTGCCAAGAGCTAATTAAAGGGCATGTAAAGGCAAAAAAATAAAATCCCATTTTTACTTTTTTAATGGAAAAAGAAACCTATCTCCAATATAGTTTAATTTAAAAATGTGTACTGTTTTTATAAGAAACCTGACTGTATGTAGTGAAATTCTCCCTTCATTTACGGATAGGAATTGTCAGACGGTCCCTAACTGCTCTGCAGGGAAACAATCATACTTATGAACAGCAGGGGGAGCCCCCGCATTACTTCCCAGCCATGCAGAACTCAAGCAGCTTTGATAGATAGATATTTGTATTGGATTTTATTTTTGCCTTTACATCCCCTTTACTGTTTCCAACTCCAGCTGCAGGGACAAAGATCATGGAGCCAGATTTAAACAGATAAACTGGGATTCTATTTGGAGGATTATTTTGCTGCAGCCACTGGTTCTGCAGAGTTGGAGAAAGTTTGTATTAAACAATACAAAAACTATAAAATCCACATTAGATTACATGACAACACAGGACCCAGTGCAGTCTGTATATTCTGATTATTAATCAGTCTTGTTGTATGGGCTTCTGGCAGATATTATTTGACTTGTGCTGTTTTGATAATTTATGACGATCCCTAAGCAGCCCAGACCACACTGAGCATGTGCACAGTCTTGGTCTTGCAAAGATGTATAACAAAGTTACAAGATGGTGATCCCCTCTGGCCAACTTTGAAAGCATAAATCATTTGTTTTATTAGGCTTGTGGTGCAGTAAGTTCATGTTTAGTATACAAAATACAGCATTTCCAGTCTTATTCTATTTTAGACTTTACTTCACCTTGGATCTTTTTCTGGCTGTTCAGCGCAGGAGATCAAAGAGAAAGTCGGGACATTTCAGTAACAAACCTGGGACTGCGGGTTGAGCTGTCAAAATCGGGACTGTCCTGCGAAAAACTAGACAGTTGGGAGGAATGCATGATGTACTGTATCTATAAATGTAACCTGGGTTATGCCTTCTTATTTACCTGGAAGAGAGTTTGCTGGGCCACACAATGTGGTGATGTCCAGAAATACTTTGCTGGCGATGCAATTTATGCCCCTGCTAACAGATTCCATTATGTGCCCTTAAAGATCCTGTACAAGTAGTAATCAGTACTAGGTGCCCTTCTTTCCATGAAGTGTATGGCAGGTGCATCTCTAACAAGGGACCTCTACTTTTCTCCCCCCCAGCGAATTACAAAAATGTAAAAAAACTCTGATGCAATCTGAAGTGTCCTGATTTTGAATCTCCGTCCAAGCTTGGTCCTGATGAAGACATCCTTGTGCGGTGTCAAAACATTCATGATATAATTGATCTTTTTGTCTGCATTGCCCATATTAATTCTTATTTCAATTTATTCTCCTCATTCTTCACTTCTTCTACTACCCCACCCATCCTTCCTTGTGCCATACCGCACCCCATTATGGGATCTCTATACCTATGGGAGTTTTTGTAATACGGACTCACTAGTCAAGGTCTCACTACAGTTTCCTGTGGCTCCAACGTGGGTCAGACTGGGCTACCAGAGCAGCAGAGGATATGCCAGTGGGCCAGTTCTTGTTTCCCGTAATACAAACCTATACAATCTGGCACTTTCTCTAATTGCTGTGTAAGTGATGTGACAGTTGGACCAGTCGTTGGGTGTTAATCCCCCCCCCCAAGAGCTTTCTACGGGTCAGTGGGCATTATAGGGACAGGGCAGTGGGTTGCTATGGAAGAGGTGTCTGTCTGCCCATAGTCTGGGGAACCAAAAATACAAATTGACTCCACAAATAATGTCCGATCTGGGGTTCATTCCGTTCCTCATCTGTGTATTATTTGGCACTGCAGGTAAATAGGGAACTATGGTGATTTCTGTAATAAATACAGTAGTTTCTACCACGTAGGCCGTATCCCTAGTATGAAAGTGCCGGAACTGAGCTTTTACCTGCTGAAAATGGGGCTCATTGAGACTTAATGTAGTTTTGAATGGCTCTAAGAAGAAAAGAAATAATGATCCAAGTGAGGGGGATAAAGGGAAGCTTTTATCTCTCGCTGGAATATTGAGAGCAATTGGGGCTTAAAGGGCATGTAAAGTCCAAAATAGTATAAGGCTAGAAATGCTGTATTTTGTATACTAAATATAAACATGAACTTACTGCACCACAAGCCTAATCAAACTAATAATTTATCCTTTTAAAGTTGGCTACAGGGGGTCACCATCTTGTAACTTTGTTATACATCTTTGCAAGACCAAGACTGTGCACATGCTCAGTGTGGTATGGGCTGATTAGGGGTCGTCATAAACAAAGCTGCTTGAGTTCTGCATGGCTGGGAAGTAAGGCGGTGGCTCCCCCTGCTGTTCATAAGTATGATTGTTTCCCTGCAGAACAGTTAGGGCCCGTCTGACAATTCCTATCTACAGCAGTAAATGAAGGGAGAATTTCACTGCATACTTCAGTTTCTTTTTTAATTAAAGTATATTGGAGATAGGTTGCTTTTTCATTAAAGAATGTAAAAATGGGATTTTATTCCATTTTTTGCCTTTACATGCCCTTTAAAGGCAAATAAGAGCATCGGGCAAAGTGATAAGTAGGGGCAAAGTGTGTGTCTGTGTGTTGGTTCCTTACAATTTAATGTCACAGCACTGAAATACACACAATCATATCAGAGAAAACTGCAGTTCTGAGACCAGAAGTGGTTTAAAGGGGAAGTACCACCACAAACAGATTTGCGCCTAATGAAAGAAAATATAATTCTGTGCAACTCCCCAATATCCATTAATTGTGTTTGTCTGTTTCTCTGCACTGCTGGCTCTGACTCCTGAAGCAATTGAACTCTAAGCACCTTCTCCTATATCCATGCATTCTTCATTTTCGAGGGGTTTATAGTGCAACTATTGAGTTGGCTATTGAGTCTGGCATTGTTTGTCTCTTTCTGTTCTCTGCAGTGGTGTCTCTGACTCCTGAAACAATCTAACTGATGGGATGTGATATGGACCTTAGATTGTAAGCGCCTCTGGAGAAGGGACTGATCGGGAGGAGAGCACTGTATGGACCTATCAGCAGTACATAAATATTGGATAACAGTGTCTTGCTTGGGAAAAAAAAGAGGAAAAAAGAACTACTGACCCAAAGGAAACAGGCTCAGGAATAATGTTACGTATGATAGGGGTGTATGATACAAAGAGTTCTTGGGTAGGACGAGGGCTACTAATAAACAGAAAGCAAGTGCTCACTAGGAGAGATTTTGAGATGCAAATAAGAGAAACAAAACCTTCTGCTTTTCAGACATTTCCTGGAATTGTCTAAGTTTTTCCTTTAGCAGAACTGCCCCAAATTCACCATAGGAGACCCTTGTGAGGATCCGTCATGCAAGAAAGTTCATAAGCAAACTGGCCCAAAGCTTCTACTGGTTTCCTCCGTCCCAGAACGGCCAAACAGCTGAGCAAACCAATGGGAAAATACTTTAGTAAATCCGACAGGAATATTTGTTTCAATAGAGAAAAAAACAGAACTTTTCAACCTGCAGAAAAAAAAACTAATTTCTTGTCAAAATGATGTAAAACTTGTGTTTATACGAACGTGAGTTTATTTCATGGAGCCCCAGGAAACGCACGGAAAGAACACGGTGTACCGGCTGCGGCACCAGCTCGTGTGAATGATTGTGGAGAACGAGCTCCCAACATTAATTACAAACGGAGCCGGCAACGATACTTTATCACTGTATGGCTCTGCTACAGTGGAGAGAACACAAAGATAATAGGACAGAAAGAGCTTGTGCCCCAGGATTACAATTACTAACATTCTTAGTTTCATGCGCACTGTCATTACATATAAAATAACCCCCCCCCAGCTAATGGTACAGCCCAGTCTAACACCCCATCTGAAATTATCCACACAAGCCCTGGAGTCCAGCAATTACCTTTTCACCATGATGTATGGGCATATATGGCACCTCGGGTGTCCGGGGGTATCAGGTTTGGACTGAAGGCCCCCACAATAAAAGCTGCCGACAGACCGAGTCAGCAACTTATTGGTCCGTGTGTGGAGCCATCTGTCAGGCGTTCCCTATCAATATCTGCCCGTAAGTTTGGGCAGATGACGATCAGGCAGGGTAAAAATCCTGCCGGATCGCGGCCGCATCTGTCCGTTGATGGGGTCCCGTGATCCAGCCTCCCATATTGCCTCCATTCTGATCTGATCTTTGGGCCCTAGGGTCCACGATCGGATCAGCCAGATATCATTCACCTCAATGTGGAAATATCGGGGAGAGATCCGCTTGTTTGGCAACATTGCCCTACATCATAGCCCTGGGATTTCAAGCACAAATCATACACACTACAGGGGTCTTACATCAGCTCTTCTGGCATTGGCCAGAATCCACAAAGCGAATTGCCACCTTTTAGTTGTCCCCTTACCGGTCAATGACGTGGAGGTGAGACTATGATGTGAGAGGGGTGGGACTATGATTCAAATTGGGGCACAGCTGTGACTCCGGCAGCCAAAGCTGAGGAGCAAGGAGTAAGGAGTAAGGTGAAAGAGGTTAGGGGTAGGTGGGACTGGGGGGGGCACGGGCCGAAGGCTGAACTAACGATTCCAACTTTACCAGCAATTTGTAACACTAACCCTTGCCCTATCTGGTATTTAACCGGTTAGGCTGGTATTTTGTTTGGGGGGTCATATCAGGATGCACATTACTTTGGGATGCACCAAATCCCAAATCTGTCATGAAAAATGTGGCCTAATACCCAAGCAAATAATTAGAATATTCAAATTAGGGGCAAAGAGATTTGCATGCGCAGTGCATGCTTAAAAAATGTTTTTTACTTCCTCGGTTATGTGACAAAGCGTCACATGACTTTAAGGATTTGATTTAGCTGCATACTGTACTGAATCCCGGATTCGGTGTATCCCTAACATTAATACACTATAACCCTAATTTGGTTACTGTCTCTTTAAATAGCAATTAACCCTTGGCAATCCTCTTGGCTCCTTTTGTGTATGAAAAGTACTGGGAACTGGGATTTACAGCGCAGTGCCTCCACCTAAGGAACACTGAGGAGCACACCTCAGGGGATTTCCACTATGAAAAATAGACACACACAGTTTGCAATAAAACAAATATAAACTTTATGTAAACTGTATTTAGTAACTGTAAATGCAAATCACACAATGTAGCTTTTACTCTTGGGAACCTGTGTGGACTATCAATCCCCGGCAAAGTCTCTCAATGCCAAAGTCCCACACATAAATGCAAAATCACTCCAATCAGTTCAATGCCCCTTCCCCAAGAGTTCTTATGTCCCCAGGTAGCGCTACTTGCCCCAAGGTACCATTCCCTTTGAAAGTAGTAGCCGCTCCCACGTGGCAGGTACACCAGCAAGACCTGTCCTCACCCTGGGGAACACACAGTAGCCAAAGTATCCACAGGCAAGAGATAGAAACTGACTCTCCCTGAAGCTCATATACTTCCTCCAGCAGCTCAAAACACAGCCTTTCCTTCTCCTTCTTCCTGGAAACCCCTTTTAAACAGCCGTGTCACATTTTACAGATCTCTGTAGCTGCTGCAGCAGGGATTCCCTTTCTAGGCAGGGAAACCCTGCACATTTGGCTCCAAAGTCAGACACTCCCCCCTCTCCCAAGGATGCACTGGGGCACCCAGCCAATCGGATGGCTCTTCAGCCTGCAACTGGGCTGGATGATGTCACAGACAGAAAAACAGGGGAAGGATTTGTCTGATTCCCAACATTCTCCCCTTGCATGGCGGAAGAAGAACACCTCATTCCAAGAAAAACACCTGCTACCTACTGTCACATTTGGTGGAGGTTCCATCATGCTGTGGGGCTGTGTGGCAAGTTCAGGGACTGGGACTCTCATTAAAGTCCAGGGTCAGATGAATTCAACCAAATATCAACAAATTCTTCAGGATAATGTTCAAGCATCAGTCATAAAGTTGAAGTTACGCTGCAGGGGTTGGAAAATTCCAACAAGACAATGACCATAAACACACTTGGAAACCTACAAAGTCATTTATGCAGAGGGAGAAGTACAATATTCTGGAATGGCCGTCACAGTCCCCCGAATTGAATATCATGGAAAATCTATGGGATGATTTGAAGCAGACTGTCCATGCTCGGCAGCCATCAAATTTAACTGAACTGGAGAGATTTTGTATGGACGAATGGTCAAAAAAGCCACATCCAGAATCCAGACACTCATCAAAGGCTATAGGAGGCGTCTAGAGGCTGTTACATTTGCAAAAGGAGCTCAACTAAGTATTGATGTAATATCTCTGTTGGGTGCCCAAATTTATGCACCTGTCTAATTTTGATATGATGCATACTGCATATTTTCTTTTAATTCTATAAACTTTATGTCACTGCTGAAGTACTACTGTTCCCATAAGGCATGTTATATATTAAAAGGAAGTTGCTACTTTGAAAGCTCAGCCAATGATAAACAAAACTCCAAAGAATTAAGAGGGGTTCCTAAATTTTTTCATATGACTGTATATGTATGCGTTTGTAAGTAATAGGAAATTGCTTCTAACTGCATTTTTTTTTATTATACCTCTAATCCAAGAGCCACTAATGGGCAGAACCAGTAAACAAGTCAGTCCAAAGAGGAATAGGTCATTGATGGGGATCAGTGCCAACAGCCGCCATTATTAACTCTTTCCTTTTATCTGTCTTTGAGTGGCATTCAGACTTCTGCCTTGTTGCTAGGGTAACCTACACCCGGGAGAGCTACAGGACAAACAGTGAGAATGCAAAAGCCACACAGACCAACCGCAAATATCTAAGAATTGTCTGTGCCTTACTGAAATGTTATCAGATGAACATCATCTTTAATGAACAGTTTTCTTTCTCACTTCTCCGCAGGTGTGCCAATGCTGTTTGTCGTCCCCTGGGCCATAGTCAAGTACCTGTATGAAGACAATGGGTTTGTTCATGTTTGGTCTTTAACCATAAGAAGATACTCACGGCATGTCATTCCTCCACTCCGTCTTATCTGGCTTGAAAAGTTAATGTCTTTGCTCATCCCCTTTCTTTTTAGCCACATCCTATAGTTACCCAGATGTAGAAAAGTATTAGTATGTTGGTTTTGATGTTGGTAGCTACCAAATCAATGTCGTCTTCTAATACTTACATACTAATACTTTCACTTTATATACTAATTTGGGATGCACGGAATCCACTATTTTGGATTCGGCCGAACCCCCGAATCCTTTGCGAAAGATTTGGCCGAATACTGAATCCTAATTTGAATATGATTTGGTTCGGCTGGGCAGAAGGATTTGGCTGAATCCTGCTAAAAAAGGAAGAATCCCGAACAGAATCCTGGATTCGGTGCATCCCTAATACTAATACTTTTCTACATCTGGGTAACTATAGGATGTGGCTAAATATAGTATCCTAATATCCTTATCATTTACAGTAGGGGGTACATTATCCCTTATAATACATGAGTGATACTCAGAGTTCCCTGTATAACTCAGCCTGCAGCCTTGTGTCTTTATATGGTCACAACCCCTCAGTGACTTCTAATATCCTTATCATTTACAGTAGGGGGTACATTATCCCTTTTAATACATGAGTGATACTCAGAGTTCCCTGTATAACTCAGCCTGCAGCCTTGTGTCTTTATATGGTCACAACCCCTCAGTGACTTCTAATATCCTTATCATTTACAGTAGGGGGTACATTATCCCTTTTAATACATGAGTGATACTCAGAGTTCCCTGTATAACTCAGCCTGCAGCCTTGTGCCTTTATATGGTCACAGAAAAACCCCTTAGTGACTTCTAATATCCTTATAATTTACAGTAGGGGGTACATTATCCCTTTTAATACATGAGTGATACTCAGAGTTCCCTGTATAACTCAGCCTGCAGCCTTGTGCCTGTATATGGTCACAGAACAACCCCTCAGTGACTTCTAATATCCTTATCATTTACAGTAGGGGGTACATTATCCCTTATAATACATGAGTGATACTCAGAGTTCCCTGTATAACTCAGCCTGCAGCCTTGTGTCTTTATATGGTCACAACCCCTCAGTGACTTCTAATATCCTTATCATTTACAGTAGGGGGTACATTATCCCTTTTAATACATGAGTGATACTCAGAGTTCCCTGTATAACTCAGCCTGCAGCCTTGTGTCTTTATATGGTCACAGAACAACCCCTCAGTGACTTCTAATATCCTTATCATTTACAGTAGGGGGTACATTATCCCTTATAATACATGAATGATACTCAGAGTTCCCTGTATAACTCAGCCTGCAGCCTTGTGCCTTTATATGGTCACAGAACAACCCCTCAGTCACTTCTAATATCCTTATCATTTACAGTAGGGGGTACATTATCCCTTATAATACATGAGTCATACTCAGAGTTCCCTGTATAACTCAGCCTGCAGCCTTGTGTCTTTATATGGTCACAGAACCCCTCAGTGACTTCTAATATCCTTATCATTTACAATAGGGGGTATATTATCCCTTATAATACATGAGTGATACTCAGAGTTCCCTGTATAACTCAGCCTGCAGCCTTGTGCCTTTATATGGTCACAGAACAACCCCTCAGTCACTTCTAATATCCTTATCATTTACAGTAGGGGGTACATTATCCCTTATAATACATGAGTCATACTCAGAGTTCCCTGTATAACTCAGCCTGCAGCCTTGTGTCTTTATATGGTCACAGAACCCCTCAGTGACTTCTAATATCCTTATCATTTACAATAGGGGGTATATTATCCCTTATAATACATGAGTGATACTCAGCGTCTCAGATCCAGATAGAGGTATTATCCCTTATAATACATGAATGATTCGCAGAGAGTATCCCTGAGACGTATGTATAAATTTAAATTTTGCATAATGATTTTTGGCCCCTCCCACACATGTACAAGGACACATTAAAGGGCACATCAGCACTGAGACAAGGAAGATGAGAGCTGTGAGTGTAATTGGCATATAATTATCTCCTGAGCTGCCGCCATACATATTCAGAAGGGGCCCTAACGAAACCCAGCAAGTGCTCAGGGCGGTTCTATTGATCTGAAGGGGCCCGGGCAGATGTCTCCATCATTTCTTTACATTTCGGAGCCACCATATTCGTTATCGTTAGGATATTCACTGCTTTCCGAGTAAGCTGCACAAATACACCGTTATTATGTGCCTAATTGGTAACCTAATCACTTAATTATCCATTAGTGTGCGTTTGTGGCGCTCATTTGCATAATGAAGTGTAAATATTGGCATAGGAAATTATGGGCTAATGCGTTCATTTGCATAACTATACATTCTGCCACGAATATGGAAACGGGTATAGTAGCTAATCGGGCAGTAACAGCAGCTATAAAGGCAAAGTAAATCCTTACATTAAAAAAATGCTTTACTATCCCCTCTGTACAGGGGTCAGTCGGGGGCATGGAATACAGAGAATGTGCTCCCTGCACTGCTTCTTCTGTTGCTGTTATAGAGCTGCTGGGGATAATGATAAAATGTGGTTTCATTAGTATTCGCTTAATAAATGATGATAATAAATTGTATCATCGGGTTTGTCAGTCGCAGCAGAGTCCGTGATCCATTCCCATCGGCTCCGCTACACTCTTAGCTTAGACTCTCCTTCCCTAAATTCTCTCCTGTGAAAGGACAAAGCAAATTCTCAGGGGGGGGGGGGGGGTCGGTATGAATGAGAAATACATTCCAGGCTCCGTATAAGACTGTAATATTTACTGCCATATAAACAGTTCCGTTGGGCGCAGGGAAGAAAAATTTGGGATTTCTCATCAGATTTCATGAGCCTCGTGTAATGAGAGCGACAACCTCCCCGAAATCTGCCATTTCTTTCCTATAATGCCAGGGTTCCCCCCAAAGCTGCAGGGCAGTTGCAACACTATGCAAGTCTGCGCGTCATCATGGGGGGCACTCGTGCAGGACACAGGGTTCACTTACACCCCCTTAATGGTGCATAACATCACACTGGGGCTCAATTATATACACTGGGCAGATTTGCAGTAGCCCATAGCAACCAATCAGTGATCATCTTTTTTCAGCCAGCTGCAGTTCAAACAATAAAACCATAAGTTTGATTGGTTGCTCGGGTGCAAATCTGCCCAATTTTTATAAATAAACCCCACTGTTTGTGGGTGCAGTGCACAATGAGAGCCTTGCAGTGCGTAGTCCCCACAGTCGCAGGGGGCCCCGGGGAACAAGGGGGCCGGACTGTTTCCTCATTAGCTAATAAAAAACCTTCCTCCCCAGCCACTCTCTTACCTGCGACGAGGAAGGGGGTGGGAGTGGGCGGGGTCAGGGCTAAAAGTGGGTGGGAGGATAGGGATTGTAGTAAAATTGCCACCAATGAATGAGAAATATATTTCACCATTATATATGACCACATAGTGTTACCCCCAAATAATACTCTTCTCTCTCCCTCTAGCTGCTGGACTCGCAACTACAACATGAATTACTGGCTGATCATTCGCCTCCCGATCCTTATGGCCATCGGGGTAAGTTGGTTGGAAGAAGAAAAATGATTCTAGTTTCCAATCTACAATATCTATAAAGTCTGGGATAGGAGGAAATTGTAGTCTAGTCTCAGCACAGCCTGCAGCGGGTCGCCTGCAAAAACCTGCTGTACCCTGCGGGTTGAGGGTAGAAGTTCCAGGTGCGGGTATAGACGCGGGTCGGCGGTTCTGAAGGTTTGTGGGTCCGACCGCGGGTCTTCTCAATAGAGATTTTTACTCCTTTTTTCTGATCACGTCTACTTCTAATGATGTCACTTCCGGTTTACAATGACAGCACTTCCTGATTCTTGATGGTCAGCGGGTCGCAGATTGCAGATAAGGTATTTGCAGGTCGGGTAGAGGGTCCAAGCGGGTGAAAATGTGGGTCCTGGTCAGGTATGGGTTACTGGACCAGCGCAGGACTCTAACTCCTGTTCAGTTGTTTGATTGGATAGTAAACTGGTGTTTCACTGGCCACTTATATTCCCACAAAGCTATTTTCTAAGGGGGCTACTCCTTTGGGTTTCACATAGAAGCTGTATGTGGAGTTTGTCTATTGGTTAGAATGATTTGCCCCACCCTGGAGCTGCCCTCTGTGTATATAAATGGGTGGAGCACAGGTATAAGTAACTCCATATGGAATAGATGGGCAGATATAGATGTCCCCCATGTGATAGATAACCCTGAGTTGTCTAAGTTGGGAAACTGGGCAGCAAACTGGAAAATGAGGTTCAATGTTGATAAATGCAGGTTATGCACTTTGGCAAAAATAATATAAATGCAAGTTATACACTAAATTGCAGTGTGTTGGGAGTTTCCTTAAATGAGAAGGATCTAGGGGTCTTTGTAGATAAGTTGTCTAATTCTGGGCAGTGTCATTCTGTGGCTACTAAAGCAAATAAAGTTCTGTCTTGTATAAAAAAGGGCATTAACTCAAGGGATGAAACATAATTATGCCTCTTTATAGGTCCCTGGTGAGGCCTCATCTGGAGTATGGGGGCAGTTTTGGACTCCAGTCCTTAAGAGGGATATAAATGAGCTGGAGAGAGTGCAGAGACTAAGTGCAACTAAACTGGTTAGAGGGAGGGAAGAGTTAAATTATGAGGGGAGACTGACAAGGTTGGGGTTGTTTTCTCTGGAAAAAAGGCGCTTGTGAGGGGACATGATTAGACTTTACAAGTACATTAGAGGACATTATAGACAAGTAGCAGGGGACCTTTTTACCCATAAAGTGGATCACGTACCAGAGGCCTCCCCTTTAGACTAGAAGAAAAGAAGTTTCATTTGAAGGAACAGAGTAGGGGGTTCTTCACAGTCAGGACAGTGAGGTTGGGGAATGCACTGCCGGGTGATGTTGTGATGCTGATTCAGTTAATGACTATAAGAGGGACTTGGATGATTTCTTGGACAGACATAATATCAAAGGCTATTGTGATACTAAGCTCTATAGTTAGTATGGGTATATAGAATTTAATTAAAAGTAGGGAGGGGTGTGTGTATGGGGCTGGGTTTTCATTTGGAGGGGTTGAACTTGATGGACTTTGTTTTTTTTCAACCCAATTTAACTATGTAACTATGTAACTATGTAAGTATGTAACTATGTAACCTGCAGGGGTCCCATTAGTGGGTGTTCTAGAGGAAAATACAATTGTGTAATTGCCGCTTTTGTACTAGTGACACTGAGTAGCATCTGATTTAATTTCTTAAAGGGATTCTGTCATGATTTTTATGATGTCGTTTTTATTTCTAAATGACACAGTTTACACTGCAAATAATTCACTCTACAATATAAAATTGTATTCCTGAACCAGCAAGTGTATTTAGTTGTAATATTGTTGTGTAGGTGCATCTCAGGTCATTTTGTCTGGTCATGTGATTTCAGAAAGAGCCAGCACTTTAGGATGGAACTGCTTTCTGACAGGCTGTTGTTTCTCCTACTCAATGTAACTGAATGTGTCTCAGTGGGACCTGGATTTTACTATTGAGTGTTGTTCTTAGATCTACCAGGCAGCTGTTATCTTGTGTTAGGGAGCTGCTATCTGGTTACCTTCCCATTGTTCTGTTGTTAGGCTGCTGGGGGGAAAGGGAGGGGGTGATATCACTCCAACTTGCAGTACAGCAGTAAAGAGTGACTGAAGTTTATCAGAGCACAAGTCACATGACTGGGGGCAGCTGGGAAACTGACAATATGTCTAGAGTTCAAAATTAAATATAAAAAAATCGGTTTGCTCTTTTGAGAAACGGATTCCAGTGCAGAATTCTGCTGGAGCAGCACTATTAACTGATGTGTTTTGGAAAAAACATTTTTTTCCCATGACAGTATCCCTTTAAAAACCCTGTCGGACCCCCCCAAGAGGCATTACTGTGCTTCTCATTGTATATAGGTATTCGGGTATATTTATCAAAGAGTGAAGTTAGAGGTCGCCACAGTCCTCGAGAGTGAAATTCCGCCACTCTCCATTCATTTCTTTGGGAATTTTAAAAGAGCTTTTATCAATGTCTGAAAGTAAAAGTTCATCCTTTGATAAATTCCCATAGAAATGAATGGAGAGAGGCGGAATTTCACTCTAGAGGACTGTGGCGACCTCTAACTTCACTCTTTGATAAATATACTACGCCATGGTACTTAGGTACTTAGCCATGGCTTCCCCAGAACCTCATTTACTCACAGACATGGGGGTATAGTTCCCCTTTAAGGAAACTCATGTGTTTTGTCAATTTCAGGTGAATTTTGTGATCTTTATCCGAGTGATTTGTATCATCATTTCCAAACTGCAGGCCAACCTCATGTGCAGAACCGACACCAAATGCAGGTGAGTGAGAAGCCGTTCCCTCATTGGCTGTTACAACTGTCCGTTAGGCAACAGGACATGCACATGCATATGGGTGGGAGCTGCCATATTGTTTTCCTTCTATCCTAGATGAGGATTCAGGCAGGGGGCACAGTAATGTTAGTATGAGCTTGTCCGGTCACCGCTATTTGAGTCCTCCCATGACATCAGCATTTCATTTATTGGTCACATTCCTTGTGGGAGTCTTGGGGGGAAGAGACAAGCTGCTAGTGATGAGCGAATCTGTCCCGTTTCGCTTCGCTGAAAAATTAAACAAAAATTAGAACTCCAAACCCTTACGCCTGGGGAATTTGTGCAACGGACGTAACTACGCAAATTCACTAACGCGGGAATGATTCTGAACGCTACCTTTTACGCCAGACTTCCTTCGCCACCTCAGACCAGGCGAAGTGCAATAGAGTAGATAGGGATTGCTTCAAAAAAAGTTAAAAAAAAATTCTAAGTCCAAAAAAACACTGTTTTTTTCTTATTTTTTATGGGTGATAGGCTGAAAAAGATCGAAAAAATTTTTGGGGGCTCCCCTCCTTCCCCCCTACATTTCGCAACTCATGGCACCTTAACTATACAGTGGGCTCATGTGTAGGGCAAAATAAAAATTTTATTTGCTGTTTTGAAGGTTTCCCAGGCTTGTGTAGTGATGCTACATATACCTCCATTGTAACTTCAATTTGGCGCCGTATGCAAATTAATGCTAGCGCAACTTCCCAACCTTACGCTACCCCTGAGCGCAACTTCGGATTTTAGTGAATTTGCGGAGCGCTGGCGAAAATACGCCTGGCGAAGTGGACGATGGTGCAATAACGAATCTTAGTGAATGTCCCACAATGGGTTTGGATGGAAACGCAGAAATTGAGGGAATGAATCTCAGGGATGGGATTGGCTGCAGGCGGCGGATATCAGTGTCCCTAGATCTTACACTACAGGAACAATTGGGTTGGATCCCTGGGCTGAGTTTAATGATAGATAAGCGGCTCTGGTAGTTAAACACCCTATTTATTAACCCACCGCGGCCATTTCATCAGTACAAAGTGACCATCATATTTGCTGCCGGGTGTGAGCTTCACTCTTGGTACAATTAGCTGCCTTAATGCGCATATTAGTATTCCGTGACAGGCAGCAGCAGCCGCTCGCTCAGCGGTGCATCCTGGGAGTTAGTGCTCAATATACGAGTGCAGTTATTCTCTCTGGGACACAGAGTGGAAGGGGCGGGAAGTGAAATAAAATCGTGTGCTCCTAGAACTAAAGGGCAAGTGTACCTCCAATTATTCCTCAATTATTCAAATGGAAATAGAAAGCTTTTATATCGGTGCTACTGACTCACACTCTCATTTGCAGAACTCCTCTTGTTCTATAAGCCAGTCACAAGTATCCAGCCTGGGACATGGTTTGAAGCCCAGGGAGCATTGTCCAAGAGTTGTTTTTCATAGTCATACCTCTAATAGGAAGGAACCGCCCCCTACATTTGCTCATAGTCTGTACAGAGAGATCCCATAAAACTATGGCAGCATAGGTATACCCTGTACTAAGCACAATTCAGCAGGAACAGTCCCTAAGTTTGCTCATAGTCTGTACAGAGAGATCCCATAAAACTATGGCAGCATAGGTATTCCCTGTACTAAGCACAATTCAGCAGGAACAGCCCCCTACATTTGCTCATAGTCTGTACAGAGAGATCCCATAAAACTATCGCAGCATAGGTATGCCCCTGTACTAAGCACAATTCAGCAGGAACAGCCCCTAAGTTTGCTCATAGTCTGTACAGAGAGATCCCATAAAATTATGGCAGCATAGGTTTTTCTCTGTACTAAGCACAATTCAGCAGGAACAGTCCCTAAGTTTGCTCATAGTCTGTACAGAGAGATCCCATAAAACTATAGCAGCATAGGTATTCCCCTGTACTAAGCACAATTCAGCAGGAACAGTCCCTAAGTTTGCTCATAGTCTGTACAGAGAAATAACATAAAACTATGGCAGCATAGGTATTCCCCTGTACTAAGCACAATTCAGCAGGAACAGCCCCCTACATTTGCTCATAGTCTGTACAGAGAGATCCCATAAAACTATCGCAGCATAGGTATTCCCCTGTACTAAGCACAATTCAGCAGGAACAGCCCCTAAGTTTGCTCATAGTCTGTACAGAGAGATCCCATAAAATTATGGCAGCATAGGTTTTTCTCTGTACTAAGCACAATTCAGCAGGAACAGTCCCTAAGTTTGCTCATAGTCTGTACAGAGAGATCCCATAAAATTATGGCAGCATAGGTATTCCCTGTACTAAGCACAATTCAGCAGGAACAGTCCCTAAGTTTGCTCATAGTCTGTACAGAGAGATCCCATAAAATTATGGCAGCATAGGTATTCCCTGTACTAAGCACAATTCAGCAGGAACAGTCCCTAAGTTTGCTCATAGTCTGTACAGAGAGATCCCATAAAACTATGGCAGTATAGGTATTTCTCTGTACTAAGCACAATTCAGCAGGAACAGTCCCTAAGTTTGCTCATAGTCTGTACAGAGAGATCCCATAAACTATGGCAGCATAGGTATTCCCTGTACTAAGCACAATTCAGCAGGAACAGGCCTGAGATTGTCAATTCCCTGTAGTACAGGTATATCAGTAGAAGATTACAGAGATTAAGAAACTCCTCCATGTCTGTAAATAAAGTGTAGCTATAACAATGATACACTGCTGTTTCTCTCCCCGTGTATCATGCCTAATAAACAGACCCCCCACGTGTCTCATCTCAGCAGTACAATGATGTTACGTCTCCAGTTCCTCTCAGTTAATGTGCAGTTACTATTTCGGAACCAGGTTGATATTTCGGGGCAGAGCTGCAGTCCCTCCCTGGTGACATTTATTGCTCTTCTCTGTGTTTATAGCTGAATCCTCCTTCTCTTTATTAGTTTCTATGTTAATTTGCCCTTTACTTGTCTGTTTCATGGAGGCTGAAATTATCTATCTCCCACTGAATATCCAAAGGGCCTGAATAGGAGAGTGGGACAAGTACTTTGATTATCAGACAGTGGCGCTGTTCTATTGCAGCCCTTTGGGAATAGCAGAAAGTGGAGGGAAGTGGTACTGCAACTGATTAACTACAAACCTGCTTTCCATTGCTCTCCCTGTCAGTTCCACAGTGAAACTGGCTGCGGCATTGGGTGTCATTCTGCAATAAAAAAAAGTGCTAAATGCTCTCTATGCAGCAAGTGGGACAGCAAAGTGGTACAAGCAAGACGTGGGGCAACATTTCAATCAAGGCAACTTTTAACGCCCCCTGACTACAGCCTAATCTGTATAAATGGAGATAATAAGCTCTGTATAAACAGCCCCACTCCCCCAAGCTGAAGCCTTTGTCATAATGAGCAGCTCATAATATAGAAGTCATTGTTGTACTACCAGTTCCTCCTCAAACATCGACTCGGCAGAACCAGGAAATTGGAAAGAGACTTCAGGTTTAGTACAAGACATGACAATTGCAGCAGAACATTGTCCCTGTAGGCCAGAAATGCCATTTAGATGTATGTGCCCTGCTGAGGGGTGTCTATATAAAGACCCAACTGCTGATTGTAGTGATGGGCGGATCTGTCCCATTTTGCTTCATCGAAACGTCAAAAATTCACGAATCCCAAAAATAATTTTGACGTGTGACAATTTTTGACACAATCGACAGTTTTTATACTCTTGACTAGTTTGTCCAAGTGCATGAAAGTCAATGAGCATCCGTATAATTCTGACACGCACCAATTTTTATGCGCGCAGCAATTCGCAGTTTCGCGAGAGCATTCGCGGGCGGAGAAATGCAGAAATTTGCTGCCAATCCATGCCTGACAAATGTATGCGACCAACACTAGCTGATTGTCTTGTTCTTCTTGCCGTGACTTTAGGTTGGCCAAGTCCACTCTGACCCTGATCCCCCTGCTGGGCACCCACGAGATCATCTTCGCATTTATCACCGATGAACATGCAAAGGGCGTCCTGCGCTACATCAAACTCTTCTTCGAGTTGTCCTTCAGCTCCTTCCAGGTAGTCTATTGATACACATGGGAGGGAGTTGCCATACTGCCTGGCAACTGCCACTTACAACAAAGCCTGGCACCCTGGAGCAATTGTTTCCCCATTTTCCACAACAGCCCCCCATTCCCACCCTTGATAACAAGCAGTTAAAGGACGAGTAACATCAGTTTTTTTTAAAAAAAAAAAAAAATTTGTTTGTATAGATCGGAAAAAAAACCCACCAACACAAATTAAACTTTAAAATTTCTTTATTAAGAAATAACTTACCGAATCTCCACTTTCGCTCCCCTTCAGAAAGCGATTAGGTGATCCATCGGGCGGCGCTCGATTTCTCCTCCCCGCCTTCCTTATAGGAGATAGCCAGGAAGGAGAAATCGAGCCCCGCAAGATGGATCGTCACCTTTTCTGAAGAGGAGCGCAAGCGGAGTTATTGGTTATATCTTAATAAAGACTTAATTTAATTTGTGTTGGTGGGTTTTTCGATCTATACAAAGGATTTGTTTAAAAAAAAAAAAAATTGATGTTACTGGTCCTTTAAGCTGTTAATATAATTACAATTATATTGGTTACAGTTTTATTGCTGCACATTTAGCGCAAGTTGCCCTTAAAGGAGACATATAGGATAAATGAAAAAACTCTAATTTTGTAGGCAGTTATAAGTAATATATGGTGTTGCTTTTACATGGTGCTAAAAATTAATATTATCTTTAAAAATAGCCCCTTTATTGGAGCTCCCTATAGATGTTCTCTGGTCCCTGTCTGTGTTTTAAATGAGGGGTGGGCGTGTCCTAACGGTCTCTGCCAGAAGCACAGTAGGAGGGGGACAGCCAATCACAGCTCTGCAGTCACACGAGCACAGACAGGCTTCAGTTTCCTATCAGGTCCTGCTAGCTGCTGATTGGTTCCTGTCCTACAGTGCAGTGAGCTGAGTGCACAGCCTGGGAATTCAGGGAGCAGGAAGTGGAAGAGAAGGGAGGGATTATTAGGGTTTTTGCAGAAATATTCAATAAATCAGCCTGAAACACTACTTTTTTAAGCACAATTCTTCTATATCTAAATGAGTATAATGCACTGGTACATTCTTATTTTTTTTTTTTTTTTTAAATATGTCTTTATTGAAAATTTTTTTAAAACAAATAAAATAAACAAATACAAAGGAATTTGGAATTATGGAAAAAAAAAAAAAAAAAAGAATGATGGAGAAATCCATCGTTAATATAATTCGAACGTACACACACGATAGCCAGAGCAGTAAGCTTCACTTAATGGTACATTGTAAAATATACTAAGGCATTGCAGTACACAACATTATTTCTCTCATACATATCAGTGAGGATAAAGAAAAACGATTAAAAATACCTCGTTCTTAACATCTGATTTATGTGGTGGTTCCTGGGGGGCGTTCGTGACGTTTGTTCCTGCGAGCGCAGAAGATTTTGAATGTACTGATCTGTTTCATGGACACTAGTATTGTTGAGTAATAGTTCTGTATCATACCACGTAGTGTATCTAAACGTGTATATCGTTAGGTGTCTAGTAGGAATCGGGAGCGATTGGATGTAAGTCATCCATGTCGAAAAAAATTTGTCAGTAAATTGTTCTTTGTTTGTAGTGGATTCCACCCAATCCATGTGAAATATATGGTGTAGCTTTTGTTTGACCAGAGATAGTGGGGGTGCAGACGGGGAAAGCCAATGGTGCAGAATGGTTTTCCGAGTTGCGGCCATTAACCTTTCTCCCAGCTGTCTTTCAGAGCGGGAAAGTTTCAGGTGTGGAGGGGGAATCCCAAAAATCACCCATGTTAGCGTAAAAACGTCTGCTCGTTGAGTCAGAAACTTCCAGTATATCTGAACTTCCCCCCATAAGTGTTGAATGGTAGGGCATAGCCAAAGACAATGCACAAGATCAGCCCGGGGTTGATGACATCTCACATTCTTATTTTTTACAAAAAATGTCTCCTTTAACTGATTTCATGCTCACGTTAAACATCTCACTTTATGGCCACAATTAATTAATTGCCTTATTATTCCCTCTGTCTCCTAAACTAACATCAGCACCGCTGTGCCTAAGCTTTATAACTCTGCCCTCCCGCTGCAAAGCATTCTGGGTGTAAACAAAAAAAAGGGGAAGTTAAAGGGGTTGTTCACTTTTAAAATAACTTTTAGGGTGATGTAAAGAGGGATATTCTGAGACAAATTGCAATTGGTTTTCATTTTTTCATTATTTGTGGTTTTTGAGTTATTTAGTTTTTTATTCAGCAGCTCTCCAGTTTGCGGTTTCAGCCATCTGGTTGCTAGGGTCCAAATTCCCCTAGCAACCTTGCATTGATTTAAATGATAGACTATGAAGAGGATAGGCCTGAATAAAAAGATGAGTATTAAAGGAGAAGGAAAGCTCCAAGACAGTTTATTGCCAATAGAATAGCCACAATAGTGCAAGCTAGAACGCTATATTTATTCTGCAGAATGCTTTACCATACCTGAGTAAACAGCTCTAGACACTGTCTCTGTTTGTTTAGGATAGAAGCGGCCATATATGCTTGGTGTGACATCACTTCCTGCCTGAGTCTCTCCCTGCTTACTAACAGCTCTGAGCTCAGATTACAGTAGGGATGGGAGGAGGGAGGGGGAGAGGAGCAAACTGAGCATGCTCAAGGCCGTGCCCTGGAGGTTTAAGCTGAAAACAGGAAGTCTGATACAGAAGCCCATGTTTACACAATAAAAGCAAAGAAATGTGGTGTTTCTTTTGACAGAGGACTCAGAGCAGCATTACTTTGAGGGTTTACTGGTGTATTTATATAGACCTTTCTGATAAAGCTTACTTAATTTTAGCCTTTCCTTCTCCTTTAAAAAGTAGCAATATAGTAAATGTGTAGCCTTACAGAGCTTTTGTTTTCAGATGGGTCAGTGACCCCCATTTGGAATCTGGATAGAGTCAGAAGAAGAAGGCAAATAATTCAAAAGTTATAATATAATAATGAAGACCGGTTAAAAAGTTGCTTAAAATTGCCCATTCTCTAACATACTAAAAGCTAACTTAAAGGGGAACCACCCCTTGAACCTTTACATCAGCTTTTCACTTATTTGTGTTTTATTAATTTAAATTGGTACTTTTCTCTCTTCCCAGCATGAAACTTACAAAGCTGTTGGTTTCTAAGGCCCAGTCCCTGGCAACCAAAGCAAAACTAAAAGAGTAGCTTATTAATTAATTAATGAATAAAACAAATGCGTAGTACAGCAGCAAGTGACGGCTAAATATGATTTAGGGGCAGCAGATGGAGCTTGATGGGCAACTGTCTTATGATTGATGTTAAGTGAGACCCAACAATTATACTTCAGGATGATGGAAAAGCTTGTGAACTTGTGCCCGGCCCATTACATCACTGCACAGAAGCATCGCTGGCAATGGAACTAAATAAATATGGGCACTTGCCAACCCAGCACTCACTGCATCTCATCCCATCATGCGGGTCCTTTATTTTATATCAAGGGGAATAAAGGGGAAGTCCACCCTTACCCTTAAGTATAAAAGATCAAAACAGGAATATCCCCCCATTTATAATAATAGTGGTTAGCCTATAGAAACCCCTTCCTGTGCTGATGATGAAATCTCCTTTCCTTCCCATCAATGAAACAAATACGTTATAACACTCATTTCAGAAGGCCAGAAAAAAAAATAGTGTAAAAGCTGGATAAAATGTAAAATCAGGGAAATGCATTACAAAAAAACTGTGTAAAATGGGGAGAAGCTTAAAATCAGCGAAAAATTGAGACTTCACAGAAGAGGGGAGAATGAATTGAAGAGCAGAGTGGCCAGATTACGGGTTGGTTCACCTTTAAGATAACTTTTAGCATGTTCTAGAAAGGCTAATTCTAAGCAACTTTTCTGTTGGCCTTTTTCTGGCCATTATTTCTGTTTTATAGTTTTTAGGGATGCACCGAATCCAGGATTCGGATTCAGCCGAATCCTGCTTCCCGAATCCTGCTTCCCGGCTGAATAGAATCCTTATTTGCATATGCAAATTAGGGGAGGGAAATCGCATTACTTTTTGTCACAAAACAAGGAAGTAAAACGTATGCAAATTAGGATTCGGTTTGGTATTCGGCCGAATCGTTCGTGAAGGATTCGAAGGAATAGTGGATTCAGTGCATCCCTAATAGTTTTTATAGCCTTCTTCTTCTGATGCTTTCCAGCTTTCAAATGTGGGTCACTGACCCCATCTAACAACAAACACTCAGGCTACATATTTATTATTATTACAACTTTTTATTGCTTGTATATCAGTTGTCTCAGAATATCATTCTCTACATCATACTAAACATTCATTTAAAGGTGAACAACCCCTTTAAGCTTTTGTTGTAGCCCTGACCACTAGTGATGGGCGAATTTATTCGCCAGGCGCGAATTTGTGGCAAATTTTGGACGGCGACGCATTTTCGCCAAAAAAAAGACGCCGGCGTCAAAAACGAGACGCCGGCGCCGTTTCGCAAATTTTTCGCAAATCGGCGCAAATTCGTCCATCACTACTGACCACCTCTGTAGCAGCAGGCTGCTAATTAATCACAGACCCAGATAATTCTTGTGCCTCTAAATGAACTGTCTCTGCTCATTCCCTAGGGGCTGATGGTGGCCATTCTTTACTGTTTCATCAACAATGAGGTGAGTTCACGTGTACACGTAGGTACTAGCAGTTCTTTCTGTGTGAGGCAACACCTTCCATAAACAAAATCATCTATATTGGTTGGTTTGGGAATAAATTCCTTCCTAACTCCATGTCAGATGCCTCCTATACCTACAGTGGGATTTAATCAAACATTAAAGGGGAAGTAAAGTCTACGATAGAATAATGCTAGAAATGCTGTATTTTGTATACTAAACTTACTGCACCACAAGCCTAATTAAACAAATAATTTATACTTTCAAAGTTGGCCACAGGGGGTCACCATCTTGTAACTTTGTTATACATCTTTGCAAGACCAAGACTGTGCACATGCTCAGTGTGGTCTGGGCTGCTTAGGGATCGTCATAAATGATCAAAACAGCACAAGTCAAATAATATCTGCCAGAAGCCGATACAGCAAGACTGATTAATAATCAGAATATACAGACTGCACTGGGTCCTGTGTTGTCATGTAATCTAATGTGGATTTTATAGTTTTTGTATTGTTTAATACAAACTTTCTTCAACTCTGCAGAACCAGTGGCTGCAGCAAAATAATCCTTCAATGAGAATCCCAGTTTATCTGTTTAAATCTGGCTCCATGATCTTTGTCCTGCAGCTGGAGTTGGAAACAATAAAGGGGATGTAAAGGCAAAAATAAAATCCAATCCAATCCAATACAGTCAAAGAAACAAAGGCAAACAAAGCTGCTTGAGTTCTGCATGGCTGGGAAGTAAGGCAGGTGCTCCCCCTACTGTTCATAAGTATGATTGTTTCCCTGCAGAGCAGTTAGGGACTGTCTGACAATTCCTATCCACAGCAGTAAATGAAGGGAGAATTTCACTACATACAGTCAGGTTTCTCACAAAAACATTACACATATTTTTAATTAAAGTATATTGGAGATAGGTTTCTTTTTCATTAAAGAAAGTAAAAATGGGATTTTATTTTTTTGCCTTTACATGCCCTTTAATGAAAGAAACGGTGCCACCCAGATGCAGGTTACGTCTCTTTGGCTGTAACTGGAGGGGCAGTTATACTACTGTCTTTGTTTCCCCCATTCTACTCTCTCCATTGGCAGGTCCAAACCGAGTTCCAGAGAAGATGGGAGCGTTGGCGGCTGGAACATTTCTACAGCCACAGAGACTGCAGCATGAAGCCAATTAAATTCCCAGCCAACAGCCTGAGCAGTGGGGTCACCGTTGGGAGCAGTGTTTAATTTTGTACCTTTGAAGGAGATTGGTGGACCCATGAGCAGAGTCAGCTTATGAAGATGGCACTTTCACATGGTGGCCCCAAAGGAGACTTCATAAGCAACCAGGTCCATTCATTACTTGCACAAGACGTCCCCCCCACGGGATGCAAAGTTCACATTGTGCGTTGTTCTCTCTGAGCTTGTAGAGGTTTGGGATCGAGAGATCGAGGAGATGGAGAACTCGTTTGTCATGGAAAGGAAATGTTTCTCAGGTATTACAAGGAGCAAATATTGCAACATTCTTGATTTGCAGCGGAAAACATCAATCAATTGGACATGGATTTATTTCCAAAACTTTTCAAAGGGAAGACGTTTTTTATTTAATGTCAATCATTTTGTGATACGTCACTTCAGCTTGGCACAAGAGAGGAGACTACTCTGTGAGGGACTTTTCTCAAGAAGATCAGGTTCTACATGATAGTCATGTTGATCTATAAGTGAATGGTGATATATATTTTCAGGTTTGTAAGAGTTTGTTGAGAAATAGAATTGAAGAGGGGTCTGCTTAACCACCTATACGTTCCATAAACCCTGGGTTGGAGAATGTTGAGGTGGGTTCCCTCCCAATGACTTCCAAGGCCAAGGACAGTGCTTAACATCAGGAGGAAAATAAACAGAGCAAATGTCCATTTCCACCCGATAACAAAGATAATTATTTTTATTTCATTTCTTGGTTCATTATCAAGTAACACCATGAGGGGGCGCTGTGCATGGTTCTGCTCATTGCAACATTCAACCTACGGCACTAGGTCAGCGCCATAAGGAGAAACATCAGATTTGCATTTTTCTCATCAGAAATCACAGTTGTGGAATTGGGACTGAGAGAACTGGAATCACATCGCACTGAAAGACAAGGTTTTTTAGCAGAACTGTTGCCTGGCATTTAGCTGCAGAATTGGTAAATCCCCAAGTGTCGTGAAATGCATCCCTTGTTGTCCAGTTTGTAGCAGGGCAGGAGCAGAATTATATTTGCCCAGTGGGGGATGTTAGAAAAGTAAGAGTTACTTAAAGGGGAACTCCACAAAAACATAACTTGAGCTTTTTGAAAAGTAAACTTAATTTCAAGCAACTTTGCAATATACATGAATGAAAAAATATGCCGAATTTTGGTTATTTTTAATGGTTTCTGACAGTTCGCTAAGCCCAGCCCCCTGCTCTCCTGCTGATCTGTCTGACTACTTTGCTGAGCTGTCTGACTACTGTTACTTTGTATCAACAGCCATCTGTCCTCAGCCTGCATCCTCCAAACCCCACAATTCCCTGCACATGTGATTTCAATAAGGAAAGGAACATCCCAGTGCAATGCATTGTGGGTTATGTAGTTCCTGCATGCTGTCTGTAAGCTGTGGAGTAGTTGTTACAATTTGTAACATCGGTGTTTAGTCTCTCCTTCCCTGCCAGGATTTCAAATGATGCAGAAAGTGAAGACAAGGATTTCAGCATAGAAAATGCCATTTATTCATACTTTTTGAAGAAACAGGTAACTGTGATGGGTATATTAGGGGTTTCTGTGTTATGTGGCCTCTTTATCAAATTTTGGTTTGGAAGCCGGAGTTCCCCTTTAAAATATATATATTTCTTTGAAAGGAAAACTGTGATTATGTCTCTTGAATCTCATAGAAACACATGTATCTGACCTATTATCCAGAAAGCTCGGGACCTGGGGTTTTCCGGATAACGGATCTTTGAATAATTTGGATCTTCATACCTTAAGTCTACTAGAAAATCATGTAAATATTAAATAAACCCAATAGGCTGGTTTTGCTTCCAATAAGGATTAATTATATCTTAGTTGGGATCAAGTACAAGCAACTGTTTTATTATTACAGAGAAAAGGAAATTATTTGCAAAAATTTGGATTTGGATAAAATGGAGTCTATGGGAGACGGCCTTTCCGTAATTTGGAGCTTTCTGGATAACAGGTTTCCATATAACGGATCCCATACCTGTTTTTGGAAAATGGATGTGCATCTATCACTGACAAAGGGTGTTATATGCAATTAAAATAGAAAAAATAGGAGGATTTGACCCGACCCAGCCGGCCCCGTAATCTCACTCATTTATTAATGTGCCACCAGGGGTCGTAGCACTTATTCTCACCTCCCAGTATGTTGCATTTGTAGGAGCAACACGAGAGCAACACGAGAGCAACACGAGAGCAACACGAGAGCACTGGATTGACAAGCCTCAATGGGCACATGACATAAGCAACCTTCAGTCGGCAGCCTATCAGAGAACTACCCAGAATGCTCCTGCTAAATAAATTAGCAAGTAGAGTCCTGCATTGGGTCAAGTTGGTACATACCGCCCAACATATTGAAAATAGAATGAGGGACAAAAAGTTCTTTCATGCACAGAGAGGCAAATATTTTGACCACGCCCATTTTATGGTCACACCCCCAAATTACCATGTCCATTTTTTACAAAATTTGTTATGGAAAGTTTGAACAAATTTCTGGGGGTTTTAGGGTCAGATTTTATGTGTTATTACAGTTTTGCTAATGAAGGTGAAATTGCTCTTTAAGCTGCGACTCACACTTTCCCCAAGAGACCTGTTTATCTTAAATAGTTACAATTGTTTCTTTGTTTATCTTACAAAAGTATCTAAGTGCACTTGCCACATATTCTGGGTTCTCTGCCAAAAGCCAATTCAGTTAGAAACGTTGTATCTCTTTCTGGCAGTTCAGTGCAGGAGATCAAAGAGAAAGTCGGGACATCTTGGACTGCGGGTTGAGCTGTCAAAATCGTGACTGTCCCGTGAAAAACGGACAATTGGGAGGTATTTTGGTACATATGAAATACCCACAGAACATTCTTTGCCTCTTCCTCTCTTCAAAAAAAAATTTTTTAAGTAGTTGAACCACTTCTAATGCTGTTCTGATTCACACAGTAACAACAGTTGCGGGTCTGGTTGTAGGTCAGTGGGTTCGAGTCTGCCCAACCAAACCTGTGCATGAGTCTGGAGGAGACGGGACAGTTTGAAAGATCCTTCTGTCAGATCCCAGTGGGTCAGTCCAAACATAAGGAAAGCAAATACCACTCATGATGTCTAGACCCTCTGTCTATAAACAATCAGGGTCCACAAAGCAAACTGTGGTCCCAAAGTGAAAGATCAATAATTACTGCCTAGAAATAAATTATATTTTCTGTGACTGCCCCTTTAAAGGAAAACTCTTAATTAGAATAGAAATGTATATTATGTTTTGGGCTTCTATACCAGTAATGATCTGTGTCTCCAAAGATGCCCCAGTAGCTCCCCATCTTCTTTTCTGCTGATTCACTGCACATGCTCTGTGCTGCTGTCACTTACTGAGCTTAGGGAGCCACTCACAATATACAGTACACACAGAATAGAAATGTCACAATATGAGGCTGATTAGTAATTAATACACATAATTACTACATGGCAGCACAGAAACCAGTGCAATTAGCATCAGAATTTAATAATCAGCAAACCTGTAGCATCAGCTTATATTACAGCCAGGGAAGCTCATTTTCTGCTGGATAATTAGTGATGAGCCCTAAGCTTAGCTTCTCAACAGCCAATCAGAGCCCACTGAGCATGTGAGTGTCACAGACACTTTCCAAGATGGTGACCCCCTGTGACAAGTTTGAAGTCCTGGATCATTGCTGCTATTGACAAGCTCAAACTTTAGCCTCGTGCAATAAGTTCAGTATTATTCCACATGAGTAAAATGGAGTCAACAGCCAATCTCTGCTTTCCTAAAGCCGAACGCAACAATAAAGACCACTGTCTGGCTAATAAACTCGACCCACTCCAATCAAATCCAAACCCCCATGTGTCGGATACAGGAGAAGCAACAAGGAACATGGTCCTAAAACCAATATTGCTCAGCTCCTAATCATTATTATTATTGTCATTAAATCAAGTTTCCAAATATGGGGACATTTCTCAACAAGCCCTGCCAATAAATATGGGTGGGAGCTGCCATATTATTTCCCACAGACAACACAGTTAGAAGGTTACTGCAGACCCAGAATGTTCCTTCTTTCTCTTCTGTATATTTTTATTTATTTGGAGAGGCGGAATGATTGCGCAGTAAGTTATATCCCTGTTATTGTGCCGAGGGAAACAGTACGGCAGCTTCCACCCATATCTAAATATACAGGGAGAATACAATCCCTACTACTATTAAATCCACACATAGCCATTGTAATAGGTCGTTTCTGACTGATTTTTGGACGATTCCCCATTGGATGATGGTTCTAAAAGTTTCAGGGGCAAGAGAAAAGGACTGGTATATGAAGAACTGTGCTAACCTTACTATACACCAGCTGGGGGTACCACCACCAAACACTTGTCCATACCAAACACTTACACTCATCTTGAGGCCCTGGTTATGCTGCATATGCCCAGAGTAGGACCCGTCCCCACAACTAAGTGCATGTTTTATGCTTGGCCTATGTCACTCTGCTTGAGCCAAACTAATGAACTGCTCAGCATGACCCATGAAATCATCCGTGTGACACTCTATGAGTCTCCTTGAGACCAGGCTGTGATTGCTGAGCAGAGCTCTTTCTACATGTTATACCATTCCTCCCAACATTTTGGAAATAGAAAGAGGGACAAAAAGATTGAATGTTTACCACGCCCATTTTTTGACCACACCCCTTAATTACCATGCCCATTTTACAAAATTTGGCAGGTTATGAAAGTTTGAACACGTTTCTGTGGTTTTTATGTGTTACTACAGTTTTGCTAATAAAGGTGAATTGCCCTTTAAGCTGTGAGTCAAAGTTCTCCCAAGAGACCTGCTAACCTTAAAGGAGACGTTAATTAAAAAAAACTCTACCCCCTACCCTACATAGAACCCCCTCCCTCCTCCCCCAGCCTAAGTGTTACCCCGGGCAAATTCCCCCTAACTTTTTACTTATCCCTCTGTGCAGATTCAGGCATCAGAGTTCACGGCAACCATCTTCTTCTTCTTCTGTAATCTTCGGGTCTTCTAGCATCGATTCAGCAATTTCCGTGACTTTCGCAGTTGTGTATGCGCCGATACGGCACTTACTTCCAGAAGAAGATGCCCGTAAACTCCGCTGCCTGAATCTGCACCGAGGGGTAAATAAAGAGTTAGGGGCATTTGCCCGGGGTAACAGCTAGGCTGGGGGGGAGGAGGGAGTGGTCTATTTAAGGTAGAGTTTTTTAATAAGGGGTTTACTTCTCCTTTAAACTGTTAGAGCAGGACACACCCGGCGATTCGGGGAGATTTAGTCGCCCCGACAACTAATCGCCTCTTCTTTGGAGCGACTAATCTCCCCGAACTGCTTCCCCGTGTCTTCCGTTTGCTTCAATGAAAAAACGCCTGCGCCAATGCACTCGCGACTAAATCTCCCCGAATCTCTTCTTACAAATGTTTCTTTGATTATCTTAAATTGTTGCAAAAGTTCCTAAATGTCTATTCTGGGCTCTCTGCCAAAAGCCAATTGAGTTTTAGAAACTTTGTATCTTTTTCTGGCTGTTCAGTGTAGGGGATCAAAGAGAAAGTTGGGACATTTCAGTAACAATCCGGGACTGCATGTCAAAATCGCGACTGTCCTGCGAAAAATGGGACAGTTAGGAGGTATGGTTATACTTTATTCTAGATGCCTCTACTTATGCCTAATTCTCTCAGAGAAGGCCTGTAAGTTTGCTATCGACAATGATCATGGCAACAAGGTGGCTAATAGGATTCATAACAATTAACCCAGGTCACAGGTAAATTCTCTTAGATACTGATTGACCAGCTAAATACTAATAACAGAAAGTCCCCTTTGCACAAAGGCCTGGGCCCCTGATGATGCCAGGGCCACACAAGCTGAACAAAAGTCAGTAATATCCCGCTCCAACTGTCATTTACCAAGGGAATGCTGGGAATTGTCAGGAAGGAGATGGGTTGGGGGCTACAAATAACTACCGTATATACTCGAGTATAAGCCGAGTTTTTCAGCCCCCAAAATATGCTGAAAAACTGTACCTCGGCTTATACTCGGGTCAAGCGCAAAAACGGTCGCCAGCGTCCAAGAATAGTCTCCAACAATATTCGCCGGCATCCAAGAATGGGCGCCGGCATCCAAAAACGAGACGCTGGCACCTCCAATAGGAGCAGAAACCCACAATTTTTTGATTGAAACTTACCAGAAGCTGCTGCATTTCTCACCCTCGGCTTATACTCGAGTCAATAAACTTTCCCAGTTTTTGGAGGTAAAATTAGGTACCTCGGCTTATACTCGGGACGGCTTATACTCGAGTATATACGGTAATTACACTATGCCTCCTATATGCATGAAATGGGCTGGGCTTATAAAAAATACAGAATAAGGGAGGTGCCTAAGTGTAATGGACAAGGGCAGTTTGGGGGAGTGTCTCTTACATATTTGAATTCCATTTGCATTTTTGGAAATTACATTTTATTTCTGGAGTCTCTGGGGCCTATAAAAGCACGAGTGGCCCTGGGCTAATGAACTGTGGCTGCCTTGGTGTAAAATGTTTCATAGTGATTTGTATAACTCTCTCTCTCTAAGGGGATGCACAAAGTACCCCACGAGCCATATAAAAACACTTTACTTGTCCTTTTGCTGCTGCTTGAAATGTAACGTCACAGAATCTATTTTGGGAGAAAAATGAAATTCTGAGCTGTTTTACCACAATAATAATAATAATAATAGCATGCTCTGGCGCTGATAGGCCTCTGCTTATATCTGTATTCCCATAATGAATCAATGGGATGCAGTATTGTGCTGCACATGGCACGTCCTGCTGTTTATGCTGCAGGAAGTAAGCTGTGCAGAGTTATATTCCTTCCCCCGGGGGGCTGCTGCAGACAGAAGCTAATTTAATGTCACCATGAAGACTTCTGCTTGTAATTGTTACTGTACTTATGAGCATCCCCTCCCAATACAAATTAAACATTCTTCTTGTTTCTTATGTCTCGTTGTATGGTTATTTATTCAGATTTCTGGAAGTTAAAAAAAAAATCATTGGTGGCCAGGGGCTTATATAGTATTGAAATAATGCATTGGTGGCCAGGGGTTTAATAAAATTTAAAAAAAAAACAATTGGTGGCCAGGGGCCTATATAGTATTGAAATAATGCATTGGTGGCCAGGGGTTTAATAAAATTAAAAAAAAAACAATTAGTGGCCAGGGGCCTATATAGTATTGAAATAATGCATTGGTGGCCAGCGGTTTAATAAAATTTAAAAAAAAAACAATTGGTTGCCAGGGGCCTATATAGTATTGAAATAATGCATTGGTGGCCAGGGGTTTAATAAAATTAAAAAAAAAACAATTGGTGGCCAGGGGCCTATAGAGTATTAGAATAATGCATTGGTGGCCAGGGGTTTAATAAAATTAAAAAAAAAACAATTGGTGGCCAGGGGCCTATATAGTATTAGAATAATGCATTGGTGGCCAGGGGTTTAATAAAATTTTTAAAAAAAACAATTGGTGGCCAGGGGCCTATATAGTATTGAAATAATGCATTGGTGGCCAGGGGTTTAATAAAATTAAAAAAAAAAACAATTAGTGGCCAGGGGCCTATATAGTATTGAAATAATGCATTGGTGGCCAGGGGTTTAATAAAATTAAAAAAAAAAAACAATTGGTGGCCAGGGGCCTATAGAGTATTAGAATAATGCATTGGTGGCCAGGGGTTTAATAAAAAAAAACACGGTCAGTGGAACTTACCTTCGGCTCCTTTTCCTAACCAGTATACTTAGCAGAGGTACAGTACACCATGCTGCCATTTTTTTGCTCACAGGTATATACAAGCTTGGGGGGCCACATGCACAATACGCCCCAACTATTATTATTAGGAAACCTTGGGAGAAGAAAAATGGCAGGACTGTATCTTGATTTAGTTCATTTTATCTTTTTATAGAAGAAGAAGAGCAGTGGCCCAAGGCAAAAAAATATCTCTTTTGCTTTTGTGTTCTGATCAGTGATATTAATGTGCCTAAACTAACCAGAATCAAATAGGAAAAATGACTTACTAGTATAACAGGAGACTCCGATTCTCTTGCTTCTAGGGCGTCCCAATTAATGGGTCCAAAAAATGGATGTTTTCTTATGGAGAGAACATACTTTCTCCTTTCAGGCCAAATGTCTTATGCTAGCTATGAAATAAGAAAAGATTAATAAATATCATATAGATTAATAGGGATGTAGCGAACGTCGGAAAAAATGTTCGCGAACATATTCGCGAACTTGCGTCAAAAATGCGAACGGTTTGCGAACGTCGCGAACCCCATAGACTTTAATGGGAAGGCGAATTTTAAAAGCTAGAAAAGACATTTCTGGCCAGAAAAATGATTTTAAAGTTGTTTAAAGGGTGCAACGACCTGGACAGTGGCATGCCAGAGGGGGATCAAGGGCAAAAATGTATCTGAAAAATACATTGTTGACACAGTGCTGCGTTTTGTGCTGTAAAGGGCAGAAATCACACTACGTCACTCAGGTGGTGTTTCTGGACACGGAATGTGAAAAAGCTCACACAGCTAGGTGGCACTTGGTTAAAGACTGGGCAAACAATGCCTGCAAGGGCAACGTATACAGTAGTGGATACGGAATATATTATTGCTGCTGTAAAAACATCACTCAGGTGATGTTTACGGACACAGAATTATTATTGTTATTTAGACAGAATGTGAAAAAGCTCACACAGCTAGGTGGCACCTCCCAACTGTCCCTCTTTTGACCACTCAACCCCCTGTCCCTCTTTTGTACTGGAAAGTCCCTCTTTTCTCTGCACTGAACAGCCAGAAAAAAAACAGTTTCTAACTTAATTGGCTTTTGGCAGAGAGCTCAGAACAGCTAACAGGTGCAAATAAGATACTTTGTAACAATTTTGACTCTGGTTGGTGCTGGTAGTGGTGAACTACTAGGAGGAGCAGCACACCAGTCCCACTCCCCAACACAGCTAGACTAATAGCACTGGGCTCTTACAGTAGCAAAGTAAAAAAAACAAAAAAGAAAATAAAAGCAGTCCTTACAAGGACTATTGGGTTATTACAGCAGTCAGCAGATGACATCAGAAGAGATCAGTGCCCACAGCAGGCAGCTACATACAGAGCACTGCAGTAGAAGGTAGATTACTAGCCAGCAAAGCTAACTAACCTAAACTCACTGTCCCTCAAATCCCTGCAGACTTCTGTCCCTACAATACAGAGCACTATCAAGTAGATTACTAGCCAGCAAACTTACTATCAACTGTCCCTCAAATCACTAAACAGCTCTCTCCCTACACTATCTCTTCCAAGCACACACAGGCAGAATGAAAAAACGCTGCAGGGCTTCAGTTTATATATGGAAGGGGAGTGGTCCAGGGGCTGTGGGGGTGGTCCAGGAGGGAGAGCTTCCTGATTGGCTGCCATGTATCTGCTGGTCTGGGGGAGAAATGGCAAAAAAAAGCGCCAGCTAAGGCGAACCCAAATTGGCGAACGTCGCGCGACGTTCGCGAACATTCGGCAAACGCGAACAGTCGATGTTCGCGCGAACTAGTTCGCGGGCGAACAGTCCGCGACATCCCTATAGATTAATATCAAAGAGCTTACTTGTCCTTTAAATCCCAGAGCTTGTGCTGCATACACATTTTAGGTTCAACCCAGCAATCTAACAAATCAGCATTATACTCACCTTCAATGTCCCTGAGGTCAGGGTCGAGGTTCTCTAAACATTTTTTCCCCTCTGGTAAATGTAGATATTCTGCATTCAACTGAGTAGCCAACCGGAACATTACTACTCCCAGTGAGTAATAATCTGCACAGCCGTCATAAATCTGCTTGTAGAGCATCTGCAAGTGCACCAATGAGAGAGTTTAGTAAGGGAACCATTTAAAGGATTAATATATATATCATTGAGTCCTTATTCTTGATGTGATATTCTGTAATATAAACTTTTATAAACATAGCACAATAACAAGAGACAATGGTAACTTACCCAGGTGTTCCAGCTCGGCCTTTGGCCATTCCATAGGTCATTTTTAGAGCGAGACCAAAATCCGCTACTTTGATATGACCTTTGTCATCAAGCAAAACATTCTCCAGTTTTATGTCCCTGTAAGAAAAGAGTGTAGGTCATATAAGTCCTATTGGCTTGTAAGTTATCTGGTCAATAACACAAGGCACTGGTTCAGCCTTCCAGCCCATTAGAAGTGGTGTATAAAATCACTCAGTGCCAATCCCTGATCACACTACCCCACTGGGCAGAACATTCCCACCGCTGTATATATGGCAGGTTTGAGATTTAGCTCCCAGCTGATAACGAGGCTACTTACCGATGGATAATAAAATGGTAATGCAGGAACGTCAGTGCGCAGATCATTTCTGCTGCCATGAACCTAATGAAGGAAAATTAGACCGAAATTTTGTGTTTTTGTCTGACGGACACAATTACCGATCCATGCTTCCTACCTTATTGTGTCGATATCACTGGAATTTCCATCAAATTTTGAAACTAGGGTTGCAACAAGTCCAGGATTCAGCCTTGATCAGCATGATTCAGATTCGGCCAAATTCTTAAAATAACATGACTTTTTATCGCATAATGAAGAAAAAAATTTTTTAACCGTGTGCTACGTGTGCCGTTCTTGGTTACCCTTCCCAGTCCTAGTTAGGGTTTGGATTCAGTGAATCTTTCACAATGGATTAGAGATTCAGCAAAATCCTAAAATAGTGGATTCAGTGCATCCCTACTTGAAACCTGGAAAAAAAAGAATATAATTTGTAGAAATGCAGAGATAGGTGCTCTATACAATTTAAAATACTATATTGACGGTTTAGATCTGCTTTAATTCCAGCCTAGAGAAGGTCTCTATAATCCAGCTACAATCCAGCCATAGGTCGGTACTGCAGTTCCCTCTCAAACTGCTCAGCTGTCAGGGTTCTGTATTGCGTCACATCCCAGTTGAACACAGAATATACACTTTTCTCCACGTTCCTTATGGCCCCAGAGCGCCTTCGTACAGCCAATAAAACATGGAAAGGACAAAGTAAGGCCAGGCCAAAGTCCAGTTCAACAAAAAGGCCAAGCAGCAGCAGCCACAACTAGGGTTGCCACCTTTTCTTATATTTTTTACCAGCTGGTGGGGGGGTCGGAACAAAAGGGGTGGGCCGTCACGTCAAAAGGGGTGGGTCGTGACATCAAAACGGGGGTCCACATCGCGGAGAACCATAGACTGAGGAGAAAAGGTAAGTTACAGGGGAATAGGGGCAGGCCAAGGGCTCTTTTTGAAGGGTATTACAAATTTACCGGCAGCTACATTGCTGGTAAATTTGTAATACTGGCCCCGGCCTTGGCAGGTGTTTTACCAGCTAGGCCAGTAAAATACCGGCCGGGTGGCAACCCTAGCCACAACATGTACAGCTCAGGTCCACCCCAAACCCTGCATCTGCCAGGGACAACCCCCTGCAGTCTTTAGCATATCAAAGGTGCACTATCACTTCTGGTTTCCCTATATTTCAGTTTATACTTTGTACCACAACCTTTTGTATTAAAACATTCTGAATTCTGCTACTGTGTGGTGGCCACCACCGTAACTAAAACAAAGACACTGTCTGTGCAGGGCCAGAACTAGGGGTAAGCAGAGTAGGCATGTGCCCAGCCTAGGGTGCAAAGCTGGGGGGCGCCAGGCATGTACCTGCTCTGTCACCTACCCCATGTCCAGTCCCGTCTCTCCCCGATTGCGCTGTGTATCTGTCGGGTAAATGCGCTCCATTTCGCGCATGCGTGCTGGAGCGAAGTTTTGAGCATGCGCGTTGGAGCGCGGTTTCACGCATGCGCAGTCGAGCGCGCACCGTGGCCAGCCAGGTTGCCTAGGGCGCCTGGCCGGGTTGGCCCGGCTCTGCTTCTGTGCATTTCTGCAAAGTCTCCAACGACACACACAAGCTCTCTCAGCATCTTATTGCTCCTTTGTAGTCCTTTAGTATGATTTCCTTTAGTACATTATACTTTAGTACGGTATCTTTTAGTACGATTCTTTAGTACATTATCCTTTAGTACAGTATCTTTTAGTACGACTCTTTAGTACATTATCCTTTAGTACGGTATCTTTTAGTACGACTCTTTAGTACATTATCCTTTAGTACGGTATCTTTTAGTATGACTCTTTAGTACATTATCCTTTAGTACGGTATCTTTTAGTATGACTCTTTAGTACATTATCCTTTAGTACGGTATCTTTTAGTATGACTCTTTAGTACATTATCCTTTAGTACGGTATCTTTTAGTATGACTCTTTAGTACATTATCCTTTAGTATGGTAGTTGAACTCATTGCTGAGAAAACCTGCAACAATCTTGGCTGTTGGCTATAAAGTTTTTCACCAAATTTTAAATATTTGCGCACAAAAAATAGAATTTTTACTTAAATTTGCAAAGGGAAAAACCACAGCCTTCTCATAAATCTGCCACTTACTCTCTTTATAAAAATGAAACCTCAGGATGTGCAAATGCCATTGATTTGTTTAGGGCTATTGGGGGACAGATTATAAATATGCACAATTTAACTGTGCAATGGAGTGTGTGGAATTTTGTTTAGACAATGGACACAAGATGGCAGAATACAGCAGAACTGACTGACAAACTCACTGCAATAGGATTCCTGCTGATCATCTACAAATGTGAAGTGTGTGGCCAAATCCCGTTTCCATTTATTTCCCTTAATAACAGATGAGACTGGTCAATGCTGCCCTTGTTGGACTAAGCGCTTAGCCACTGCACCTCCTTTCTCGACTGGTCAAGTGTCTGGACTAATTTGGGGGGGGTCTCCAGTAGCCAGTTATTGGCTAACTCATTCTCATAGAGTTGACACCTGTTGAGGTATTTGACAGAACATGGCAGTGTTGAAACAGCAGGCGCGCAGATTAGGGTTTTTTTTGCAGAATCCACCATGTTTCTGTGGATTTGGCCAATACACATTGTATGCTTTGGGCATCATATGTATTTAAGAAGGTTAAAGACATCAGGTGAGTGGGTGTGTGAGTCGGCCCCTTGGGACCTGGATTTTCCTGTCTTTACTCTAAGGATTTCTCAGGCTGTGTCTGTCTGTGCTTCAGGGGTCCTGTGTCTCCATTTAGGTTTCCATCTCTCGTACAATCCCTGAAGTCTGCCTAATGCACATGCTTTGACTCTCCCCAATTTATCCTATGATCTCCTTGTCTCACAGTGCCCTCTAGTGTTTGTTTCTGGTGTAAGTACTTGCTCCGAAGTCAGCCAACTTCTGCTCCATCTCCCATCAGTGTCATCAGCCAATCAGCCTGGAATAGAAAAAACAAAAAAACACACAAAGCATTTCAAAACTCACAAAGTGAATCATCACACATTTATGGCTCCTCTAACTGCTTGCTATAAATGAAAAAAAAAAAACACAGGACTGTCATGTATGGCAGCTCCCACCCATGAGGGGACCTTTTGCAGAAAGTGCCATTTGGAAACACTGACTGATACCAGAGCCTTGTTGTAACAGCAGCTCCCATAGAGAACAGTGACACAGAAACAAGGCCACCCACTGGCTTAGGTGTGTACTACAAATATATTATTTTATTTTTCTTTCTTTATTAATAAATATAATAATTGCAGTGCCTGTATCTCGAGAAAGGGCCGATGGACTGGGCTGATATAGTAATAAGTGCCCATAGATGCCCCCTCCTGTACTGTAGCACATACTGGGTGGGGTGGCAGTTGCAGTGTGTATGTGCCATAATACAGGAGGGGGCAGGTATTACTGGGTGGGGTGGCAGTTGCAGTGTGTAGGTGCCATAGTACAGGAGGGGGCAGGTATTACTGGGTGGGGTGGCAGTTGCAGTGTGTAGGTGCCATAATACAGGAGGGGGCAGGTATTACTGGGTGGGGTGGCAGTTGCAGTGTGTAGGTGCCATAGTACAGGAGGGGGCAGGTATTACTGGGTGGGGTGGCAGTTGCAGTGTGTATGTGCCATAATACAGGAGGGGGCAGGTATAACTGGGTGGGGTGGCAGTTGCAGTGTGTATGTGCCATAATACAGGAGGGGGCAGGTATTACTGGGTGGGGTGGCAGTTGCAGTGTGTAGGTGCCATAGTACAGGAGGGGGCAGGTATTACTGGGTGGGGTGGCAGTTGCAGTGTGTAGGTGCCATAATACAGGAGAGGGCAGGTATTACTGGGTGGGGTGGCAGTTGCAGTGTGTATGTGCCATAATACAGGAGAGGGCAGGTATTACTGGGTGGGGTGGCAGTTGCAGTGTGTATGTGCCATAATACAGGAGGGGGCAGGTATTACTGGGTGGGGTGGCAGTTGCAGTGTGTAGGTGCCATAGTACAGGAGGGGGCAGGTATTACTGGGTGGGGTGGCAGTTGCAGTGTGTAGGTGCCATAATACAGGAGAGGGCAGGTATTACTGGGTGGGGTGGCAGTTGCAGTGTGTATGTGCCATAATACAGGAGAGGGCAGGTATTACTGGGTGGGGTGGCAGTTGCAGTGTGTAGGTGCCATAATACAGGAGGGGGCAGGTATTACTGGGTGGGGTGGCAGTTGCAGTGTGTAATACCTGCCTCACTCACAGTTTATGGTACATCTGTTACAGCCGCCAGGCTCTGTATATTTTTAGTCTGTAACAGAGATTATCCAATAAAATAAAGGCGATTTTAATCGGTGCTGTAAACCTCAGGCCTAATTAAAGCGTTTCAGTTTTATAAAGGGGAACTAATACCAATCAACACGGGGATCTCGTGCATCCGTAATATGAGCTACAAGCTGCCAGTGTTAGCTAAGCAGGTGCTTTGTATCCTATACACCATCCTCTGCCTATATCTCCAGGCCTCTAAATTTAGGGTTGAATCTTCAGAGCGTTGTATTCCCAAATCAGCAATCACTAGGGCTCTCCTCTCCCCGAATAAAACACAATGTTCAAAATTTGATTGCTGTGCACCTCAAAAAGCCGTAGTTTAAAGGAGAACGAAAGCCCCAGGGCGCAAAACCCCTCCCCCCCTCCCCTCCGTTGCCCCATCTCCCTCCTCCCCCCTGGCCTACCCCTCCCCCTGGGCAAATGCCCCTAACTTGTTACTCACCCTTCTGCGCAGGTCCTGTCCATGGAGTTCGCAGTCACCATCTTCTTCCACGCGCGTCTTCTTCCTGCTCTGACCGGCGTCTTCTGGCGCATGCGCTGTAGGAACAGTTACCGGTACAGCTCTACTGCGCATGCGTTCGTGACATTCGGCGCATGCGCAGTAGAGCTGTAGCGTACCTGTTCCTACTGCGCATGCGCCAGAAGACGCCGGTCAGAGCAGGAAGAAGACGCGCGTGGAAGAAGATGGTGACTGCGAACTCCATGGACAGGACCTGCGCAGAGGGGTGAGTAACAAGTTAGGGGCATTTGCCCAGGGGGAGGGGTAGGCCAGGGGGGAGGAGGGAGGGGGGCAACGGAGGGGAGGGGGGGAGGGGTTTTGCGCCCTGGGGCTTTCCTTCTCCTTTAATGGAGGGGGAATAAAAAACAGAAAAAGTAATATAGTGTCGTATTTTTGATTTTGTTCATTACAGCCTTCGAGCTTACTTTGTAATTTTAACTTGTGGTTGTAAACTTAAACATTTTGAATAGACATTTTGTCAATTTCCCAGCTGCCCCTGGTCATGTGACTTGTGCCAGCACTTTAGGAGAGAAATGCTTTCTGGCAGGCTGCTGTTTTTCCTTCTCAATGTAACTGAATGTGTCTGAGTGGGACATGGGTTTTTACTATTGAGTGTTGTTCTTAGATCTACCAGGCAGCTGTTATCTTGTGTTAGGGAGCTGTTATCTGGTTACCTTCTCATTGTTCTTTTGTTTGGCTGCTGGGGGGGAAAGGGAGGGGTGATATCACTCCAACTTGCAGTACAGCAGTAAAGAGTGGTTGAAGTTTATCAGAGCACAAGTCACATGACTTGGGGCAGCTGGGAAATTGACAATATGTCAAGCCCCATGTCAGATTTCAAAATTGCATATAAAAAAATCTGTTTGCTCTTTTGAGAAATGGATTTCAGTTCAGAACTCTGCTGGAGCAGCACTATTAACTGATTCATTTTGAAAAAAATTTTTTTCCCATGACAGTATCCCTTTAAATTGAGCAAGAAATTTTTAAAACCACAGTGGTCCCGGGGGATATTGTACTCACGAGACATGAGCTAAGGAAGGCATTAAGTATAGTTAACGATTCAATCCGCTCTCGGGCTTCTTTTCTCCTTACCTTCTGTCTCACTTCTTCATCACTCTGTCCTCAGTGAAGTAGAAATCAACCTCTTTCTACCGGCTTTCTATTTCACTTGGTTATATTCACTCAATTCGCTTTTTTTTTCCATTTTTTAATTTTTATTTATTCATTTTTTTTTATATGTCTGCTATATGTTGATTAGTATTATTTTCACTTAATGGCAACAAGTTCAAGTTTACAACCACAAGTTAAAATTACAAAGTAAGCACGAAGAGTGTAACGAACAAATATTACTTTTTCTGGTTTTTATTTTTCCCCCCAATAAGCTACGGCACAGCAATCAAATTTTGAACATTATCTCCATGTCTCTCCCAGATTAAAGGGGAAATAACTCTCCCCAAAGGACATGGGTGCCAAGTGCTACAGACACTTTATACTGCAACACCTGCACTGGCAACACACAGGATCCCAGACACTCCCCACAAAGTGGATTCATTAATAACCTCCTTAAAGGGCATGTAAAGTCTAAAATAGAATAAGGTTAGAAAAGCTGTATTTTGTATTCTAAATATAAACATGAACTTACTGCACCACAAGCCTAATCAAACAAATGATTTATGCTTTCAAAGTTGGCCACAGGGGGTCACCATCTTGTAACTTTGTTATACATCTTTGCAAGACTAAGACTGTGCACATGCTCAGTGTGGTCTGAGCTGCTTAGGGATCGTCATAAACAAAGCTGCTTGAGTTCTGCATGGCTGGGAAGTAAGGCGGGGGCTCCCCCTGCTGTTCATAAGTATGATTGTTTCCCTGCAGAGCAGTTAGGGACTGTCTGACAATTCCTATCCACAGCAGTAAATGAAGGGAGAATTTCACTGCATACAGTCAGGTTTCTTATAAAAACTGTACACATTTTTTAATTAAAGTATATTGGAGATAGGTTTCTTTTTCATTAAAGAAAGTAAAGATGGGATTTTATTTTTTGCCTTTACATGCCTTTTAAAGGAGAACTAAAGTTGTCTATTATGTTTTGTGCTTCTGTATCAGCCACAGCCCTTTAGCAGTAAAGATCTGTGTCTCCAAAGATGCCCCAGTAGCTCCCCATCTTCTTTTCTGCTGATTCACTGCACATGCTCTGTGCTGCTGTCACTTACTGAGCTTAGGGAGCCACTCACAATATACAGTACACATAGAATAGAAATGTCACAATATAAGGCTGGTTAGTAATTAATACACATAATTACTACATGGCAGCACAGAAACCAGTGCAATTAGCATCAGAATTGAATAATCAGCAAACCTGTAGCATCAGCTTATATTACAGCCAGGGAAGCTCATTTTCTGCTGGATAATTAGTGACAAGCCCTAAGCTTAGCTTCTCAACAGCCAATCAGAGCCCACTGAGCATGTGAGTGTCACAGACACTTTCCAAGATGGTGACCCCCTGTGACAAGTTTGAAGTCCTGGATCATTGCTGCTATTGACAAGCTGAAACTTTAGCCTCGTGTAATAAGTTCACTATATAAAATATGCCATTTTTAACCATATTCATTTTTAGGGTTTAGTGCTCCTTTAAATACTGAAGTTATAATGGGACAGTGCCATGAGAGATTTATGATGGAGCCGTTGGCCAGGGAACATCATAAATCTTCCCTTCTGTCTCTGCCCCGGTGTAATTTACTTACAGGCGCTTATGTTATTCTGGCAAAGCGGCACTTTCCAATAAAGAAATACTGTAGGACCCGGCAAAACATTGGTCGCCTTAATCTATCTCCAGAATATCTTTCAGTAAATCATTTTGTTCATCTTTGTGTCTTGGGGAGCCCCCACACAATGCAGCAGGATCATCGCCCATATATTATTAAACAACACACAGGGAGGGGGCTCGTGTCTGTTGGATGATGGGGACAGAATTTACCGCCTGGTGAAGTAAAAGGACTTCCAGCATTGAGATCACAGCAGAAATAAGGGCAAATCTGAATTTGTAGGAAAAGGGGGGATATTGTGACCCCATAATTACCCAATTTTTATGCATTTTTTTCTTATCCCATTATAGCAGGTCTGTGTAACCCATTTGTTAATGTTGATATTTGCAGCGCCTTCGATATGCCAGCTTTAAAGGGCAACTAAAGCATGTACAATATATGGCCCTATTTTATCAGTACTAAGAGCTGCTGTACTGACTCCCAGTTACACATCCCTACATATTACCTGCTGGATGTTTCTAGGCTACAGGCTCCTGCGGCCCCATCTCATTATTACCATGTGTGTAATTGCCAACTGTAATCTGCTAAATATCACCAGTGCTGTTTTGAGGTCCAATGGCACCCTAGGCCGTCACACACATGATGTCACGTCTGCTAATGTGCATGCACCCAAAAAAAATGTGCTACTAACCTCTCACCCCCCAGCTTATCAGCCAGATACACCCACAAGTCAAAATTCTCATTTTAAACAGGCACCAGAAGGTCGCCCCTTTAAAGCTGCTTTTAAATATATATTTAAATATTTATTTCTACACACATATATATATATATATATATCAGTGATGTGCGGACCGACCCGATACCCGCGGGACCTTGCACTGCTCCTCACGGGAGCCACCTTCTGATTTTTTAGACTCGCGTCTGCTCGCCCCTCCCCTTTTGTGACGTTATTGTGATGTCATCGGCAGGGCAGGTTGGCGCGGGTCAATAAAAGGATCCCAGAAGCACGGGTGCGTACGGGCGCGGGCTGGAGCAGGGTGGGTTAGGGTCGGGTGCGAGTCAGGAAAACCCTGACCCGCACATCACTAATATATATATATATTTATATAGTGAATAACATAACCCCTCTTGTAAATTATAAGGATATTATAAGTTACCGAGGAGTTTCATGACCATATAAAAACACGAGGCTGAAGGTTCATGGAACTCCAAGGTAACTTCTAATATCCTCATATTTTGCAACTGGGGGAACTTTATTATAATACACAAGTTTCAGTGAGTCATGTGACATCAGAACTCATTGTTTATAACTGATGACATCAGAACTCACCGTTTATAAGGATATAATTTACAAGATATTTTGTGCATATTATATATATATATATATATATATATATATATATATATATATATATATATATATACTAAAAGTAAAAAACAAAAAAGAGAGACCTCTCAAGCTCAGCGCTCATTCCTTTCTTTGCCATTTGCTCAGTCTCCAGTATCCCCACTGTATCCAATAACAAGACTCAACGTAGACAAAATTTAATATAACAGTTTGCGTTTGGGGATCAAATCCCTTAATCATCTAAGGGATTTGATCCCGCGCTAGGTGTTGTCCAGCAACCTGCTATATTAAATTTTGTCCAGAAGTGCCATCTATGTTGAGTCTTGTTATTATATATATATATAGTGACATAGTACTGCAGCACTTAACGGGAATACTTCAATAAATACACAACTAAATATAATTATTTTGTCTCATTTTTTTTAACTAGGTTTTCTTCATCTACTTTTAGGACTTGATTGAAAATCAGATGATGTTTTTCACAAACTTTCAAGCACCACTGTAATTCAGGCCACCAATCTTCTCTGATTTATGGAATGCGTTTTCCACAACCACCCGTAAGACCACAGCCACATGGGGCATCTCATTGCCACTACTTGTGTTTTGTAGGAAGGCGAATAGAAGCGGATCCCCTCTCATCTGCAGTCTGTGTGGGCACAGCGTTAGAGCCGTGATCGACACAAAACATGTGAAATTGTACATTTTCTCTGTTCTGCTCAGAACTGCTGATGAGAAAAGTTCTGCTTCTCTCCGTCTGCCAACAAAACGCAGGTTGAGGGAAGCAGATGATACATCCCATGTGAATTTGGCCTAAAGCTGCCCAGGAACTGGAATCTTCTCTCCTGCCCCACAGAAACAAATAACATTTCTCAATTTCAGCATTCGACCTGCTGTCACTGTACTATGTGCAAGTAAATCTCAGGTGTCCCTAATTTGGACATTATCCCATTCTCTTTCTGTTTACATTTTACTCAGCTTTTTTGGAAACAGGATTTGTAGAAGTGGCCCTGTGGGGCCCTGACAGATAATCAACTCAATATATATTTATAAGAAGAGCTTATTCCCAAGGTTAGGGCCCGAAAAAGGTTTTGTTGAGGGGCCAAATAAATGGTACTTAAAGGGCATGTAAATTCATAAAAATAAAATCCCATTTTTACTTTCTTTAATGAAAAAGACATTTTATTTCCAATATACTTGATTAAAAAATGTGTACTGTTTTTATAAGAAACCTGACTGTATGCAGTGAAATTCTCCCTTCATTTACTGCTGTGGATAGGAATTGTCAGACGGTCCCTAACTGCTCTGCAGGGAAACAATCATACTTATGAACAGCAGGGGGAGCCGGTCGGTTCACGGATAATGCAGTTGTGGGTCCATGTCGTGTAGCGGATCAAAGTGGGTAAATATGCGGGTTGTGTTTGGGTTGCGGGATCGGGTCTTGGAAACTGTTTTTGCGCAGGACTGTAACATGAGTAGGTACAGCACATGGGACACGGCAATGCACTCGCAGTGCTTCGATTTCTGAAGTCGCCTCACGAGGAAACATAAGTGCCGCGAGTGCATTAGCGCAGGGGATTCTTCATTCAAGCAGACGGAAGGCAGTTCGGGGAGATTGCGCCAGGCAACTAAATCTTCTCAAATCTGCCCCAACCCTACAAGTTACTCGTGGTCTGTGTGTAAGTGGAATATACAGAGTGTTGGTCTCTTCCACAAGAACATAAAGTATAAGGCTGGGTAAGTGCTGCTCCTCCCCTTGTTCTCCCTCCAAAACCAAGTCAGACAGAGCCCATAGTGGAACAGCCTATAATCCCACCTGCATGTTATTAAGCAATTTACTTTGAGTATGGAAAAGTCCCACATAGTATAAGTTATCCCTCTCCTCCAATCACAGACTCCCAGCCTGCTTCCCTTCCTCCCATGTGACTTTCCTCCCAGTGTCTGCAGGGTCCTAGCGCTCTCTGCTAGCCGCTCCACTCACAGCACCAGAATCAGAATGAATGCACAATGCCAGGAGAGAGCCGATACAATACACAAAACCTGCTTTCTGATTCTAGTAATTTTCGGATTTCTTCTGTTCCTCTTCAGCAATTTCTGGCACATTTAGCTCATGTGCAGTCAGTACAAACCGGAAAACTGCTCCAACTGCGCATGTGCCAACAGGGTCGGACTGGGGGGCCTGGGGGCCCACTGGGGCTGCTGACTCAGGGCCCCCCCCATGACCGGCAAGAAGAAACACGTGGTGCGGATCTGGGGGATAACCAGGTTTTTTCCCGGTGTCCTGCCGGCCCAGTCGGACCCTGTGCGCCAATACGGCACTATATTACAGATGAAGACCGGAGATCCAGAAAATGGCGGCCACTTACTCTGCACTGATAGGTGAGAAATATTGTAGGGACATTTTCAGGGCTTTTAAAGTATGTGGGGGGAACTATCTAGTTTAGTAGGTAGGGGCTTTTCTTAATTTGGGGGTTGAGTTCTCCTTTAACTTGTTGGATTTTTTCCCACTATTATGATACACCTCACCAATCATTGCACTGAAAAACAGGGGTGTGACTATAGGGGGAGCAGGCCCTGCAATTGCTGGGACCCAGGAACTATAGGGGGCTAATAATTAGTCATTTCACGGCAAGGAAGTTCATGTAGGAGACACTTATATAATTCAGTAACAGCTCCCAATCAAATCAGCTGATGTTACTAATAAGTAGTTGATATAAATAGTTCCGTTAATTACTGTGCTAATTTACAATCAGTTCATTGGGGAGCAGTGGAGTTTGGTCAAAGTTTAAACCCTACAAATCTTCCTGCCTCTGTCACACTGCTCTGCCTGCCATTGCTTAAAGGGCATGTAAAGTCTAAAATAGAATAATGCTAGAAGTGCTGTATTTTGTATACTAAACATAAACATGAACTTACTGCACCACAAGCCTAATCAAACAAATAATTTATGCTTTCAAAGTTGGCTACAGGGGGTCACCATCTTGTAACTTTGTTATACATCTTTGCAAGACCAAGACTGTGCACATGCTCAGTGGGATCTGGGCTGCTTAGGGATCATCATAAACAAAGCTGCTTGAGTTCTACATGGCTGGGAAGTAAGGTGGGGGCTCCCCCTGCTGTTCATAAGTATGATTGTTTCCCTGCAGAGCAGTTAGGGACCGTCTGACAATTCCTATCCACAGCAGTAAATGAAGGGAGAATTTCACTGCATACAGTAAGGTTTCTTATAAAAACTGTACACATTTTTTAATTAAAGTATATTGGAGATAGGTTTCTTCTTCATTAAAGGGCATGTAAAGGCAAAAAAAATAAAATACCATTTTTACTTTCTTTAATGAAAAAGAAACCTATCTCCACAAGATGGTGACCCCCTGTAGCCAACTTTGAAAGCATAAATTATTTGTTTGATTAGGCTTGTGGTGCAGTAAGTTCATGTTTATGTTTAGTATACAAAATACAGCATTTCTAGCCTTATTCTATTTTAGACTTTACATGCCCTTTAAAGAGAGTAAAAATGGGATTATATTTTTTTGACTTTACATGCCATTTAATACCCGCATTACATACGTTTCTTTGAGTAATGTAAGTTTTGGCATAATTTACATAAAATGCATAAGTTAACGGGCCCAATGATCTTGCTATGGGGCCCAGTGATTAGTCAGTAGTAGTTCATATTTATAGTAAATATTATTAAAAGTTAGTTTATTAGGGTTTAGTGTAACTTATCTTAAGATTTTTTAATTCATTGGTGTGCAATTGGATCCAGTGGGGAGACGGACTGTGCACAATCCAAACAGATTTCTCCTCGGAGAGATGGGCCCCACACTGTGATAAGTACTGTTCCCATTTCTTGGATTGAAAGACCTCATTGTGACAATTGATATCCCAGGAGTCGTACTGCAGTCCCGGCTTTATACCCCAGGACATTTTGGCAGTGGAACTATAATGGTGGCCAACTGGGTGATCCTTGTTATGTAAATGAATTCCACTGGCACAGAGGTCTTAGTTGCAAGCAGGGACAACCCTTGCTGTGTTTTATTTGCGTGATGCAATGTTTTGGGGGGATCCCCTTTGTCAAGCTTGACAAAACCTTGCATCACGCAAATAAAACTCAGCAAGGGTTGTCCCTGCTTGCAACTAAGACCTCTGTGCCGGTGGAATTAATTTACTCTGAAATCTGGAGGTTTCCTGAAGCCTTCTCGGCCCGGCACTGGGCAACATACGACTTGGAGAGCCAGGGTGTGCAAGCTGGTAACTATACTTGATCCTTGTTATGAACATAGAACATGTAGCAGGCTAAATACAGTGCCATTTAGGGGCAGAATTAGGTGTAGGCAACAGAATTGCCTGCTCCACTGCCCTGCTATTACTATACTGTAACTTTTTTCCCTGAGCAGCTGAATAACTATCATTGTGTGCAGAAACTTGACAGGCGCCCAGTTCACTATCATTACCTTAATATTGCCACAAGATGGTGCAATAAGGATATAATTGCATGTACCTTTATAGGGCATCTAAAGCCCAAAGTCCCACTTGCACCCTGTAGTTCTCTCCTAAGCAGGCAAACGTAATGTAAGATGAATCTCTTCTTAAGGTGGCCATAGACCAGGGATCCCCAACCTTTTGAACCCGTGAGCAACATTCAGAAGTAGAAGTAGTTGGGGAGCAACACTAGCATAAAAAATGTTCTTGGGGTGCCAAATAAGTGCTGTGATTAGCTATTTGGTAGCCCCTATGAGGATTGTCAACCTGCATTGAGGCTCTGTTTGGCAGTACACCTGGTTTTTATGCAACCAAAACTTGCCTCCAAGCCTAGAATTCAAAAATATGTTCCTGCTTTGAGGCCACTGGGAGCAACATCCAAGGGGTTGGAGAGCAACATGTTACTCACGAGCTACTGGTTGGGGATCACTGCCATAGACATAGAGATCCTCTCACCAATATGCCCACATTGAGGTGGGCGATATCGGGCTGATCCGATCGTGGGCCCTAGGTCCCAATGACTGCATCATAATGCTTCCGATACGCTCGGTCCGATCGTGGGACCGCATATAAACACAGATGTGGCTGCGATCCAACTGAGTTTTTTAACCTGCCCAATAGAGATCTGGCCCGACTTTTGGCCAGATATCGATCGTGGAAGCCCGTCAGATGGCCCCACACACGGGCCAATAAGCTGCCGACTCGGTCTGTCGGCAGCTTTTATCGGTCTGTGTATGGAGGCCTTAAGCCATCCTTGCTGTTGTCTAATATAATCAACTAGTGAAATAACAGACCTGTGAAGGAGCTTGTAAGGCATTATGAGAATAGGAATCTTGGTTGGAGAAGAAATGGCTACTACGCTGTTTTGGCAGTCAGGACAAGCAATGCAGAGAATGGAAAAGGCCAGATGGATAATTTGATTGGAAACATTTAATATAGGGATGCACGGAATCTAGGATTTGGTTCGGGATTCGGCCAGGATTCAGCCTTTTTCATCAGCCTTCTACCCAGCCGAACCGAATCCTAATTTGCATATGAGGGAAGTCAAGTGACTTTTTGTTACAAAATAAGGAAGTAAAAAATGTTTTCCCCTTCTCATCCGAAATTTGCATATGCAAATTAAGATTGGAATTTGATTTGGTATTCGGCCAAATCTTTGCGAAGGATTTGGGGGTTCGGCCGAATCCAAAATAGTGGATTCGGTGCATCCTTAATTTAATGAACGGATATTGAGAAGTTTATCTTGTTTTTTTTTTTATTAGAAAAAATGCTATTTTTGGAGGGAGAAACCCACTGGGCCCTGTAACTGAATGAGTGGGTATATACAACAGATAATATCTTACTTAGTGGCTGAGCACAATAATATGAGCCCATTGACTGCTCTTATTTGCTCTTTAGCCACTGAAAGAGAAACAGCAAGGGATCTTCATTCTAAAAGCAAAGCTTTACAGCAGCGCAGACAATGGGGGTCCCAGGGAGCCCTGAGCTTCCAGAAATAGCTGGTATTGTGGAAGGAAGAGCTATTCTAAGGTGCCGGCCACAGGAAGCCTTTTCTACGCCAACAGCCCTTACAATTAGCCCACGTGGGACGGTAAATGTAAAATTAGCAAGGAATAAGGACATCCCCGTGCCTCATGTGTGAATAATAATACCCAATCTTTCTTGTTATGATAATTGTCTTTATTGTACCACACGGATCAGTTTGATCAGAGAATCTGACAGCAAAAAAGAACCAATTGGACCATCTTGTCTGCCCATGAAATGATTCTAGATGGTTCTAGATGTGTCTTAGGCCCTTTATATTATTTTATTCCCTTGATATATTTAATTGTTTCTATCACTTTCTTCTGTGCACTTTCCTGATTCCTTGTTATTGACAATTGATTTATTTTGGTATCTGGGAAGGTCCCTCAGGAATATAATGTACAGTGCGGTGGTTATGTCTGTATTTGGCTTGAGTTGAACTTAGAGCCTTTTGAGCTGTGGCTGCCTCTAGTTGCAGAATGTACATTATGGGCTTCACTGTTGTCAAATACAACTTCCAGCATCCACAGCAGTTAAGTAACCATGACACAGTATGTATTTGTCCACAATTCATTTGTACCCTCCCCCCATCCCTGATTCAGTAGTCCGGCTGTACCTTATTCTACGCATGTCATCAACCCCAACACACTTCATCACCTTTCTAGAAAGCCCATCTACCTTTACATCAAGATTAAAAAAACAGCACCTCAAAAAATGAGGCAGTACAGGGCACCTCAGACTGGGCCAGCGGGACACCTGGAAAAAACCTGGTGGGCCCCGGCTCTTTTGGCCCCCACCGGCCCAGACCCGCTCCCTGGACTCCTTCTCCTCACCTCCCTCCCTGAACCCGGTCACATCCCTAACGCAACGGATAAAGGTATGTGTGCACATACGCACGTGTGGGGGGGCTAAGGGGGGAAAGGTTTGGCATCTGGGGGGCCTGGGGGGTGGTGCAGAGGCCCTGAGGCCCCAGTCCAACGCTGTAAAAATGAGGGATACACCGAATCCACTATTTGGGATCCCCAAATCCTTGATGAAAGATTCCTCTGAATACCGAACCGAATCCTACCGTTCATTTACATATACAAATTGGTGGCAGGGATGACGAAAAGTCATATGATTTCTCTACCCGCCCCTAATTTACATATGCAAATTAGGATTCAGATTTGTTTCGGCCAGGCACAAGAATTCGGCCGAATTCGAATCCTACTGAAAAAGGCAGAATCCCGAACCGAATCCTGGATTTGGTGCATCCCTAGTAAAAACCTGTTGGGTCAGGTGTTTGCCCATAGTGTTGTCATGTCCATAGTATTGTGATATTAAATACCCCATCCGACAGGAATGTTCTCCATGTCCCAGGCACATTAAATATCCAGCTCTAAATAACTGTATTCCTCACTGGAGCCATTGGTTGCGTCTCATTTCTCCGAAGTAGCCAGTGTGCGAGACCTTCCTGGCATTGTTTGTGTATCAGTAATTCTCAGATATATAACAGCTCAGGGGGATCACTGCCAGAATGAATCCACTAACACAATTACATGTTCCTTTGCACTGAGCCACAGACACGAGATCTAGAGAAACAAAACAACTAAAGGCAAAAACAAAGAAATAAAATACAACACAGAGTTGGCCTCAATGCACCATCAGGGCCTCATTTACTAACACAGGGGCTAATTGGCTCCTCTGCACTAACAGATGGCAAGTTGGCAACCAAAACTTTGCATCTTGAGCTCTGGATTTTAAAATAATGGGTGAATGTTCCTATTTCCCTCATTGGGTATGGATAGGGTTTCCACCTTTTCCGAAAAAAAATACCGGCCTTCCTATATATTTATCATTTTTCCCTATTAATAACATTGGGATCAACCATCATTTTTACCGGCCAGCTGGCAACCTTACGTATGGAGCAATGGAGACTGGCATGCAAGAAATGTTAAAAATATTAAATCTTCTGCCTGTTCCCAGTGCTTCAGAACCATTTCAGTTGCGGCTGCCACCCCTAAAATCCTGCAGTCATATGCCTGGGCCTTTGTGGCCTTTCTACAAATCTGGGACTCTCCATTACTACGTGACAATGTACAGTAGCTGTTACAAGTAGCTCCATGTGTTTTCACCCCAGTAATTCCTGTGGTCACTGGTCAAGTCATACCTCAGCGAATATGGACAAAATAAGATAGGGAAGTCCAAGCAAGAGCCAATATCTATTACCCAAAAGTGCCTCATACACAACCGGACCTTAGAACATTATTAGACAAAGTCTGAGGGGTAAAACTAGATTCTCATAAAGTGTAGTAGTGTGGCCAATAAAGCATACAAAGGGAGCCATAGTAAATATTTAGGTACAGGGCCACCATCGGGGGGACCTGGTTGATTTTAAGTTTAAAGGGGGGCCCAGACGACTGCAATCCTTACTCATTGGCCGTCTGAGGCCTTCGTTCTGCCGCCCCCCTCTCCCAACGCTCTTATCTTTGTATGTGCTGGACGGGGCCATGGTAGGTCCTCATTGCTAGTGTAGAGACCGGCGACCGCAATTGCAATCTTTGCACTAGAAGAACCGAATTTAACGTTTTCAAATCCAGAAATTCCCTGGGCTATGGATCCTTTCTTTTAATGTGGAAGGGAACCATATAAAAAGCTCTCTGATGCTTTATTCACCAGTAGATCCTTCCAGCACAAATGAGGGAGCCAATCAGATTAGAGGAAAGGGCGTTCAATGTTAAGGAGGAAAAGGGTTACTACAGGGAGAACCAGAAAGCTTTGGGATGTTCTCCATGAAGCAGCTGTACTGGAAGATGCATTAGATACATAGGTTCAAGGAAGGATCGGATGGTTTTCTTGCAAGGAAGAAAATACAAGGTTAGTACAAAGTTGATCCAAGGACTGGCCCGACTGCTATCAGAGTTTTCCTTTAATGATGCAAAATCCCACCTGGATTCAGTCCAACTCGCAGATACAATGGATACAGAGATGCTTCGGATGCAGCGGGCCAGTGAGTGTGGAAATCAGCATGTGTCCTCAGCTTAAAGATTTTTGAGAAAGGATTTGTGAGTGTAAACACAACACAGCTTTTGGCTCATGGACACTCTGTATCCTGTACAAGAAATAATCATGAAAGGGTTGTGTCCAGAAAGCAGATTTGGGTTCCCATCACTTCCCATTCTGTCATATGGCCAACCCCAATTCTACCAGAAACAGAGCTGAACTTTTGTAAAGAAAAGGGAAGCATAAATGGGAATAAGTCAGCTACTAGTTACATAAACTGGGATTTATTTAATTATGCAGAGAAGTACAACAACCTTATACCTGGATACTGAGTAATCTAAAGGAAAGTAATAGTAGTGAATATAATCCTGTCTGTAACCCTGCCCAATCTGCTCCAACAGCAAGGGTTAATGTATCCGCAGTATAACTCAGCCTGCAGCCTTGTGCCTTTATATGGTCACAAAACGACCCCTCGATGACTTCTAATAACCTTATCATTTACAGTAGGGGGTACATTATCCCTTATAATACATGAGTGATACTCAGAGTTCCCTGTATAACTCAGCCTTGTGCCTTGTGCCTTTATATGGTCACAGAACAACCCCTCAGTGACTTCTAATATCCTTATCATTTACAGTAGGGGGTACATTATCCCTTATAATACATGAGTGATACTCAGAGTTCCCTGTATAACTCAGCCTTGTGCCTTGTGCCTTTATATGGTCACAGAACAACCCCTCAGTGACTTCTAATATCCTTATCATTTACAGTAGGGGGTACATTATCCCTTATAATACATGAGTGATACTCAGAGTTCCCTGTATAACTCAGCCTGCAGCCTTGTGCCTTTATATGGTCACAGAACAACCCCTCAGTGACTTCTAATATCCTTATCATTTACAGTAGGGGGTACATTATCCCTTACAATACATGAGTGATACTCAGAGTTCCCTGTATAACTCAGCCTGCAGCCTTATGCCTTTATATGGTCACAGAACAATTCCTCAGTGACTTCTAATATCCTTATCATTTACAGTAGGGGGTACATTATCCCTTACAATACATGAGTGATACTCAGAGTTCCCTGTATAACTCAGCCTGCAGCCTTATGCCTTTATATGGTCACAGAACAATTCCTCAGTGACTTCTAATATCCTTATCATTTACAGTAGGGGGTACATTATTCCTTATAATACATGAGTGATACTCAGAGTTCCCTGTATAACTCAGCCTGCAGCCTTGTGCCTTTATATGGTCACAGAACCCCTCAGTGACTTCTAATATCCTTATCATTTACAGTAGGGGGTACATTATCCCTTACAATACATGAGTGAAACCCTCAGTGACATATTTGCTATTTTTCGGACCCGGCATTCGTTTCTATGACAGACATATAAATCAGGATGAGGAGTAGGACACTTTTCGTGTCCAGTAGATTCCCTTGCAATGAGAAGCTGGAGGAGGAGCCAATCCCTGATCTTTATTGCAGCGCTGGAAGATACCAAAACAAAACAAGGGACAGTTCTGATATGAAACGAGAGGAAATACGCAGAACATTGATGGAAACAATAATATCCTCATGACTGATAAACATAATACTTGGTAACGAGGAGGGTTTGGCCCCAAACTGTGGGAAAACTAACAATGAACTTGACTTTAGACCTGATCTTGGACAATCTGAGGGAATCCCTTACTGAGACAGAAACCTGATTTCCTGAATTTATTGTTCCTATTATATTTAATTGCAAGTATTTAAAAAGCTCCAACATATTCTACAATGCAGTACAGTAGCTGGGGATATCAAACATGCAGATAACATACAAATAATGACCTGTACTAAAGCCTTCACATGATTACTTGGTATAGGCAGTGAGTTGGGTGAATCCAACTTGGAGACTTCACCCTGGTTTAGTCAATTGCGTCTACTTCCCAGTTTTTACCCATACAGAGCTCTGATTCTCTATTCTTATTGTACATAGGCTGCCCTCTTTCCCATGGCCAGGCATGACAAGTGACTTAAATTGTATATACTTTATTTCCTTCAGCTGCTGTCTTGCCCATGGTCTAGATGGGTAAATCAATACTTTCTTCTTCCAGTACTTACCCAGGTACAACACTCCGAGGCTGCTCTGTTTCCCATGGTCAGGCCAGGTTAGTGAATCCAATCACAACCCAGTGCTTAACTGATAAATCTGTGTTCTCTTCCTCATGGTCAGGCAAGGTACAATAAGGGCAGTGGCACACGCTGCTACTGGGTTTGCTTCAGGAGGAAATTGGGGCGATTTCGGAAAGCCAAAGCAATCCGAGTGCCATTCCGCCGGCAATTTACATTCTAACCGGGGGTAAAGCATTTAGGGGAGATAAGTTGCCCAAAGAAGAGGCGTTTGTCACTGGGCAACTAATCTCCCCCAGTAGTAGCAGGTGCCACTGCCCTAAGTGTTTCCATTATCCGTCCTACTAACCAGGTACAGAGTTTGATTCTCTTAAGTTGTCTTGTCCTTGGGCTGCTCTCTTTCTTCTGCTCATTGATCCAATTCTTCTGTTCCACTGTTATTTGGCTGCTGTTAGAAGAATATGCATTGTAACTTGACTTTCTCATATTAAGTTTGTTATTGATGCAGAGCAGCCAGACCTTTCAACAGGGTGCCACTAGGGGTCATTTATTGCATTTTCTAAGACCTATATTTCAGTCTACCACAAAAGGAGATGGAGGTTCCCCGGTTGATTAACACCACGTATTTTAATTCCAGGGCCAACAATGGCAGAACTACAAAAGTAACACGAGGATCACCACAGTGTCAAATAATAAGCACCCAGTGTGGAGAAGGTGCCCATAAGTTTAAAACATATAATCCATAGATTCTTCAGTACTGGTCAGTGGATCCAACCCTTCCTCTCAGGCAGTGTGTCAGCCAAATTACAATGGAATAATATGTTTATGGTGTAATAACTTCTATTTCAGGTGGCACCTATACAATTATTATACTCAATAACTACTTGTTAAAAACACAGAATATCATATATGCCCAGATGTTGAAGTCCCCATAGTGGTTCATCTCTCTCTCGGAAGCAAAGAGGGGACAATGCTAAACAGATACAATCTTAATTGTGATGTCACTCTGAGGCAAACCCCATGGTGCCAAAGCATCCCGAGCTACTGTTTCTTTTGATACATCAGTAAGATGGCCATTTTCTTGTATCTCCTGAATAAAGAGCTCCAGCAATGTCCAGTCTCACTGAAAACTCATCGTGGAGTCATAGTATGCATAAAGTTGGGCACATTAGCCATGTAACATTTTTATACTTGCAACATTAAAAGAATATCCATAGCTTCCTTCCTAGTACAGGTATGGGACCTGTTATCCAGTTATCTAGTCTACTAGAAAATAATGAAAACATGAAATCAACACAATAGGCTGGTTCTGCTTCCAATAAGAATTAATTATATCTTAATTGGGATCTATACAAGGCACTCATTTATTATTACAGAGAAAAAGGAAATACTTTTTTTTAAAAAATGTATTATTTAGATAAAATGGAGTTTATGGGAGAATGGCCTTTCCGTATTTTAGAGCTTTCTGGATAATGGGTTTGCGGATCCCATACCTGTACTGCGTATTCATTCCTTCATATTTGTAGCATTGCTTTGATAGGGAAGCAAGGAAGCAATTGGATATTAAACCGTTAGATACTAATGAGCCAGAGACTAGTCATCCTGTGTTTGTCTGGGTTATGGTTTCCCAGCTGGTGCTGAGCTACAGGTAACATCATATTTATAGCTATGAGATAAGATGCTTGATAGATTTATCTGGACAAAGTGATAAAATCATGTAAATGTATCTTCACCTCCTTGACCAGGTTTATTGCAGAGAATAGAACAATCCACGGATCCACGGGCAATAAAGGGACGGTAACAGATAAAGGTTTAGTGGCTCCAACAAATGGCTTATGTCTGTCAACGCCTCCTGAGAGCAGCAGATACCGGAGGCTGAAAGGAATGAGTTATTTCTGCTGATTTGCTGGAAATGTAGGATTTATTGCTGTTGTTTCAGGCTCCTAAAGAGAAACAGAAATTACAACTTCAGCACAATATCAGGCAAATAAAATGAATGTCAGTTACAAAAAATTATACTCCAAAAATGTTTCATTCAGTATTAAAAATCAATATTTATTCAATACAAAATTGAGAAAAGTAAGCATACTGACCTTACGCGTTTCATACCCACATAGGCCGGGTCTTAGGGTTCTCCTGAATGTATGTTATAGAATGTGGCATCCACATTCCGCTCTTTGGCCCATTATTCTGGCCTAAATCTGGTGACTCTGGGTGTTCTTTAATGGGACAGTGCACCAAAGTGTGAAAATCGCAAAAAACAAAAAACAGAGCAACAAATTTATCAGTGACTGCATCTAGTTTCACCTTCATCGTGAGATATAAATGCATTTTTTATATAAAACTTTAATTATAACTTTTCTTTTATAGTAAGGTACGGGTGCGAAGAAGGAGGAAACATCAACATCAGCAGAGGAAATCTTATTTCAGGTTATGGGATTCCCTACTAGAAGAGAGAGAGACTGAGTGATTTATTAGTGAGGAGGAAAGGATATTTCACCATCAGCATAAGAAGGGTTTCTATACTGAGAGGGAAGTAAAGTTATAAGATTCCCTACCAAGAGTAGGAGAATAAGTGTAGAATGGTTTCATAGAGATGATCTAGATCAGTAAACCCCAGCAAGTAGCTTAAAAGAAACATGTAGCTCATTGGATGTTGTGCTCAGTGGCCTCAAAGCAGGAGCTTATTTTTGAATTCCAGGCTTGGAAGCAAGTTTTAATTGCATAAAAACTAAGTAATGTGCCAAGTAGAGCCTCTTATAGGCTGCCAGTCCACATAGGGGCTACCAAATAGCCAAGCACAGCCCTTATTTGGCACCCCAGGAACTATTTTCATGCCTATGTTGCTCTCTATTTTTTTTTACATTTGAATAAATCTAGATAGACATACAGCAGAACAAGCATATTATGTTTTTCATGGGACTTGAAAAAAATAGTGTAAAAGCAGGGAAATGTATTATGCTTAATATATAGGCAGGACCACAAAATATGATGTAAATGAGGGAAAACTTAAAAGGAGAGGATGAAAGTCCCCCTTATGCCTTCGGTGATCGGCCTTGGGCCAGCCCAGCAAGCTATCCATTTGCTACCCAGCAGTGCCGGGTCAATTTGGCCGGGCGCCCTAGGCAACCCCGGCCGACTACGTTGCCCCTCACTGTTTGACGCATGCGCAGCGAGGCGATTGCATGGAATCGGCAAAGCCGCACAATGCGCATGCCAGTGCGCATGCATGCTAGAGGGTATATGCCATTTCAAAATGCCAGCCAGTGCGTATGCGTGGAAGGGCGCGACGCATTAAAAAACAACTGAGCTGCAGCCACAGCTTAAGGACACAAGGGTCCGGACTAGGGGAAGGGCTCAGAAGAGGTACGTGCTTGGCACCCCTCTGCCTTTGCACCCTAGGCACTTGCTTCTTCTGCCTACCCCTAGTTCCGGCCCTGCTACCCAGAGTGGAGGGACAATAGGTATCTTGTTTAACATTTCATTCCTCTGCAAAATCCCAGCGCATCGATAGAATTATTGTCCAAGAACAATCTCCCTAGGAAACATGACAACTGTGGGAAATAGTAGCCAAACGGCAACAGCTGCTCACATGTGTCACCCACATATCACTGAGAACTCTAAACACAGCGGATAACCATGAAGTCGAGTGCACACGAACCTCCAGTGGCGCAGAATGTGCACGGAATGTTTATTTTCCATGTGCAGCTATGGAACAATTTCAGTCTTAATTCATAAAGAGACACAAAGTATATTAATGGGGACAGTGGCATCCCATATAATAAATCTCTGGCAAAGAGCAAAAGAAAGGTGCCGGATGCAACTATACCTATATACACACTCCGGTGTAGCTTGTGAGAGGCGTGCAACACAAATGGACAGTCTGAGACAATGGCAGCCTAGTGCAGGGGTGTCCAAACTGCGGCCCGAGGGCCACATGCGGCCCAGGATGCATATGAATGCGGACCAGCTTGAAACACTTGGTTCCCGAGGAAATAGGAGGAGGGGGACTCTGCCCATTGCCCAGTTAGTAATAATAATATAATAATACGTCTATTTAATATCCAGGTGTCCCATATTCCAGTGTATCGCTCCATCTGGTTATCCAACTGGCATTGTAGTTCTTTTCTGTGTATTTCCTTTACTCTTACAAATCAAACATGTTTTGGCGTATGTCATGTGTGGCCCCAGACAATTTTATCTTTTCCAATGTGGCCCGGCGAGCCAAAAGTTTGGACACCCCTGGCCTAGTGAATGCAGAATGTGCCAGGTGAGCCAATAAGGCTTTTACTAGTGGGTGCTTTACCTACAAGCACAAGTAGGAGGGTATTAAGTGCCGCTTTTATATATAAGCTTAGATAAATACATTTCCTAAGAGTGGCTATACTTCTTGTTTAGGGGTAGCAAATTCTTCCCAAGTGACTGTATCATCTCAGACTCATTTAACACAGGCTTTGAGATAGAAACATTTCCCTCAGGTAAATAACCTCCTTGTGTGAATATAATCCTCTGCATAAAAATATTTATTTATGTCTTGGAGTGGAGGGTATAAATTGCTCTAAGGAAATACATATCTAAAAACCGCAAAGGAATGTCACACTGATAGAATTAAAACGAAGATATATCTACCCAAGCAAATGTGTTCACCCCAGGGGTAAATTTACTAACCTCCAAAAATTCACCAGCGACAGCTTCATTCACATCGCAACACATCGCCAGGCGTCAGTGTCGGACTGGGCCGGCGGGAAACCGGGAAAAAACCCGGTGGGCCCCGGCCCTCTTGGGCCCCAGCCTGCCCAGTCCCGGTCCTAGATTGGCCCCCGAACGGCAATTAAAGTTGATCTGCGCTGTTGCGCATGCGCGCGTTGGGCCTGACGTTCAGGCATGCACACTAGTTCACAACCCGGTGGGCCCCGACTGCGCCAGTCCAACCCTGGCAGGCGTAGATTTGCCACGACAAGGCTAATTCACTAAAATCCGAAGTTGTGTCCAGGGTGCCGAACGCTGGGGAAGTTGCGCTAGCGTTACTGTGGCAAGCAAAGCAAAGTTGCGCTATCGTTGCCTCATTTGCATACGGCGGGAAGTGAAGGTACAATGGACGTATATGTCGCAGCAAATACATTACACTACACAAGTCCAGGGAACCTTAATAAAATAAAATAAAGTTGTTATATTGCCCTACACATGAGCACAGTGTATAGTTTATGTGCCATATGTTAGGAAATGTAGGGGGGAAGCCGGGTACCCCAGAAAAAAATTACGATCTTTTGCAGCCTATCACCAGCCCGTTAGTAAATATGCCCCCAGGAGCTATCTGGTTACTTATCCTAGGAAATAGAGTCATGTACTGTATTCATACAAAATGTACATAAATATACTGTATATATATATATATATATATATATATATACGAATTTGCAAAGGACCAGCACACTGTTTTTTCAAATATCCAAAGTGTTTTTATTTTTCACATCACAGTGCCTCCAACGTTTCAGCCCGCCTTGGGGCTTTTATCAAGGATAAAGTGCTTAGATATAGATATATATATATACAGTATAGAGTATGTTTACTCCACAAGAGGACACAGCAGAGGAAATCCAAGCCCCCACACCAAACGTACACAAGCTTCACACATCTGTTGTGTCTGATACTGAACAGCATCGCAACCACTTGACCGGATTTGTAAACCTTCTCTCAAGAGGATAATCTGACACATAAACATGAGGACAAATGGCAAGTGCCTCCATTGAGCAAACACTTTAGCATCTATCAGGGAAATGAACACACGTACAATACAATATCAATGTCAATAGGGGCAGTACGCAGTTTACTCACTACAAGAAAAGGCTGCATTTGGCCATTTTTTTTACATTTTGCACACTTAATAGTGCGTCGTATTAGCACTCTATAAAGTGGCATGTGCTCTCTTACAAGGGATGTTGTAATTGACTTCTAATTAATTCAAGGAGCGATACTTGCAGAATGCAGAGCTTTCCTTTAGCCAAACAGAATAATGTATCTTGGTGTAGCTGTGGGCTTTAACTCAAACAGGTTAAGGCTGATTCCCTAGTATGTTCCTTTCAGCCTGCCAGCAAGGTTGGACTGGGCCTCCTAGGGCCCATCAATGGGGCAAATTCACTAAGATGCGAAGTTGCGCCAGGCGCAACTTCGCAGCACTTTGCCAGGCGTAGTTTCGCCAGCGCTCTGCAAATTCACTAAAATCCGAAGTTGCGCACAGGGGTAGCGTAAGGTTGCGAAGTTGCGCTAGCGTTGATTCGCTATATAAAGCGAAGTTACGCTAGCGAAGGCTAATTTGCATACGGCGCGAAATTCAAATTTCAATGGAGGAATATGTATCAGCACTACAAATGCCTAGAAAACCTTCAAATCAGCAAATATAAATGTTATTTTGCCCTACACATGTGCCCACTGTCTAGGTAAGTTGCCATGAGTCAGGAAATGTAGGGGGGAAGGAGGGGAGCCCCAAAAATATTTTCGATCTTTTTCAGCCTATCACCCATCATGTAGAAAACACGCCAGTGTTTTTTGGGACTTAGAAAAAAATTTGACTTTTTTTTGGAAACAATCCCTATCTATTCTATTGCGCTTCGCCTGGTCTGAGGTGGCGAAGGAAGTCTAGCATAAAAGGTAGCGTTCAGTACACTGCGCAAGTTAGTGAATTTGCGTAGTTACATCGCTAGCGAAAATTCGCCTGGCGTAAGGATGCGAAGTAACACTAGCGAAAATACGCCAGCCTTCATTCGTGAATTTGCGCAGTAGTGAAAATGCCGAACGCTAGCGAATTAACGCTAGCGTTCGGCGTTTCGGCGCTTAGTCAATTTGCGCCAGAGAATCTAACATTCAGGACCTATCCTCACAATAAGACGTTCAATGTTAAATGGTGGAAAGAAAAGGCTTATGAGATTTGTCCTTGGCTACTGTCGTCACCCACTGGGAGATTCTCTTGTCCATCTGCCCACCCAGTTGTACAGTATCTTTATACTTTGATCCATTATGTGATATTTATTGGATCAGTCCAATGAGGAATATTCATTGAGACTACAGCATCTCATTAGTGATGGGCGAATTTGTGCCGTTTCGGGCAAAATTCGCAAATTGGCGAAAATTTTGCGAAATAGCGTCCATTATTTTTTGACGCCGGCGAATTTTCACTCATTGATTCGCCGGTGGCGAATTGCACAATTTTGCCGCAAATTTGCGCCTGGCAAATAAATTCGCCCATTACTACATCTCATTCTAGAGCACATTTTGTGTGTCACATTTTGCATAACGTTGTTTTTTTGGACAAGGGTATTTAGTATAAAGAAAAAGATGGGGGCACTTTCTTATCTACAGAAACTACCCGCAGGTTTTATTTCAGAGTGGCTCATGTGCAACATGTTTCTCACCAACCCCTTGGATGTTGTTCCCTTGTTCTCCTGGTCTTAAATCATGTGCTTAATTCCAGGTTTGGAGGCAAGTTTTAGTTGCACAAAAAACAGCGGTTCTGCCTAACGGAGCCACTTGTAGGCACATAGGGGATATCAAATAGCCAATCACAGCACTTATTTGGCACCACAGGAACTTTATTGTGGGGTTGATTTCCTTTGTGTTTCATGACCTAGGGGGGTGTTTGTATGGTGGAACTTCCTAATGGCCTGAACTATTTCAAGTCTGACCAAAGAGACCTATTGAGATAGAGTCAAATAGCTTCCTCAAACCTGCAGAAATATATTCACCTAGAAGAATGTACCTGAAAAGAATCATTTACTAAAGGAGATGGTGTTTTCACCCTCTACTAAACCAGCAGAAATAAGTGTCCGGAGCTGACAGACATCAGACATTACCATGTGGTTGGGGGGGGGGGTGAGCCTCACAATTGGGCCCCCAATTGTTTTGCTTCCAAGTTTAGAAACAGTGAAATCCTTTAAGACATAGAACATGTTTGGGTTTGGTGTTATTGAGCCTATGAAGGTTCCCAGGATCACTGCACTCTGGGCGAGAGAGAGAAGCTTATCCCTGAGCCTAATGTTATAAGCACCTCTGCTGAAAGGGATTTGACATGGATACTCTCTCAGCAAATGTTTGCTTTGGGCAATTTACACCAAGGATTAGGGGCCCGGTGCTTAATCTCCATTACATTTTCTAATGTGTAAAACCCACAGGGTTTTAACCATTTCTGGATCACGCAATAGACTGGGGCCCACCTCAATCCCTCTAAGTCCCAGGATAATGTTAAATATAATATCAGAATAGAACCCAATTCTATTGAAGTGGCCTTCGGATACACTGTGCATCCAACCTTTCATTCAGCTCACATATAGACAATCCCAGAACCTTTCCTGCTCCGGGTGAAATAGACAGAGGAGCCAAGATTCATGAGACTACAGGGCGGCCAATGACATCTCTCTGCAGCTTTTTCTGGAGAATTAAAAACAAACACATTTATACTTAAAATGTAGCTATATCTGGCTGACTCTAGAAGGCAATGGTTAGACCTGTCTAGAAGTCTGTGGTCTTGCTGTCCTTCTTTATTAACTGTTTTTGTGAAGTTGACCTACACAGCAGTACATGTTTTGATTGGACCAGAGCAAAACCAAAGTGTGCAGGCTCAACAAGGTGCTATTTCCGTTATTTGGGGATTGATGGTTTCACCTGTAGAAGGCACTGCTCATAGGGCTCTCAAAGCCTGTTATTTGCACTTGATTTATGTACAGATGAGTAGGGATGAGCAACTCTGCCCTACAAGTGCTTCATGTTGACCGTTTCACTGTCTAGAGCTGCCCAGGCACAATGTATGGAATAAATTGACAACATAGGCACCATTTTTACCCATGAAGAACAGTTGTAGCCTAGAGGTATGGAGCTTCTGTAACAATGTAGGGCGATGTATCTGCTTAAAGCTTAAAACACCTTAACTACAATGTCATTTCATGTTCTCATTTGCTTAAATGCATTTGGCAAAAAATATTTCTTTTGGTTTTGCAAAATTTTCAAGGTTTTGCAAACTTTAAAGTGAAGCAAAACGATGCGTGTTCGCTCTTGACAACAGTCAAGTGCTCATGTGAAGCCCCTAGAAGTTGCTGGATAATCTACATTAAACGCAGAAGTGACTGAAACTTTAACTAGAGCCACATGGATCCTTTCTCAAATCCTGATTAGCCTGTAAGCAGACCCAATTAATTCCCCGGCCTCATCATTACATAACGGAACTGCTTTTCTGCCAAAAACCTCTTAATAGATCATGTCACTGTCCTGGCGTAATGCTGCCCTCGAGCCCTGTAAAGTCTTTATCACACCAGTAAACACAGGAATTTACATGCTCAGCACTAACACCGGACTTGTAACTGCGCTAATGGCCCCCCACTTCTTCTGCACTCAGGGACTTGTAAAGGAAAACGCGTTTGTTTAATGTGATGAGCAAGGCAGGTTTAAGGACAAGTAAATTCTGCCATAAATATAGCTTTAATTAGTATTAAGGAATAGGGCTGTGTTAAACAGCTTAACATTATTTACAAGATATTAGCAGTTTTCTGCTAAACTGGGACTTTATAACTCAAGAATTCTCCCCAGTGTTAAATGAATATGCTGGCACTTGGTATCTTCTTGGGTGGGAAGGAGCTGCTTTCCTCCAACCGAGCACAGATTTGTAAGACCCCTCTTCTATGTGAGGTACAACAGATTATGAAACACTGGGGTGCAATGGTTTACTATAGGTAAACAGTATTGTGGAATAATGCAAGCAAGCCCATACAATGCTCTCAAGGTAAAGTAATGCACAAATGAGAAAGCTAAACTAGGGTAGGGGTCCCCAAACATTCTTACTGGTGAGCCACATTGAAATGTAAAAACAAGTTGGAGAGCATTACAAGCATGCAAAAAGTTCCTGGGGGTGCCAAATACGGGCTGTGATTTGCTATTGGTAGCCCCCATGAGGACTTGCAGCCTACAGATGTACACATGGTTTTTATGCAACGAAAACTTGCCTTCAAGCAAGGAACTAAAAAAATAAGCACCTGCTCTGAGGCCACTGAGAGAGAGCAACAACCAATGGGTCGGAGAGCAACATGTTCCTCACGAGCCATCAGTTGGGGATCACTGTATAAGGGAACTGGCCTCCATGTCCTTGGGTGCCATCAAACATTCTATCAAGTGTAGACTAAATAGCTGGAAGAGGTTTAAGGGCAAAGACACATGCTCAGATTCGGGGAGATTAGTCACCCAGCGACAAATCTCCTCTTCTTCGAGGCGACTAATCTCCCCGAACTGCCGGCTAGAATGTAAATCGCCGGCGGGATGGCAATTGGTGCGCGTCATTTTCGGAAGTCTCCTGAAGTTGCCTCACAAGGAAACTTTGGGCGACATTGGAAAACAAAGTGATCCAAGAGCCATCCCGCCAGCGATTTACATTCTAGCCGGCAGTTCAGGGAGATTAGTCCGCTAAAGAAGAGGAGATTAATTGGCGGGTGAATCTGAGCGGGTGTTTCTGCCCTAACACTGTCAATTAATCTATAATGGTCAATCTAGATGAATGGGCTGGAGAAAGCTAAAACTGGCCACAGACGCAAAGATCCGTTCGTATGAATCAACTTACGATTGGACTTCCCCATCTCCCGACCTGCCTCTAACCATTCCGATCAAATAAATCAGACGATGTTCTGCCCCTGACATCAATCCTACGAAAGTTATGTCCGACCAAAGCTGGTGACAGTCTCCCACTGAAAATCATACGATCGGCAATACACGCAGAGATATTATCGGCATCCGACAGAAATCTTTTAACCTGTCCGATCGACCAAATGACCGATCTCCACCGGATGAAAAATGTCGGGACTCTCCACACACGGTCTGAAAATCGTACGAATCCTCTGGGCTGGTGGGACACAGGAAACAATCCCGGTGGGCCCCGCCGGCCCACATCCACTTCTTAATGCCGGCACTCCCGGTGGGCCCCAAGCCCCCCAGTCCGACCCTGAATATGTTATGGTTTCCATGATTGCTCCTCCCAAATCAGTCTTGCCCATTGTGATGTGTGGTCATAAACAGACATTGCCGGAAACCATTAGTGAGGTGAGTGCGCTAAGGTTACTTTTAGGCCATGAACTTCACACCTGAATGATATTGGACAGTTTTAAGGCTCACAGATTTCCAATGCAGTGTTGTGTGCTAAGAAGAGAAGAAATAATATATAACATGAATACATTCAAATTGTTCTGTTTTTTTGCAGTTTATTTAAATAGCCTACTTGCATTTATGTTTCAGGAGGTTGTCACTGAGCTCTAACACCTAACAGGCCTTAAACGCGCTCAACTACTCACAGCAGTCAAATACTTTTGGCCTAATTGTATCTGCATTCATGAATGTGCATAAATGTCTGTAAGGAAAGTGTTAATTAATGTGCCAAAATTCTAAATGCTGAGCCCTTCAGAATTCCTACACCCGGTTTTTATTAAATCAAACCCATAAAATGAATTTCCCTTTTCATTTTAGAGCAAACCTCTCCTTTTAGAGTGGAAACTGCTGTATTTTTTGTTTTTATGAAAAACCAGTTTCCCCACCTTGCTGGGCCCCTCCCCACACATTACTGTTACAATTTCATCTCAAACATGTTAGAATGACGTAAAAACCCATAATAGTAAAAGCCCTTGTCAGGCACAATACTCAGACACTTTAGGTATTCAGCGGCACAATTGGCCTATGGTGATAATACAACTTTCTAGAAACCCATTACAGCCGCCAGTTTCACCTTGGGACTTGACGTCAGGAATCCTAATGTTAAAAACTCAAAGTGCCTTCTGGTGCTACAGACCATGGGCTCTAATTACATGTTATATCATTCCTCCCCTTATGCTGGCTATTGACTATAAGATCCGCTCGTTTGGGGACATCACCAAATCACATCATATTTTCCCTCCAACACCAGCAGCTCCAGCTCTCCCATTTTACCAGTCAGACTCGTTGCATTTACAAACATACATTTAATACTGGTACCATATTGAACATATGACATGTGCTCCTCCCTATCTTTAAAAGTATCCCCAGTCACATCTCCTCCCCCATTTTCCCTTTCTTTGCCCACTATCTCATCTAACCTGTTTTCCACTGAATCTTTTACTGAAACCTCCCCCCCATGCCTAGTTTAAAATCTCCTCCAACCGTCTAGCCATCATTTCCCCCAAAACCGCTGAACCATCATCATTGAGGTGCAGCCCATCCCTAGCAAAGAGCCTGTAGCTGACTGAGAAATCAGCCCAGTTCTCCAAAAACCCAATACCCTCCTCCCTACACCAATCTCTCAGCCAATCCTTAGCGTTGCTCGTGGCTCAGGTAATATATCTGAGAAAACTACCTTGGAAGTCCTCGCCCTCGACTTTACACCTAGTTTTTCTAAATTGTTCTTGAGAACTTCACCTCCTTTTAACTTTGTCATTGGTACCTATGTGTACCAAGACCGCTGGGTCTTCCCCAGCCCCTCCCAATAATCTGTCCACTCATTCCACCACATGCCGAACCCTAGCACCAGGCAAGCAGCAGACAGTTCTGCAGGTAGGAGCCTTACGACAGATTACCCTATCCACCTTTCTAATAATTGAATCCCTTATAACTATAAGCCTCCCAGGGTGCTCCAAGAGTCAGTCTGCTCCATACATGCCAGTTGAGAGTTTTCCTCCCCAGCATCTTCAGCCAAAACGGCTATTTTGCTGTTTCGGACAAGCTGTGGACCAGCCCCCCTACCCTTCTGTCCCCTACTTCCCCTCCTGACTGTCAACAAACCTTCCTCCCTCATTAGCCTCAACTGCCCCTTCTCCTCCCCCCACTCCACTAACCCCTGCCAGTGGTTGCTCTGCGAGCCTCCTTTCCTCCCCCTTGTTTGCCGCTGCTCTCAGTGCTGCAAGTTCCCCCCTTAGAGTCTGCAGTTCAGATTCCAAGATGAAAACCCGAAGATTGAGATTTGAGATTTTATTTTCTTTACTTAAACCAATCAACAGTTTATTTTTCTCATGGGAGTAACCTTCTGGTGCTAGAGCAGCTATGGCAATGCGCCTTGGGTGGGCTACTGGGAAAGGACTTGAACGGAATCTACAAATACAGAGGGTTCAGAAGACTCCCAACTCCCAAAAGCAGAGGAGGTTTCCAGCCCTGCTGAGATATAGTTTTGGAATTGTTCCTCAAATAAAGCCTCTAGATGCCTCAAAAGGTGGCTAATTCAATATAGAAATGAAAACCAGCCTCACGCAATACTTAGGGGCAGCTTTATCAAGGAGCGAATTTAGAATTTGAAAAACTTCAAAATTCTAATTTAAAAAGACAAACTGAAATTTATTTTAAAAAATTTAGGTTTTTTTGGCAGGTGAATAGTCATCCAAATTCATCTGAATTTGAACTCTACAAATCGAAGTAATAGCTCATTCAAATCATACGAATAAAAGTTTTCAAAGTCCACCAATTGACTCCAAATGGGTTCCAGGAGGTCCCCCATAGGCTAAAACAGCAATTCGGCAGGTTTTAGTTGGCGAATGATCAAAGTCGAATTTTTAAAGTGACAGTACATGATAAATTTTGATATTCGAATTTTCGCATTTTTTTTCAAATTCAAATCGAATTTGGACTATTCCTTAGTCGAATAATAAAAAATAAGTCGAATTTGCTTTTTTTAATTCGAATTTTCACTTCAACCTTTGATAAATCTGCCCCTTAGTGATATTCCACTCTTTCCTCTAGGCTGTTTCATGTTTGTTGGATAGGCTCCTCTCCCTGTTTTGATATAGAGGCAGGGTTATAAAAAACATTGAAGGGCCATTATTATTATAAAATTTTCCGTCATAATGAGTGGTCTGATCGCTGCTGGGTACTGTAGGAATCCAAAAGCAGAGAGATTTCCAGCCTTGTTAATACTCACAATGATTGGCCTGATCTGGCACCCAGTGGAATAATTATTGAGGAATCAGGACCTGTGACTGCTGAGGGGTGACAGGAGATATAGGGGGTCTCATTGGAGCAGTTTTATATATATAAGAAAAATTTTAGTTTTGGAGGGCCCTAAATTGATTTGTCTGGAGGGCCCAGATGGGGGAGTGCAGCAGTGGTGCTTATGTGTTTGGTGGGCCCCAGGTATCAACAGTAAACACATTGGCACAAGGAAATCCTGGACTTCCAGCCAGATTGGACCTACCTCTAATTTCCTGGTTCTGTTCCATCAATAGCCACGACTGACTTGCAGGGCACTCCCACGCTTAGCTAATATATAGAGCTGAACGTACTTATAACAACTGTTACTCTGCAAGTATTGCACTCTCACAGGCCAGGACTGGCAATCTGTGAGTTCTGGCAAATGCCAGAGGGGCTGCTGTATGGTTCCATAGAAAGTTACCATATAGTGGGCTGGTAGGAGGCTGTTTGGGCCTCTGTGGACTTGGAATGGCAGGGCCTATTTTTACTCCCAGTCCAGGCCTGACTCTCACACTTACCTTAGGGAAAATGTTCCAGTGTGGGTAAAAGACACGGGCGTCTGCATCTGAATTAGTAAATGAACCCTAATAACTCCTATTATTCCTCATCACTGGGGTTACAATAACACTAGATGCCTGCTGAGGCATCTGGCGCTGTATCCCTGTATTTTACGGACAAGTCTGAAAAACTCCAATGCTCCGGAATGCATTCGCCTGGGATCTGACCGCCCTGAATTACGCAGAAACGGAGAGTTTCGCTGACATGAATGAAACTGAACATCAACACCCTGTTAGTGCAGCACCGGGAAGTGTTTAGTCTGGAGACCCTCCAACTGGGGTTCATTTCAGCTGATCCATTAGACATATAAAAAGAAGATATTTGGGCTGATACCTGATCTGGTTCCAGAGCAGAGTTTCTGGGTGGTACCGACCCCTTCGCCTACAGGCATTTCATATTCCAGAGCTGACATATTACTCTTTATTGCAATAACCTTAGACTTTGTTTCCATTGCTAATTATCAATGATTTATATCCCTCCCGCCCCTCGCTGACACTCTCCATTAAGGGAGGAAAAACAATTCATTTTCTGCTTTTAACCCTAATATCTGCTCGGGGAATTGGCTCCAAAAATGTTACATTTTGCTTTTTTTTCCCCCTGCGCAATGTTTATTACGAATTGGTGTGATGAGATGATCAGGGGAATGTTGGGCGTATTGTGAGAATATTTACTAGTGAGACCTGAGGAGAGGCCACTGGGAAGGCGAACAAGTCTGGGGTATGAAACTGTGTTGAACTACAACTTTCAGTGCTTGACGGGGCCTTGATGTGCACCTGGGCCCCCTTCTATGTAGCGATTCAAATATCTCTTTTTAGCAACACTATTTCCCAAAAGCAATCAATATGCAACTTTCAGATCTGCCCTTTGTCATGCTTTTACTTTAGGGGTTCAGTCTCTACTGAGATGGAACCATGAAACCAAAAATTTGATTGGTTGTCATAGGTTACTGCACTGGATCAATGAACCCCACTGTGTTTATTATAGGGATGCACAGAATTCACAATTCTGCAGCAGGATTCCAATTTGGCTTCATCCAAGTGCCTGGCCGAACCTAATCCAAATCCTGTGACTTTTTGTCACCCAAACAAGCAAGTAAAAAAACATTTTTATTACCGCTCACATACAGTGCAGTACTTTCACCCTTGTTCACGCTAATTTGCTTATTAGAATTAGGGTTCAGATTCAATCTGAATGTTGCTCACGAGTGAAAAAGTTGGGGATCTCTGATCTATAGACACCAATAAAACCCTGCCCCTAGATAATGGGTTTGTTCAGCTTGATATTATGTTTGGAGGATAATTGGGCTTTGGAGAGAATTTGAATACTGGTTTCAGTAACTCACTACTTGTATTAGTATTAGTATAGGGCTTGATTCAATAAAAGCTGCAAGAGTAAGGGCTCTATTCCTGCGCTCGCCTGCGGCTGAACGGAATGCAAGGGAGCGCAGGTAAAAACGCTAGTGAGTAAGAGCCCTAAGAGTTAAATAAACTTCTCTTTTTGTTTTCTCCAGAGATCATGTCCTGTGACGAGCACTGACCCTACCGAGAAGCAGAAAATGGAAGTGAAAATCCGCTTTATTCACTCATTTAGTGCAAAGGTAAGTTAAAGGGGAAGAATGAACCAATATATTTATTTATAACCATTATTAAAGGGCTTTGTTCATTTTTCCATGTTCCCCATTTTCTTTCATACTTCCACTTACCTATTAACTCCCTGTTGAGAGATGGTAGTATTTAGCTGCACTGCTACCAGCGCCATTGTCTACATTTCTGTTTCCACTTACACGTTACAGGCCACTAACAGCTTGGTGCTGCATCTCACCCTTATTTTGCCGTCATGTTTGAGACCCAGACAGGTCCCTAGTAGCAAACTTCCAACTACAAGGGCCACTCAAACAACTAGGATAAAAATACTACACATTATGGTTTAGGATTCAGTTCCAAGTCCTTTATCGGGGCAGCTCTGTGCCCCCAAAGATGCCCCAGTAGCTCCCCATCTTCTTTTCTGCCGATTCACTGCACATGCTCTGTGCTGCTGTCACTTACTGAGCTTATGGACCCACTCATAATGTACTGTATATATACAATATAACCCTCACAATGTACAGTATGTAAAGATATAACAGTGTCAATACAAGGCTGATTAGTAATGAATTCAGATTCCCAACTGAGCATGTGCAGTGCCACTGACACACAAATATTTGAAGACCTGCATCATGACTGTTATAGAACTGCTGAACCTCTGGGCTGATACAGTAAGTACAGTATACAAAATACAGCAAATCTAGCCATATTAATTTTTATGCTTAGCTCACAACTTGCAATTATTCGGATCTGTGAACCTTCGCATGGCCAAAACATGTTTGTTCTTCTTATTATCCCCCTTTCACTCCTGAGCTTCTATTTATAGAGGTGTATTTATTAAAAAACAAAACAGGAAGTTAAAGGACGCAGTGCGACCAAAATGTTTAGTGTTCTGTGCCAGGAAAAACACCAAAGTGAGAAATTTTTATAATGTCAAAAAAACGTGTGGAACAAAAGTGTCACCCCCCCCCCCAAAATCATGTTGTTCCACTGTGTCATTTGCCAAGAGATTAGACATTTCCAACTCCCAATGTTCCTTGAAAGGAGAATAAGTAAAAGAAGGGACCCTTGTAGTCTCCCCTCCGGCATGTTTGTGAATGTTAGATGCAATGGCGCTGCTGTACAGTAGCTAATGATACAGTGTGGCCAGCAGTGGGGATCTCTATGATCTATTTGTATATATATCTATTGGTCATGTAGCTTGACTGTCAGTCCCTATCTGTCGCCCAACAATAACGCCAACACAACTCCCGGGAATAAAGGCTCCTGGGGAAGAAAGTGTTTGTATTAGTTCAGCCAAGTAACCAATCCAGTTTGCTTAATCTGATTCCATAATTAGCAGCCCAGCCGGCGAGATGGCAATCGGTGCGTTTCGTTTTCCGAAGTCGCTCCGAAGTTGCCTTACGAGGGAGAGCTCTGAGTGCCTTCCCGCTGGTGATTTATATTCTAGCCGGCGGGAGGCAGTTCGAGGAGATTAGTCGCCCCAAAGAAGAGGCAATTTATCGCTGAGCGACTAAATCTCCCCGAATCTGAGCGTGTCTCTGCCCTAATAGTATTCTCCTGGGTCGGGGTAAGCATTGCAGATATGGTGCAGGGATACAGCCTTGTGTTTGGGCAAAGCCATATGTTAAAGGAGTGGAATACATTTAAATTAACTTTTAGTATGTTATAGAATGGCTAATTCTAAGCAACTTTTCAATTGGCCATTTTCTTTTTTTTTTATATATGGTTTTTAAATGATTTGCCTTTTTTCCAGCTTTCAAATTTCCAATTTTCCAATTTTCCATCTAAAAACAATTGCTCCATGCAGCTCAACCCAACTTAACTATGTAACAGGGACCCCACTAACCCCTTGATACACATGGATCCCCCACATATTGGGGTAATGATCTGTATCTCACACATATATTGATATTATACATCAATCAAAAACTCCCCTAACCCCCTACACTGCTGGGTCCACAAACGTTAGAGTATAAATTGCATTGTCATTATATTAGTCAATTGAAGTACAAAATAGGGACTCAAAGTTCAGCCTTTCTCATTTCTAGCTCATGTATTGGCACAAACGTTATAAACAAGGGACGGGGTTTAGGCTTCTGCATATGAAGTAGGGATGCACCGAATCCACTATTTTGAATTTGGCCAAACCCCAGAATCCTTCACAAAATATTCAGCTGAATCCCGAACCGAATCCGAATTTGCATATGCAAATTAGGGGTGGGAAGGGGAAAACATTTTTTACTTCCTTGTTTTGTGACAAAAAGTCACGCGATATCCCTCGGATTCAGTTCGGCCGGGCTGAATCCAAATCCTGCTGAAAAAGGCCGAATCCTGAACATTTAATTCTATGGGTAATATTATGCACAGTGTTCCAACTGAAGGCACGTCATTTTTAAATTGTGTCCTAATACATTTGGTTATTTAGTGTGTGTCCCATATTAGCTTTTGAAAACTGATTTTTATTCAATTTTAGATACGTTCCTTTGACTTTTAACGTTCCCAAACTAAAAAAAAAAATCACCTTCCGCCTATGTATTAGTGTATGTGTTTATGTGGCCCTATAAAGCAGAAACTGCTCCTGATAAGGCCCCACTGGGTCCCCATATAAAGGACAGAGCAGATAAAGCAGGTAGGCGCAGAGCAGGGAATTTGTTGAGACCGTACAGTTTATCAGCCAATAGGGGAGGAGGTTTTTGTAACAATGACAGGAAATCATAAGGAAGTAATAGAATTCCCCTGGGAAGAGCTGCATGTTCTTCATACAGGAACCTGCCCGTGTGCGTGTGAAGTTTATTCCCCCCGGTGCCTCATGACAATCACCCCCCTCTTGGAGGCAGATTTCATTCTCAGGGATGAGCAAGATGGGATTCCAGGAAGCCAACAAGTAATCAGTAAATGTGTCAAACTGTGTAGACCGGATCCTTTATTTACCAGCAGGTGGGGCAACAATAGGATCCCAAACCATCCAAAGGCTTATGGGTTATAACAACCACTAGACTCCTTGAACCCTTAAAGCTGAGGTGTTTAAAGATTTAGTCAATGGAAGATCAATGAGTAGGGACCAAATAACAAGCTGGTTGTGCCTTAGAGAAGAGCAGGTTTGGGCTGAACTACACAGAGCACCGCAGGATCATTCCAATATATCGTATATACTCGAGTATAAGCCGAGTTTTTCAGCCCCCATAATATGCTGAAAAGCTCGGCTTATACTCGGGTCAAGTGCAAAAACGGTAGCCGGCGCCTAAGAATATTTACCAGCACCTTAGCATAGTAGCCGGCGCCTAAGAATATTCGCCGGCGCCTTAGAATAGTAGCCGGCGCCTAAGAATATTCGCCGGCGCCTAAGAATAGTCATCCAAAAACAAGATTGAAACTTACCAGAAGCTGCTGCACTTCTCACCCTCGGCTTATACTTGAGTCAATAAGCTTTCCCAGTTTTTGGAGGTAAAATTAGGTACCTCGGCTTGTACTCGGGACGGCTTATACTCGAGTATATACGGTATGTGCCATAGCCCAGACTCTGCTTCTCTAGCCAGCACTGCAGAGGTTAAAATAGCTGAAAATCTGAATCTTGCTGATGTATCTATTTGTCTTCTCTGGACCCATGTGAATAATATTCTGGATTACAGAACCACATGAAGAGCAAATATTGCTATTAGAAAGAACAATATTTTCCCTTGCAGAGCAGAGAGGAGAGACAAGGCTGTGCTTGTTGTGCAGCGCAGGGAGTCACTGAGCCCAAGGAACAGGCACCAGGACAGAATAAATCATGCAGGATCTTAATTGTTTGCATGTTAACAGCTCATCATAATTCATTAATGCCATATAAATAAATACACAGTCATATTTTGCTCCACCCTGTTTTATTCTCCACGTTCCATTCCGCACCACCCTGCTCCATTTTGCACTATCAATTTTGCATGCCTGCTCCATTCCCCCCACCCTGCTCCATTCCGCGCCACCCTGCTCCATTTTGCACTACTCTTATCAATTCTGCACCACCCTGCTCCATTCTCCACCACCCTGCTCCATTCCACACCACCCTGCTCCATTTTGCACTACTATTCTCAATTCTGCACCACCCTGTCCCAGTCTGCACCATCACTCATACCAGCCCTCCCTTCTTGTGGTTATTATAGCTGGTTATTATGCACCCAGAATCCTTCCCTTAGTATCATTTATCTATTATTCTACCTTCTTCTTAGCTGTCTCTCAATCCTCCAGTTAGGATGCTGCATGCTTTCTCTTGCACTACATGTGCTTCAATGTTTCTGTGCTCAGTTCTATAGGGGGTTAATTTATCCATCTTAAGGGTCAAAAACAACCAAGATTTTCTCCCCTCCCATATACTCAGTAGATACAAACACTGCTCCTGCCAATGTTACTATTTACCCTCTTGTTGTTTGAGATTAAGAACTGATCCTCAAGTAAAGAGCAAGAGCAGTGAGCGTGGTCTGTAAGAGTGGAACAATCTCACGGGATTCTGGTTACAGGATCCTGCACCATAAAAATTAGAAGAGTGGAGGTGGGAGAGTTACATTCCAAACAGATTTACATTCCACCCACAATCCTCACCATTTTGTATCACTCACTCTCCATTCTGCTCCATTTACCCTTTACTATTCTGTATGACTTACTCGCTTCATATATCCTATTCTGTATCCCTCCCTTTTCATGTTGCTCCACTCACCCTTCACTATTGTGTATCAGTCACTCTTTCTGCTTTAGTCGCGTCACTACTAACTGTTCTTTATCATTTGCTACTGTTTCCCTGTGCTCCACTCACTCCTTGTTGTTCTGCATTTCTCTCCACCAGCCCCTGCCTTCTACCCCACTGCTGTATAATATATCACTTGCTACTGTGTCCTTATGCCGCTCTCACTATTTGCTGTTCCATATCACTGTACCCCAGTCCCTTGTGCTCGGTTTCGTCTCACTATTTTGTATAATTTTACCCCAGTCCCTTGTGCTCGGTTACTTCTCACTATTTTGTATCATTCTACCCCAGTCCCTTGTGCTCCGTTACTTTTCACTATTTTGTATCATTCTACCCCAGTCCCTTGTGCTCCGTTACTTTTCACTATTTTGTATCATTCTACCCCAGTCCATTGTGCTCGGTTACGTCTCACTATTTTGTATCATTCTACCCCAGTCCCTTGTGCTCGGTTACTTCTCACTATTTTGTATCATTCTACCCCAGTCCCTTGTGCTCCGTTACTTTTCACTATTTTGTATCATTCCACCCCAGTCCCTTGTGCTCCGTTACTTTTCACTATTTTGTATCATTCCACCCCAGTCCCTTGTGCTCCGTTACTTTTCACTATTTTGTATCATTCTACCCCAGTCCCTTGTGCTCGGTTACTTCTCACTATTTTGTATCATTCTACCCCAGTCCCTTGTGCTCCGTTACTTTTCACTATTTTGTATCATTCCACCCCAGTCCATTGTGCTCGGTTAGGTCTCACTATTTTGTATCATTCTACCCCAGTCCCTTGTGCTCCGTTACTTCTCACTATTTTGTATCATTCCACCCCAGTCCCTTCTGCTCGGTTACTTCTCACTATTTTGTATCATTCTACCCCAGTCCCTTGTGCTCGGTTACTTCTCACTATTTTGAATCATTCTACCCCAGTCCCTTGTGCTCGGTTACTTTTCACTATTTTGTATCATTCTACCCCAGTCCCTTGTGCTCGGTTACTTTTCACTATTTTGTATCATTCTACCCCTGTCCCTTGTGCTCGGTTACTTCTCACTATTTTGAATCATTCTACCCCAGTCCCTTGTGCTCGGTTACTTCTCACTATTTTGTATCATTCTACCCCAGTCCATTGTGCTCGGTTACTTCTCACTATTTGTATCATTCTACCCCAGTCCCTTGTGCTCGGTTACTTCTCACTATTTTGTATCATTCTACCCCAGTCCCTTGTGCTCGGTTACTTCTCACTATTTTGTATCATTCTACCCCAGTCCCTTGTGCTCGGTTACTTCTCACTAATTTGTATCATTCTACCCCAGTCTCTTGTGCTCGGTTACGTCTCATTATTTTGTATCATTCTACCCCAGTCCCTTGTGCTCGGTTACTTCTCAATATTTTGTATCATTCTACCCCAGTCCCTTGTGCTCGGTTACTTTTCACTATTTTGTATCATTCTACCCCAGTCCATTGTGCTCGGTTACGTCTCACTATTTTGTATCATTCTACCCCAGTCCCTTGTGCTCGGTTACTTCTCACTATTTTGTATCATTCTACCCCAGTCCCTTGTGCTCGGTTACTTCTCACTATTTTGTATCATTCTACCCCAGTCCCTTGTGCTCGGTTACTTCTCACTATTTTGTATCATTCTACCCCAGTCCCTTGTGCTCGGTTACTTCTCACTATTTTGTATCATTCTACCCCAGTCCCTTGTGCTCGGTTACTTCTCACTATTTTGTATCATTCTACCCCAGTCCCTTGTGCTCGGTTACTTCTCACTATTTTGAATCATTCTACCCCAGTCCCTTGTGCTCGGTTACTTTTCACTATTTTGTATCATTCTACCCCAGTCCCTTGTGCTCAGTTACTTTTCACTATTTTGTATCATTCTACCCCAGTCCCTTGTGCTCGGTTACTTTTCACTATTTTGTATCATTCTACCCCAGTCCATTGTGCTCGGTTACGTCTCACTATTTTGTATAATTCTACCCTAGTCCCTTGTGCTCGGTTACTTCTCACTATTTTGTATCATTCTACCCCAGTCCCTTGTGCTCGGTTACTTCTCACTATTTTGTATCATTCTACCCCAGTCCCTTGTGCTCGGTTACTTCACACTATTTTGTATAATTCTACCCCAGTCCCTTGTGCTCGGTTACTTTTCACTATTTTGTATCATTCTACCCCAGTCCCTTGTGCTCGGTTACTTCTCACTATTTTGTATCATTCTACCCCAGTCCCTTGTGCTCGGTTACTTCTCACTATTTTGTATCATTCTACCCCAGTCCCTTGTGCTCGGTTACTTCTCACTATTTTGTATCATTCTACCCCAGTCCCTTGTGCTCGGTTACTTCTCACTATTTTGTATCATTCTACCCCAGTCCCTTGTGCTCGGTTACTTCTCACTATTTTGTATCATTCTACCCCAGTCCCTTGTGCTCGGTTACTTCTCACTATTTTGTATCATTCTACCCCAGTCCCTTGTGCTCGGTTACTTCTCACTATTTTGTATAATTCTACCCCAGTCCCTTGTGCTCGGTTACTTTTCACTATTTTGTATCATTCTACCCCTGTCCCTTGTGCTCGGTTACTTCTCACTATTTTGTATCATTCTACCCCAGTCCCTTGTGCTCGGTTACTTCTCACTATTTTGAATCATTCTACCGCAGTTCCTTGTGCTCCAATCATGTCTAACTGTTTTGTGTCATAGACAAGTTGGTTGCACCTCGCTTGCTGCAGGAAAATAACTTTTTTTTCTAGTGAACAAATTCATTATCCAAACCAGCCTGAGCAGTTTGCTCTCCATCTACATTTGTAGGCATGGCTACTGTAAAAGTTCACATATTACACACTTATTAAACAGCAATGGTTTTTATTCTTTTCAACAAGCATACAAGGGTATACAATCAAGGCACACACATCTACATGTACAGGGCATTCAATAACCGTTGTTCTAATAACGTTAGGTTCCTTGTCTTGACACCTTGTACTACTCTCTCACCCTCGCTGGGATCTCTCTATCCCCACTTGCCCTCAACAACCTGATGCTCCTCGTTGTTGTCCCCTTGTTATTCCACATTGGACTTTTCATGATGGCCAAGGCCCGTAGCCCATTTTACTGTTGTTTCTGGTTGTTATTATTACCCTTACCCTCACCAGGAGCGAATAAATTCACGAAACAGCCGCAAAAATTAGCTGGAGAAAATTTGCGGCGTCAAAAAGAATTGTCGCCAGCGTCAAAAACGAGACGCCGGCGCCCTTTCACGAATTTTTCACTGTTTCGCAAATTTCATGTGAAACGGCGCAAATTCGCCCATCACTAATTACCCTAACTGGTGCAGTATCTACTGGAAGTCTGCTTCCAATAAACTCCTGGTTGGGGCTCTTAACAAGTTATGTATGACAAATAGTAATGACAATTGCCCACTGATATTGTCACATAAGAAATACATGCAGAGATCTTATTGAATGCCGACATAAATCTTTTAACCTATCTGACCGACAAAACAACCGATCACCGTGGCATGAAAAATGTCAGGACACTCTTTATTTCGTACCACTATCCCTTTACTACACATTCCACATTCCACTTCCTTCACCCACTTTACATTTTCACCTTCCCTCTCCTCTAACGCCCACGGATCGTTTTTACATTACATTTAATCTTTTCTATTCTAGGTTGGTCTTGAATCAGTGTTCTACATGGACCTACAGCCTAATGCCTTCCAGCTACCGAGAATCTGCAACTCCCAAAAGCCTAATTATATTCTCAGCTCATAGTAGTGGTTGTGACTTGTATCTGTGCCGCTACAGAACATGGAGGAGCCATATAAAGAAGAATCTGTGGGGATATCAGATACAGAACTGCAGGAAATAGCCTGAACTTCTCATTCACTAAGCAAACAATAATTCCTTTGTATCTGGCAGATTTAGGAGATAAAGTCATTGACTTTCCTATGGACTCCAAGTGGCAGCGTTCTAGGGCCCTTGAGTATAAATGGCAGGAAGACTTCCATAACAGACAAGGAGCCATTTTTCCTCAACTTCAAGGAGTTTATTGTGCGAGGGACAATTCCAAGCACTTCTCAAAGGCAGCGCTCTGTAGGAATAACCAGCAATGTTCCCGATAGTATAAAACATTCTATTGGATCACATTATACTGTACACAATGCGCTATACAGTCAATAGGAAACTGTTTCTGTCCAAACGAGGAGGGTGGGCATGCATGTCGTTATATTGGTGCCACTGCCTTGTCTGGGAAATTTTAGGGGAAAAAAGAACACTATTTAAATCTATCACAAAGCAAAACCTTTATTATTTGATAAATGGGACAGCTGAAACTTCATTAGAGGCCAATAAAGCATGTGAAAAATGATCAGACCTAAAGAGGTGGAAAAGGGTATTGCAGCAAGGGGTAAAATGAATCCAATTTCTTATTAAATATATAAACAGTAAAACAATTAAGCAAGAAGTAATGGGACCCTTATTATTAGAGGGGGTCAGTCGGTTGATGAGAGCAGGGAAAAAGCAGAAATTCTAAACTGCTATTCTTCATCTGTCTACACAAATGAGGAATCCGCTAATGAAGACTTCCTTTTTTTAATACTTTGAATAATTATTGATTATTGGGTCACTCAGGAGAAAATTCCAAAGACACTTAAGCATATAAAGGTAAACAAAGGTCTGTGAAGAGGATGTTATATTCATCACAGTGTACTGAACGAGTTTAACCCTGTGATTTACAAACCATTTTGCTTATTTTTTTGGATTCTGGCATAGTGCAAACAGATTAGCAAATTGCTAATGTGATGTTGCTATTCCTAAAGCAATGCCATTCTCAGCCTGAAAACTATAGGCCTGTTGGTCTGACATCTCAGGTAGGAAAGCTTTTAGAAGGGATAATAAGGGATAAGATACTTAACTACACTGAAAATCACAATACAAGTATGGGACAGGTTATCCAGAAACCTATTATCCAGAAAGCTCTGAATTACGGAAAGGCCGTCTCACGTAGACTCCATTTTATCCAAATAATTAGAATATTTAAAAATGATTTCCTATTTTTCTGTAATAATAAAACAGTACCTTGTACTTGATCCAAACTACGATATAATTAATCCTTATTGAAAGCAAAACCAGCCTTTTGGGTTTATTTAATGTTTACATGATTGTCTAGTAAAATGAACAAATAAATAATAAAAAGATCTGTTATCCAGAAATCCCCAGGTCCAGACCATTCTTAATAACAGGTCACATACCTGTACTATGAGTTTGTGCCAGCATGGTTTTATGTGTAACCGATCTTGCCAAAGTAATATAATTGCCTTTTATGAGGAATGGAGAAGATGCCTTGACTCTAGGATGGCAGTGGATGTGATATATGTAGACTTTGCTAAAGAATTTGATACAATATTACACAGAAAGTTAATAAATAGAACAGTGTTGTTAGTGGAGTACAACAGGGGTCTGTCCTATGTTTCTATTGTACTTGCTTCAGGACAAGTTTCTCTCCCTTGCCCTGGGTATCTCTGGCATATAAAGACAGGCACAGGGAAGGGAAATTAAGGAAAGACAAAAACAAAGCCTTTCAGGTTTGCTACATGTCAAGGGTGATACGGACGGGTGCGCTAAAACTCAGGGACTTAAGAAACTGCCTTAGTCACCATGCCCTTGAACTAGGCCTGAAGTCTAGAGGACATTGGCTTCACTTATCTTGCCTGACCAAAGGAAAGAGAGCAGCCTGGAAGCAGTAAGTACAAAGAATCAGAGTGTATGTACCTGGGTCAGTACCGGGAGGGGACTGGAATCATTTAGGGGGTGGTTCCTAGTGCATATGCCCCTACAGTAAAACTAGCATTGTGAATCTATACAGACTAACAGACAGATCTGCTGGCTAACATAATAAAGAAAGGACTTTCTTTAAGGCCTTTAAATAAGTTGTACTTCCCCTTTAGTGGAGAATAACCTGGAAACGGAAGCTGCCAAATATTTGGGTGGTTTCATGTTTGTACCAGTCAGTCATTCCTGTGTGGTCCCTTGGCAGGTTTTGACCTTAGATTTGCTGCGGGGCCAGTCTCTGCAGGGAGTTGAATGGGAGTTATGTAATGTCAGGGAAGGAATGTGAATCCAGCCCTTGGCCCCTGAGCTATGAATTCCTGTGTGACTCACTGGCCATTGTGTAGCCTCATTGCTCTTGTTCCCTACTGGGGGTGGCAGTGGCACAGACTACTTACTCCTGGTACTGGGGGGGGGAGAATTTGATCTAAAAGGGCATCCCACCCCCACAAATAGACACACTGAGCCCTATTAATAACATGCTGCCATGTGTTATACATTGCTGGGAATAATTATTAACAATAGTAAAAAAAGATCTAAGGAGATAACCCCCTGCCCATTTTGTATAACTATATACAGTCATATGAAAAGGTTTGGGAACCCCTCTCAGCCTGCATAATAATTTACTGCACTTTCAACAAAAAGATAACAGTGGTATTTCACTGTAGTAAGTACTGCGGTGTTTTCTGAACAAAGATTGTTAGTGAAACAGTATTCAGTTGTACGAAATTAAATCAAATGTAAAAAACTGGCTGTGCAAAAATCCAGGTACCCTTGTAATTTTGCTAATTTGAATGCATGTAACTGCTCAATACTGATTACTGGCAACACCAAATTGGTTGGATTAGCTTGTTAAGCCTTGAACTTCATAGGCAGGTGTGTCCAATCATGAGAACAGGTATTTAAGGTGACCAATTGCAAGTTTGACTCTCCTCGGAAGAGTGACAACATGGGATCCTCAAAGCAACTCAAAAGATCTGAAAACAAAGATTGTTCAGTATCATGGTTTAGGGGAAGACTACAAAAAGCTATCTCAGAGGTTTAAACTGTCAGTTTCAACTGTAAGGAATGGAATCAGGAAATGGAAGGCCACAGGCACAGTTGCTGTAAAACCCAGGTCTGACAGGCCAAGAAAAATACAGGAGCGGCATATGCGGAGGATTGTGAGAATGGTTACAGACAACCCAAAGATCACCTCCAAAGACCTGCAAGATGGTGTATCTGTACATCGTTCTTCAATTCAGCGCAATTTGCACAAAGAACATGTGTATGGCAGGGGGATGAGAAAGAAGCCCTTTCTGCACTCACACAAACAGAGTCGCTTGTTGTATGGAAAAGCTCATTTAGACAAACCACAGTCATTTTGGCACAAAGGGCTCTGGACTGATGAGACAAAAATTGAGTTATTTGTTCATTACAAAAAGCGCTTTGCATGGCGGAAGAAGAACACCGCATTCCAAGAAAAACACCTGCTACCGACTGTCACATTTGGTGGAGGTCCCATCATGCTGTGGGGCTGTGTGACTAGTTCAGGGACTACTGGGGCCCTTGTTAAAGTCGAGGGTCGGATGAATTCAACCCAATATCAACAAATTCTTCAGGATAATGTTCAAGCATCAGTCACAACGTTGAAGTTACGCAAACTGTCCATGTTCGGCAGCCATCAAATTTAACTGAACTGGAGAGATTTTGTATGGACGAATGGTCCAAAATAACCACATCCAGAATCCAGACACTCATCAAAGGCTATAGGAGACGTCTAGAGGCTGTTACATTTGCAAAAGGGGCTCAACTAAGTATTGATGTAATATCTCTAATTTTGTTATGATGCATATTGTATATTTTCTGTTAATCCAATAAACTTTATGTCACTGCTGAAATACTACTGTTCCCATCAGGCAAGTTATATATTAAAAGGAAGTTGCTACTTTGAAAGCTCAGCCAATGATAAACAAAACTACAAAGAATTAAGAGGGGTTCCCAAACTTTTTCATATGACTGTATATACGTAGCCACGAGAGGACGCACCTCCAGCGACTGAGCACTTCTGTTTCTCATTAACTCTGAGTCTGGAAGTTGTTAATCAGAACCCTGTGTGTTAAATTGTTTCTATAAAAATCCCTTCCCTATAATTTGCTATTTATAAGCCCATTTAGCAATTTGTCCGTTATTCCTCGTTAAATCATGACACGGTTTCTGGCAATAAAACCACAGGTCCCAGGCAGGTTCTCTGTGTATTTTTATGGGACCCTACGGCTGTGATCACACAGGGCAAGGTGGCGGCAGAAGTAAAGTGGTAGCCCAGCCGGGCAGTTGCAATCCATTTAAAGTGAATCTGACACTTTATAGCGGCTGCACAGAACTGGACCTTCCAATGCTAAATGATTGGCATTTATATTGAAAAGTGTATAAATCCCATGCTCCGTGGTGTGTACATGTAGGTGTTTTCTGCTTCCCTGCATACAGTATAGTACTCATGTGATTTTCCCCATCTCCTTCACATGATTAGGGTATATTTCATGGTACTTGTTCTACTTCTTTTATCTCCTTAAACAAACAGCAGTCCTGCCCGGCTTTATGAAACTTAGGGGCAGATTTATCAAAAGTCGAAGTGAAAATTCAAATTTCAAGCTAATTTTTGTGTACTGCAACTAGGGAATAGTCCAAATTTGAAAACTCCAATTTCAAAATACAAATTTCAAAATTTATCATGATGGCGCAGACTTATCAAAGGTCGAAGTGAAAATTCGAATTTCAAGCTAATTTTTGTGTACTTCGACTAGGGAATAGTCCAAATTTGAAAACTCCAATTTCAAAATTCAAATTTCAAAATTTATCATGATGGGGCAGACTTATCAAAGGTCGAGAGTGAAAATTCGAATTTCGAGCCAATTTTTCCGTACTTCGACTAGGGAATAGTCCAAATTTGAAAACTCCAATTTCAAAATTTATCATGATGGGGCAGACTTATCAAAGGTCGAAGTGAAAATGCGAATTAAAAAAATTCGAATTTCAAGCAAATTTTTGTGTACTTCAACTAGGGAATAGTCCAAATTTAAAAATCTATGTATGGTCTCTTTAAAGATTCAATTTCCATCATTTGCCATCTAAAACCTGCCAAATTGCTGTTTTAGCCAATGGGGGACCTCCTAGAACCTATTTGGAGTCAATTGGTGGATTTGAATGCGCGTTATTACTTTGATTCGTACGATTTGAATTCAATTGAAAATTGACCTATTCGCCCAAAAAAAACCCCACTGATTTAATTTTGGTTGGTGTTTTTGAATTCAAATTTCAAAGTTTTTCAAATCTGCAATTCAACCCTTGATAAATCTGCCCCGTAGTCTAGATTTACAGTGCGGCTTAGAGTCTCACAAGAGATTTCAATTCAGGGCCGACTCAAGTCAGTCACCTTAGACCCTAGAGAGATTTAGAGATATGTGTGGCTTAATTTCCCTCTTCCATGTTCTGTCAATGTCCGACCGTGTTTTTCATTGCTTGTTCCGAATTTTTTGTGACTTATGTATACAGACTTTCGGCACCCCTTAATGAGGGTCTGGTGCACCTGGACCATGCTTTATTTTTGGGGAGTTCTCATTTACACACATTATAATACTATGGTTTACGTTTGGGGTGCCTCTTTTTGTTCTATTTCTATGAACGTTCCCTTTACAGAACTGCTGACTAGGGAGACCTGTGACTGGTGTAACTGTGAGAAGTAAAGAAATAAAATCGATTGGTATAGGAAACACATTACAGTGTTACTATAGAACAGTGGTCCCTAACCAGTAGCTCGTGAGTAACATGTTGCTCTCCAACCCCTTGGATGTTGCTCCCAGTGGCCTCAAAGCAGGTGCTTATTTTTGATTTCCAGACTTGGAGGCAAGTTTTGGTTGTTTAAAAAAACAGGTGCACTGCCAAACAGAGCCTCAATGTAGGTTGACAATCCACATAGGGGTTACAAAATGGCCAATCACAGCCCTTATTTGCCGCCCCAAGAACATCTTTCATACTTGTGTTGCTCCCCAAGTCCTTTCACTTCTGCATGTTGCTCATGGGTTCAAAAGGTTGGGGATCCCTGCTATAGATAATTACTTTTTGTCTCTGTCCTAGAGTGATAGAGTATATTACGCTGGTTTTTCCATCCCAAGCCAAAACCAGAGCAGTTCGCTTTAACGTCTTTTATTGCAAAATATTAAAATAAATTACACTATAATACACAGGAATATCAGATATTTACATACAGTGTTTTCAGTGGTACAAATAATGAAGGCTCTGCCTGATTTGTACCACAGGGGTCCCCCAAATCTCCCATATCAGGGCCACATAAGAGCAACATCATTTCAGCATGTCCTGGTACAAACAGAGGAAGGCTAACGCTTGCTAAAAGGCCACCCATCCTCTGGTTTGGAACCCCAAGCAGTGTCACAGTTAAGAGGAATATACAACACGGAGAGCAGGAAACCTTGGATAGCGATAGGTCCAGTTAAAATGGGACCCCCCAGCAGTGGAACAGGCATCAATCACATATAATGGCACAAACATTGTCCGGACCCCACACACAAATATATCAGCCATTCCATTTGGGAGCTTTGGGATGATTCGGCATCTGTACCTGGAAAAAGTGGGGTAACTGTTGCAATCAGTAGATATAATCAATTTCTTTCCCTATTATTTGCCAGGACAAACAGATATGGCCAGCTATTAGCTCACTCATTCTGTCTGTCCATATGTCCTCAATAAACATGGCTGCTGAGATACTCATAGTAAGGTACACAGGGTGTGACACGAACAATAGTAAACTACATGTTAGGGCCCCATATAACAAATTGTGGCATCTAGATACGGCAGGGGCCACTAAACTAATTTTATGGATAAATGGTTGTGTTTTAGCAAGTCACCGTCACAACCCAACAACATCTTGGTACTGAGTCTCCCCAGAATGAGCAACATAAGTAAAAAAAACCCTCAAACTGCAGGCAGTTAACCCTTTCAAGGCCACTTCTAAACCAGATTTGCTATAAAAAGTTGTTTGGAGAAGACAGTGGCGGGGTACAAGCAGGATCCATCCAGTGGTCCTTTTTGGGGAAAGGAGGTACAGGTATCACATAGATATAACATACAAATTGTTCACACGCTCACACGTTACAAATACATGGTCTTCTGCCTCGTCACATGGGGAGGTCCCTATCCAATAGGAATGTTCCCAGCATCATAAAGCAGCAAATCAACACTGAGATATAAATAAGGGTCCCAAAATATAGCACCTGCATCTGTAGTACCCAACAATGGCGCTAGAGCCTTAAACAAAACACATAGTAAATATGTAGCCTATAAGGCTCATCAGCACTGAAACATGCTGCAGACTCTACTGGTTTGTGTAAGGCAGCGATTCCCTTGAGTAACATGAAAGTCACCACCCCCTTTGTTGTTGTTCCAGACCGTCTCAAGGCTAATAAATAGCCAGTCCCAATGTCTATTTTTCAACCCCTTGAAATGTATATTGGACCAGTCTTGCTCCCAAAGACGTTCTACATATAAATGTGGCTTAGTGGAACAGAAAGGAGAGTGCTGCTTAAGTCAATGAAACTTGTGTCTGAATGAATGGCTCACTAGCCGTGCCGCATGAGGTTTTTATGTGAGGCTAAAAGGGGGAGCAGTAAAAAAAAGTTTCACATGTAACAGTCAATATAAGGATATGGAGTGTGACGAAGTGCTTTACATGAACATAACATATGTATAGCCACCTTGTTCTGTTTATCACCATTTAGGATCCAGATTTCAGCAGACAGCCACCGAGGAGGCTGCAAATGAATTTTTAAATAAATTACTTGTTTCTATTTTTTTGGGGGGACAAGTTTAATTTAAATTATAATAAAATACTTGTTCCTCCTAGACAAAAGGAATGTTACCGAGTATTAAAATGGAACAATCCAAAGAGCTGGTTCTAACCATCTTTCCAGGATAACCTTGACGTTCTACTGGCCTAGAATGGAACATTCAAGGTGCCCAGCTCTAGTTTTAAAGTGTTAAAAGGCACTCGAATCTAGATTGCCATGGTCTAGACACCAAGTTCTAGATTATAATGTTGAAGGCACCCCATATTCTAGACCCCAGGTTCAAGTTTAACCTAAAGTACCAATTATGCAAAGGTCCCAAGCTGGCATGGGGCAGATGTAAGAAGGATAGCCCATTTCTAGTGCCACACAAATGTCTCTGAAATTAAATATGGCACATACATCCCATACGGAGCCAGAATACTGAGTTATAAATATACATCTATACATACAAAAAGGTCCATAGTCTCTTAGTTTCAAGTATCTTCATCAAGGAAATGAGAGCTGGATCTGGTGAGGCACCAGAAGATATTGAAAATTTCTCATGTTTAGGAGTAAGATGGTACTGGTACCCCCATAAGGTTGAAAGAAGACCACACTGCTTTCTCCTTTATTATTGAGCCCAGTGTAAGAAAAAATGAAAGTCAGCTGGTTCTCCAGAAACGAGTTCAAAGAGCGTAAAATCCACTGGCTGCCATCCTGTCAGTCCAATGGTTCAGATTATTAAAATAAAACTCATTTTAAGGAAATTGCAATAAAGTGTTACTAGATCCCAGCAGGGGCCAGAACCAGGTCACGTCACTGATTTGTCACTGTGCACTGTATTGTAGTCATTGAGGAGCTGCTCGTAAGGAACAGATGCTTCGGCATCACTACTGGAAAAGGAAGACTGCTCCAGGCAAGTGAATTCATCCTTCTGGGTTGGAGTCTGTGGCTCACCCATGTTGTCCTCATAGGAAGTCTTTGATTTCTCCTCATCCTCTGTGCTGTTGCACTCTTCCTCATTCACAAAAGTGATGTTGGCATTCTGGAAGATGAGCGGTTTGTAGTCTTTGGGTTTGTAGTTCCATGTGTCGCCCTCTTCTTCGCTGATTCGGTCCAGCTGGTTTATAAGAATGACTGTGTCTTCATCCTGAAGGGGCTTTGCCCCATTCTCTTTCTGACGGCTGTCTGAAAACATGACTTGATCATAGCCCATACCGTTGCGTTTGCTGTACATCACCATGAAGTCTCTTCCTGTGTTGGTCACACCACCATTGGCCGACGCATCACCATTCAGTATTTTCCCATGACTGTCCTTTAAACCATTTTTGCCAATCTGTTTAATCAGATCATTGTATGTCTCTTCCTTCTTAGAAAGGAAGCTGAAAATATTGACATCCTTTGGGTTGGTCATTGGCATGGCCTTGGTTTGTTTAATCTGTGGATCACTCTCAAAGGACTCTTTTCGCCTTTTCCTTCTCTTCTTTATTGCTTTGTGCACTTCTAAGAACATGCTGACCTTCCAGTTGAAAAAGAGAGACAGCCAGGCCAGGCCAAGGTAGATCCAGATCTCCACAAAGTAGCGATACAGAACATTGTAGTTCACATTGGGATTCACACCTAATGAGAAGAGAAGGAAATACATTATAAAATGTACCGGCACAAACACCGAGATCCATCTGTTCATTTCACATGACAGACTCAAGAAGTATTGATCTGATAGATGTTCCTTGTGTATTTCATGTGACATTAAGGCATGATGAATAAGAACATTATCCATGATCATCTTGTAGTAGTAGCATAGTTTCTTCAATAGACATCTAACCCACAATGCCAAGGCTCATAGTCTATACTACAGAACAACAAAGACATATTCCACATATTTCCCAGCACCGTTAGAGGACAACTCCCAGCACGTACAGAAAGATACGAACCTGCAACATAGTCTCCAAACCCAATGGTGGTGATAGTGATGAAGGAGAAATAGAGACCTTCGATATAATCCCAGCCTTCTGTTCTCATGAAGATGAAAGGTGGGATCACCAAATGGACCAGAACCCCCCAGAGGATGAAGATGGCCGTGCAAGTGATCTGTGCCTTCCTCTAAAAAGCAAAGGGGAAATAATATTAGATACCCTGATCTTCAGCCTACAGAGCCTCACCAAGGAGATCTCCACACTAGTCCAGGCTTCTTCCAATGCCATCAAATTTTTCTCCCCTTCAACCCAACCCAACCAATCATGCCTTGGATTGGTGTTCGGCCAGATGTTACGGGACAAAACTTACCCCACAGCCAGGTATATTTTTTTCTAATAACTCCCAAGTCTGCCCCAGCCTACAGTAGTAACATTAGCAGAGAAGGGGATACAAAAAAATTCTGAAACCCAAATCTAGTTTGGAATAGGGGAATCTTATGCCAGGCAATGTATGTGTCAATCAGCACTTACTGACTAATTAGATTAGGCACAAATAGGTCAGCATACATGTTTGCGCCCTGGCACACTTACTTGCCCAAGACTGATATAAGTAACGACAAAACTGTGCCACAAGTGCGCCTGTGGTTGGCATTTGGAGCGTTCTAACATAATACCAATCCTAGACTGACAGTGACAGAGAAAGGACTAGTGCATTATCTTCTATATCTTACCAAGGTGACACCTCTTTTAGTGAGGAACTGCCCCAGCCTCTTTGCACGTCCTCCGAAAAACTTTCCCAGGGCGCTGATCCACGTCAGGCAGAGGGGCACTCCAAACAGGCCGTAAAATATACAGAAGAGGCGTCCAGCAGGTGTCTTTGGGGCAATATTCCCATAGCCTGGGGTGGGGAAAAAAACACAAGATAAGTCATGAGCATGGAAACTCCTCAACCAAAGCAACAACTTGCAGGACCCCAGCACCACGAGGCACGTTCTCACCTATAGTGGTGATGACTGTAGCAGCAAATATGACAGCATTGGGCCAGTTCCAGTTGTTAAATGTAGTGTTCCCTGTGATGGTTACCCCTTGCCCTGCAGCATTGGATACAGTCTGTGAGGAAAGAGCACAGAACATGTGGTTATAGGTATACTGCATAACCCAGAATGCACAGCTGCACACAGGAATTCACAGATTACCTACACAGATAACCAGGACCCCCCCCCCCCAATACTCATTGTTAGAGATTTTGGAGGGATCAGTTTTGGTGCAAATGCAGAATTAGTTGAGCAGCGTCAAATCTCCCTGAACTGCCTTCCCGCCGTCTAGAATGAAAATCGCCATGGGACGGCACTGTGAGCACTTTGTTTTCCGAGGTCACCCGAAGTTGCCGCACGATGAAACTTCGGACGACTTTAGAAAATGAAGAACGATTTTCATTCTAGCCGGCAGGAAGGCAGTTCAGGGAGATTAGTCGCCCAGAAGAAGAGGAGATTTCCTGACGGGCGACTAAGCTCCCCGAATCTGAGCGTGTGTCTCTTACAGCTGGTTCCCTTCAGTCACCCAAAGGAATGGGTGCAGGTGGTCACATACGACCTCCACATGCACTTAAGAAAGGGGCCCCTGGCACAAAAGTGGGATTTAGAGACTGCATTCTACTTCTCCCAATTCCAAACAGTGGAAAATCAATTTGAAACTCATGTGAAGACGACGGAGGCCAGATGTGGAAATAGGGGTCACAGGGGCACCTTGTATTTGCCAAATATCAAATTATTGATCTACTCCCACGATAGAAGCCTGAGGCCCCCCGACACCTGCAAACACACTCTCAGCCCCCACCAAATAGGTTCAATTGGGAGAGGGGCTTCCCTCTATCTTTTACATGTGTAACATTAAAGAGGTTGTTTACCTTTGAGTTAACTTTTAGTATGATGTAGAGAGTGATATTGAGTTATTTAGATTTTTTTTAGCAGGTTTCCAGTTTGCAATTTCAGCAATATGGTTGCTACGGTCCAAATTACCAGAGCAACCATGCATTGGTTTGAATAAGAGACTGGAATATGAATCAGAGAGAGCCTTATCAGAAAGATGAGAAATAAAAAGTAATTTTTAGATGGGATCAGGGGCCCCCATTTGAAAGCTGTTAAGAGTCAGAAAAAAAACTTAAATGGATACTGTCAAGGGAATTTTTTACCAAACACATGAGTTAATACTGGTGCTCCAGCAGAATTCTGCACTGAAATACATTTCTCAAAAGAGGAGATTTTTTTATATTTAACTTTGAGTCTATGGGGCTAGACATATTGTCAGTTTCCCAGTTGCCTCCAGTCATGTGACTTGTGCTCTGATAAACTTCAGTCACGCTTTACTGCAAGTTGGACTGATATCACCCCCTCCCTGCCCCCCAGCAGCCTAACAACAGAACAATGGGAAGGTAACCAGATAACAGCTCCCTAACACAAGATAACAGCTGCCTGGTAGATCTAAGAACAGCACTCAATAGTAAAATCCAGGTCCCACTGAGACACATTCAGTTACATTGAGTAAGAGAAACAACAGGCTGCCAGAAAGCAGTTCCATTCTAAAGTGCTGGCTCTTTCTGAAAGCACATGACCAGGCAAAATGACCTGAGATGCACCTACACACCAATATTACAACTAAATACACTTGCTGGTTCAGGAATGACATTTTATATTGTAGAGTGAATTATTTGCAGTGTAAACAGTGTCATTTAGAAATAAAAACGACATCATAAAAATCATGACAGAATCCCTTTAAAAACTGTAAAAAATAAATAATGAAGTCCAATTGAAAAGTTGCTTAGAACTGTCCATTTAACCAGCAAATGCTACCTGCTGATTGGTTGCTATGTTAGGCACCTATAGAATGTGGTGGGAATAGAGATTTAGCTGTTTAACATTAAAAACCCTGAAAGACAAAAAAAGATCAGGAAAAATATTTCTGTGGCTGTTTGTTTGGGGGCTAAGTAATTCTAAAGACACATTAACAAGAGCAGTCTGTAGCAGCCATACAGGACAGGGAAAATCAAATCAAATTGGAAACAGTTAATAAAATAAAATGAGGGTCTCTGCCCTGAAGAGCTGACATTCTGATGGGTAGCCAACAGACTCTTGCTGGGGAGACTGGAGTTGTAGTTTTGCCACAATAAGGGTTCTATGATTAGGGATGTAGCGAACTGCCGTTAATGTGTTCGCGAACGCCGTTCGCGAACACCGGCAAAAAAGCGAACAGTTCGCGAACAGTTCGCGAACTTCGAACGCTCGATAAAATCGTTCGATCGAACGATCGAAGGATTTTATTCGTACGATCGAAGGATTTTCGTTCGAATCGAACGATCGAAGCTATTCAATCGAATGCTTATAATCGTTCGAACGAATGGAAATCGTTCGATTTTAGCGATCGAACGGTCGAATGGTCGAAAGAAATTTTACTTCGAATCGAACGCGAACACCAATTGGCGAACGTCGCGCGACGTTCGCGAACATTCGGCGGACGCGAACAGTCGAAGTTCGCGCGAACTAGTTCGCCGGCGAACAGTTCGCTACATCCCTATCTATGATATATACCGGCAGTTCACCAAAGCCGCCAGCAGACTCCAAATTCACATGGAGTCCTGTCGGCAGCAAAAAGCCACGTGTGAAACGTGAGGCAGGCGAGCAGCTGGCTGCAATTCCGCTCTTATGTAATGTCAGTGAATTCCTCCTGTACAAATGCGAGTGCAGCTCCGCAATGCTCTGCATCCCCCCTGCATCCCCCAACCTGTTCCGCATCCCAGGAGAACACATAATTCACACAATTACTGGACTTTCCCCTTCAGCGTTAAATGGATTCAGATGATCCAATAGGAACTTGTCTAGAGCTAACCAGGGGCTCCAGTTCCTTCTGATAGAAGTATTATTGGGTGAAAGTACTTTCAGCCCCCTCTTTCTTTACAGGCCTGCTCTGCAGCTTCAGCTTTGCATGAACGTCATTGTTCTCCTTGATCTCAGTGTAACAAAACAACAGAGCTGATAGAATTACCTTCTGGCTGATAAGTGAGCAATAAAACCCAAACTCCTTAGGGGAAAACTCTCACTGCTCCACCAATAAATAAAACACCGACTTTGCTCCTGGTCCCGTACCAGCGCCACGTTCTAAATTTCTGTAGCAAAGTCCACTTGGTGCTGCCAGTGGCTTCTTATTACTAATGACACACATCTTGGGGGGGAGTTAATAAGCTCCCTAGAAAGTTTAAGTCACTTTTTTTGTGTTTCATGTGGGAAGTGGGAATGGGATTACGGGGGCGCACTTGATGGAAGAGACCATGGGGAAGTAGGGTAACACCAGAGTGAATGTCAGGGGATGACAATGCAGGTGGAACAGTTTTGAATCCATGGTGGGCACTGTCCTTATACTTATCTACTGGCTACAAGTCCCTAATCTTGTCTGCCCCCTAGGGTGTAATTACTGGGGCTGAGATCACAGAGCATAACAGTATAGAGCTCACTGAGCATGTGCAGTGTCACTGATACACAAAAGTCCTAACAAACTCCAAGATGGGGGAACTGCTGGGGGCAACATTAAAGACTGCACAGTTTCTAAAGATATATAAACACAGCAGTCAAGGTGAACAAAAACAATGCGGCAGCTCCAGCCTTTTGCATCAACCCAGTTATCTAGGAATAAGCCCTCACATTGAGCCGTGATTGGCTGTCCCCCCTCCTACTGTGCGTCTGGCAGGGACCGTTAGGACCTGCCCACCCCTCATTTGAAACAGGGACCAGAGAACATCTATAGGGAGCTCCAATAAAGGGACTATTTTTAAAGAGAATATTCATTTTTACCACCATTTAAAAGCAACACCATATATTATTTATTATTGCCTACAAAATTAGGGATATGTCTCCTTTAAGAGATTTTCAACCCGACCTCTAGGGCCCAATTTCCAGCTCAGGGCCCATCATGCAGAGACCCCAGACAAACCAAACTGAAGTAGTGAGCTTAAAGGACAAGCAATGACTGGACGAGGGGAGGCGTGACCCCCTATAGTGACCAGTAAAACTCACACATTATCCTTGCCCTGTCCCCTATGGGAAGTTTCCATTCCAAAACCTTTAAAGGGATACTGTCAAGGGAAAAAAAATTTTTTTCAAAATGAATCAGTTAATAGTGCTGTTCCAGCAGAATTCTACACTGAAATCCATTTCTCAAAAGACCAAACAGATTTTTTTATATTCAATTTTGAAATCTGACATGGGGCTAGACATATTATCAATTTTCCAGCTGCCCCAAGTCATGTGACTTGTGCTCTGATAAACTTCAATCACTCTTTACTGCAAGTTGGAGTGATATTGCCCCCCTCCCTTTCCCCCCCCCCCCCCAGCAGCCTAACAACAGAACAATGGGAAGGTAACCAGAAGATAACAGCTGCCTGGTAGATCTAAGAACAGCACTCAATTGTAAAAACCCATGTCCCACTGAGACACATTCAGTTACATTGAGAAGGAAAACAGCAGCCTGCCAGAAAGCATTTCTCTCCTAAAGTGCAGGCACAAGTCACATGACCAGGGGCAGCTGGGAAATTGACAAAATGTCTAGCCCCATGTCAGATTTCAAAATTGAATATAAAAAAATCTGTTTGCTATTTTGAGAAACGGATTTCAATGCAGAATTCTGCTGGAGCAGCACTATTAACTGATTCATTTTGAAAAAAAAAAAATTTTTTTCCCATGACAGTATCCCTTTAAATAAAGGGCTGTGGGGCACTAGGGATGGGATGATATTTCTGTAACAAACGGTCCTTTTCATCGGTGGCACTTGCCGTTCCCTGACCAACGTCACAGTCGTGGGAATTCCCAGGTCCGGGGGCGGGTGCAGGGGGGGTTAGAGAAGAGGGTGTGGGGCGCGTGTAGGTGAAACAGTTCATTGTAACCAAGTGCCTATCTGGGGGAAAGAAGCCCAATTCCCAGCTTGATATTCATAGAGCCCCATATTGTTCCACCCACCCAATTCCTCATATTTCCTGAAACCAAGTTAGTTTTTCAACTTTTGGGTAGGAGGAAATTAAAGTATCAATGTATGAAACAGATACACTTGGGTCACAGTTCCGTAACGTCACCTAAAAAGTGCAATTTTGCACTTTCCTTGTACAACTGGTTATTTCATTAGTCCCATTATTTGCTTTATAGCCGAGGGCTGGAATTAGAGGTGCATTAAAGGGGCAGTTCACCTTCCAAACACTTTTTCAGTTCAGCTGTTTTCAGATGGTTCTCCAAAAAATAAAGACTATTTTCAAGTACTTTGCATTTTTAATTTTTTACTGTTTTTCCAAAATCTAAGTTTAAATTGAATGTCCCTGTCTCTGGTGTTTGAGTCTGGCAGCTCAGTAATTCAGGCGCAGACTCTGAACTGTTACAATTTTGCAATATTTAGGGGCCGATTTATCAAGGGTCGAATTTCGAAGTAGAAAAAGCTTCAAAATTCAACTATCGAATTGGAATACTTCGACTTCGAATATCGAAGTCAAAGTTTTTTTAACATTGAATTTGGCCATTTGCGGTCGAAGTAAAAATTATTCGATTGAACGATTAAATCCTTCGAATCGAACGATTTCAGCGATCGATCGAATGATTTTACTTCTAGAGCATTTTTGGAAGTCGAAGGTCCCCATAGGCTAACATAGCACTAACATAGGCAGGTTTAATTTGGCAAAGTATTGAAATCGAAGCTTTTTAAAGAGACAGTACTTTGATTATTGAATGGTCGAATATTCGAACAATTTTACTTCGAATCTAATTCGAAGTCAAAGTCGTACTATCCTATTTGATGGTCAAAGTATCCAAAAAATTACTTTCACCCTTGATAAATCTGCCCCTTAGTTGATCCATTTCTCAGCAGCATCTCTGGAGTATCAGCAACTATTGTATCAATTCTAACAGCTGCCTTTAATGAAACTCAGACATTTAGAACAGTTTACAGGGTCGGCGACCCCCTCGAGCTGGTTTAGAAGGTGAAAAATGACACTTCAATATTAGAAAAACCAGTCACACATAGAAAATAGAAAGTAATTGGAAAAATTTTGTTTAAGGTGAACTGAACTGAAAAAAGTGTTGGCAGGTGAACAACCCTTTTAATAACCTTTTTGCAGAAGAATTTGTGGGGTCCCCACACTTGCTCCTAAGGGGACCACTTTTCTTTCCTATTCCCTATATTAATGATTTCCCTTCACTCAGCAAAGGGCAAGTTAAAGCTCTTGTCCCATTTGTACCATATAGACTCACGTGCCTGAATATTACATACGAAATAATTCCCCCACCCCCTCCCATGTGAGCAAGCGATACAGATAGACTTAGCTCCTCCTCCTCCTCCGCATTAACCAGTCACAGGCTGATCCTTGCAAGTTGAAACCCCCGCCCCCCCACTCTTTAAATATTCTAATACTTTATGGCTACAGGGAAAACACTTTTTGCGTAGAAACAGAAATTCTGCAGATTTATAAATGAATCGGGGCTTGCAACTAACCAGCAGATCTGATACTGAGGGGCTGCATTGTGCAACCTGCTGGGGAACGCATTTCTACCGACACTTTTTTTTTAACTCCTTTATTGCTGTAGGTACCGCTATTTCCTACAGGCTGAATCAGCATTGAGATTTAGCCAGAGGCCGGCGTTAGAAGCCACCCTGTGAGCCAATGAGATTCCCTGCTCATATGAGCAACCAATCACAATTAGTGGAGTTCATTTACGACCTGTTGGAATTTTTGCAGTAGTGTAGTAACTCATGGCAACACACCAAAATATAGCTCCCCATTATTCTTCCTGCAGCTGGAGTAACAGAAGTAAATCCATGATCGGTCGCTATGGGCTACTGCTATTAGTGAAATACAAACTCACAGCATCTTAAAATGCAGAAAATTAATACATTTTTGCTGCTATTCAAAATATGGGTAAATACCAGTATATTTTTTTTAACTGGGCACCAGTGCAAATCTGACATTGCAGGAAACCAATAGGAGCCTCTTTATTGGCCAGAGGGACTGGAACGGCATGAGGAACAGCAGCAAATAGCGACCGCGCCCTTCCTGTTTTGAAGCGATCAATCAGGAAGTGATTCACTAAAACGTTACTCGGGGGGCTGCGCTATACGACTTACTCACTCCACTTTAGAGCGCCTGCTTGTGGACTTAGCCTGCAAGGGGCTAAAGGAAACGTGATGCAATCACATGACTTATTTCATCAGAGTGAAGCACCATGACATCATCACCTAGTAAAGGGCAAATAACTGGCAGCAGTAAGAGAATGAATCCCTTTTTATAAAGAAGCCTTTCCTTTAAAGTGACAGTGTAAAAGAACAGCACAGTTCCTGCCAGTGCCATTGTGTAAATACTGTCGTTACTGTTGCTATGCTCAGTCCAGGCGTCAACATGGTGGCTCCCACCCATAATATATATGTGAAACAAAACACTGCCTATATGAAGTCTTAGTGGAACCCATTAGATAAAGACAGTGGCCATAGACGTAACAATTACGATCTTTCTTGGAAAAGATGTTCCTTTCAATACACACGTGTAGAGCTGAATGGTCAGATATACATATACAAACAATAGAATTCTACCTATATCTGAAAATTCAGCACTAATAATGGGCGATGTTTGGGTTCCTTCAAAGGCGCCCGATCCAAATTTTCCGTCCAGCCCGATATCGGTCGGCTCTTTTCCCACCATACACGCAACGAATATCGTACAAAAATTTGTTTCGTACGATATTATCTGTGCGTCTATGGCTTTTTATTATTATCTCCCACCGGGAATGACAGTTTTCCTATAGCGGCAGGGGTCCTTTGTATGCCTGAGTGCGAGTGTGGCTACAGAAATGCCAGTTAAGGGTTACAGAATGTTTTTAGGAAGAGCAGAGATATCTTGGGAGCTGCTGGAGGATGCTGGGAACTGTAGTTTAGCAGTGGGATATCCCTTCCCCCCCAGGAGAGGGGCAGGAAACCTCATACTGTCGTCAGCAGAAATTAATTTCCCCTTTTATCAGCAGGTGCCACCGGCCGCTCTCGCCGAGCTCAGCACAAAAAAGAAGCAGTTTGTGGTTTCTTGCAAATGAGGCCGCAGTGACGCCCTCGGGAGCCAAATTACTCACAACAATGGAAATCCTGCAGCTCCCCGATACGTTGCTGCTCCAACTCACTGCTGCCCCCGTTGGGTGTTTGTGAGGGGGGTATGGCTGGCAAGATCAGGTTTTTACTGCACATAATGCCAATTGCAGACAGTGGGGCAAGATGGTTGAAGAACAATGCCTGGGGGTTCCCATAGCCACGATCCAGGCTTTTATTACTATGGGAAGAAGTGCTTACTATAAGGCTAATGTCACGTGGGGTGAAGAAATGCCCAAAATTGCTTACACCACATCAGGCAGTGTCAATGGAAATAAAAGAGGCCCCAAGCGCAGTTTTGGGCATTTTCCTACCCCTTGTGAAATTAGATCTGTGCCCACCACAGAGAGTCAGGGAAGGTGGTGGAGCAAAAATATTCATTATTTTAAATCTGTTAAAACAGGAAGTTGGGTGTATGTGTATATATATATATATATATATATATATATATATATATATATATATATATATATATATATATATATATATATATATATATATATATATATATATATATATATATATATATATTAGTGGAATTAAGTCTACAGGGCTTTCTGGAAAGTCCAGAACTGAAAAAAGTTTCAGAAAATCCATGTGCTTTAGAATCAATTCTACTAGATACTCTAGTCTATAGCATGACTTGGATGATCAAAAAATCCAAATAATCATGGGTGACCTGCAATTTCACGAGCATTGGAGGTCACTCACAACCCCCCCCAACACACACTCACGTGGGCCCCTAAACAAAGGAAGTGGCTCTTCTTTCTGCAAGATTATGCCAAGCATTTAGGGGAAGACGGATTAAGGGTAAGGCCACACTAAGCGATAGCGCGGCGATTTGACTCGCCGCGACTATTCGCCGCGACTTTTAATCCTCAATCGCTGACGAAACTTTGGCGCTGGCGTCTGGGAAATCGCGCAAAATCGCCAGCGTAAAAACACACGCGGCGATCTTTTTTCTATTGTCGCTCGAAATCGCCTAGCGAGGCGATTTCGAGCGACAATAGAAAAAAGATCGCCGCGTGTGTTTTTACGCAGCGATTCCCCATAGATGCCAGCGCCAAAGTTTCGTCAGCGATTGAGGATTAAAAGTCGCGGCGAATAGTCGCGGCGAGTCAAATCGTCGCGCTATCGCTTAGTGTGGCCTTACCCTAAAGGCGCTTGTGAGGGGGACATGATTAGACTTTACAAGTACATTAGAGGACATTATAGACAAATAGCAGGGGACCTTTTTACCCATAAAGAGAATCACGTACCAGAGGCCCCCCCCTTCAGACTAGAAGAAAAGAACTTTCATTTGAAGCAACGTAGGGGGTTCTTCACAGTCAGGACAGTGAGGTTGTGGAATGCACTGCCGGGTGATGTTGTGATGCTGATTCAGTTAATGCTTTTAGGACAGAGACAAACGCTCAGATTCGGGGAGATTAGTCGCCCAACTGCCTCCCGCCGGCTACAATGTAAATCACTGGTGCGATGGCAATCAGCGCGCTTCGTTTTCTGAAGTCGCCAGAAGTTGCCTCAAGAGGAAACTTCGGCGACTTCGGAAAACTAAGAGATCGAGTGCCAACCCACCGGCGATTTAGATTCTAGCCGGCGGGAGGCAGTCCGGGGAGATTAGTCCCCCCTGAAGAAGCGATTTCACTTAAAATGTATTCGTATTACATGTTTAGTTGTTTGTAATATTCACGGAGTGTTACTTTAAGGTTAGGTAGTTTAGTAGTTTGGTTGTATGATTGGTGTAAAGGTCCCCATAGACGCAAAGATCTTTCGTTGGTGAATGGTCGATTTCAGTGCAATCCGACCAATCCGTAAAATTATCGTGAAGTTAGTGGGAATTGAACGTTTGTGCATAAAATTGATGGCCCAGGACAAATCGTACAGTTAAACGATCGTCTCATGATAACAAAAAGATCTTTTAAAAATAGTTACATCTATGGCCAGTTTAACTTGTGTATTAATCTCTTGAACAATTCAGCCGTCATCTTTTGTCATAGTTTCTGCTTGTTTAACTTGGAAAAACAATAAAAATCATTAAGGGCAGGGGCACACAGGCAGATTCGGGGAGATTTAGTCGCCTGGTGACTCCTCGCCTCTTCTGCGGGGCGACAATCTCCCCGAACTGCCTGCTATAATGAGAAAACGCCAATGCACTCGCGTCACTTCGATTTCTGAAGTCGGCCAAAGTTTTCTAGTGAGGCAACTTCGGGCATCTTCGGAAATTAAAGCGATGAAAGTGTGATGAGAGTGCACGCAGGGCTGCCATCAGGGGGGGACAAGTGTCCTGGGCCTGAAGGGGGGCCCGGCAGTGCTGGATTTTTGAAAGAGCCCCCTTACGAGGGTCCGAGCCGTGCGGCCATTTCACAGGTTGCTGAATGTGGAAGTGCCAAAAAGCCGAAGTCCCGAAGCAGCGAAAAGACACAAAAACAGCCGAAATGAAAGTCCTAAAGCGGCAAAAAGACCCGAAGTCACGAAAGTAGGCGAGGTTGAAGTCCTGAAGCCTTGAGTTAAATTCTACTGAACACCAGTTTGTGGTTTTTTTTTTTAATTCCCTGGCCACCAATGTATTATTTTAATATTCTATAGGCCCCTGCCACCAATGTTTTTTTTAAAAAAACAATTTTTTTTTTAAACTTGTAAGGGGGCCCCTGCCACCAATGTTTTTTTTTTTTTTTAATTTAAATATATTTTTAAACTTATAAGCGGGCCCTGTCCATCAATAGCTTTTTATAACTTGTGTGTGTGGGGGGGGTTATTTTTTTAGCGCTGATGTCTGTGTGGTCTTTTAACTGTGATGTGGAATGGGCGGGATATGGGGGTGGGGCTTTGGCGTGAGTGTGGGCGGGGCCCAGGGGGCCCCACAAATTTTGTTGTACGGGGCCCCGTGATTTCTAATGGCGGCCCTGGTCACACGCCAAAAGGATAGAAAAAAAACAAACAAAACCCACCAGTTGTTATTTTTGACAATAATTGAAAGCAACTGAACTGGAAAACATTTTAAAAACTGCACCAACGACACAGAACATGAGTTAATCTACAGCCTATTCATGGCACAGAGGTAAACGAGGGGCCCCCCATGTGAGGATCTAAGAGTGGTGATCCCTGAACAACAAACGGAATTAAATTTGTTTCTTTATCTGCACTGAAGCGCGGAGCTGCACCCCTGAGGAACCGGATCCCCTGCAAAACTGAGTAGGGACTGTTTGTTCCTTTCCTTTTTTTTTAAAGCAATGTAGCATTAGTTTGCTCTCCTCTGTTTCCCATCAATCTAGGCTTCCTGACAGGTGTGTTAAATCAGATGGAATCTGCTACATTGTTTCAGAAGTCAGAAACAGCAGTGCAAAGGACTGAAAGAGCCACAGATCTAAACTCCAATGTGGCAAAAAAGAAACAAATATTCCTAAACTTTCCACTGGTGAACAGGCCCTCGGCCCCCTCTCCAGTTGAATCCCTTCTCTTTTCCATCTTTACTGCGCCTCAATGGATTTTCCTAGGGGTGCGGAGAACCATTTAGCACTTACACAACAGATTAAGCCCCATGAACAGAAGCCCTTTGTCTGTGCCTTTCTCCAAACTCAGTGACCTCAAAGGAACAGACAATGAGATTAACAAATATTAAAGTTAAAGGCAAACTCCTGAATTTAGAGCAGGAGGCCCAGATATTGCATGTGTGAGAGCCTGACGATTGGATTAAAGGAACAGTAACACCAAAAAAAAAAAAAAAAAGTGTTAAAGGAATGACGATAAAAGGTTATGTTGCCCTCAACTTGCAAAACTGGTAACTTTTCTTCAGAAACTCTACTATAATTTATATAAACAAGCTGCTGTGTAGCCATGGGGGCAGCCATTCAAGCACAGGATACACAGTAGATAACAGATAAGTACTACTATAGTTTATATAAACAAGCTGCTGTGTAGCCATGGGGGCAGCCATTCAAGCAAAGGATACACAGTAGATAACAGATAAGTACTACTATAGTTTATATAAACAAGCTGCTGTGTAGCCATGGGGGCAGCCATTCAAGCACAGGATACACAGTAGATAACAGATAAGTACTACTATAGTTTATATAAACAAGCTGCTGTGTAGCCATGGGGGCAGCCATTCAAGCACAGGACACAGTAGATAACAGATAAGTACTACTATAGTTTATATAAACAAGCTGCTGTGTAGCCATGGGGGCAGCCATTCAAGCACAGGACACACAGTAGATAACAGATAAGTACTACTATAGTTTATATAAACAAGCTGCTGTGTAGCCATGGGGGCAGCCATTCAAGCACAGGACACACAGTAGATAACAGATAAGTACTACTATAGTTTATATAAACAAGCTGCTGTGTAGCCATGGGGGCAGCCATTCAAGCACAGGATACACAGTAGATAACAGACCTTCAGTTCCCTATCAGGTCCTGCTAGCTGCTGATTGGTTCCTGTCCTACAGTGCAGTGAGCTGAGTGCACAGCCTGGGAATTCAGGGAGCAGGAAGTGGAAGAGAAGGGAGGGATTATTAGGGTTTTGCAGAAATATTCAATAAATCAGCCTGGAACACTAATTGTTTAAGCACAATTCTTCTATATCTAAATGAGAATAATGCACTGGTACATTCTTGTTTTACACACAATGTGTAGACTGGATTTACTGGGCTCAGCCTTTCAGTGATTTGGAAAAGAACAGACGTAATTACCCCATTCAATAAAAGAGAAGCTCCGTCCCAGGCTCAGCCAGTTACACCTCCTGTGAATTTGCAAATGAGCCATTGTGCCAGTCTCCCCGGAACAGTGGGGCTGCAGGAGGCGCCAATTAGTGAAACGAGCGGTGTTTACACACAAACACTGGACACACGTTATCCATGAACTTAGAGGTGAGAACTAAGCGGCACATTCCTCAGAATCTGATAGGAAAACTTGCCCGACTGGTCTGCCCCAAGTTTGTATTGGGAGCACCAAAAGCCCTACAGGGCCCCATGTGTTTGCACTGTGCAACTGTCTGTGTCTGTGTAAGAAAAGGGAAAGCAAAAAAGTGTGAAATCAATAAAACATCTGGCGGGGTGGGGGTCAGAGAGAAGCCGTCATTTTCCTATAGACACAAGTGCACAGGGAATACAATGACGCTTTATAAATCCTTTCAATTGTACAACTCCCAGCATCCCGTGAGAGCTAGAAGTCAGCAACAGCTGCGAGGCTGCAGGTTGCACTCCAATATGGAATACAAACATGCCATAAAACAAACATACAAGGAACACGGCTTTGAACGAAGCCACAAGAGAGGAAATTGTACGAGTGATTACAAACAAACAAAGCAAAATGTTTTATCAATGCCAACCCCCCCCCCCCCTCCCCCCAGCCGAAATGAAATAGCCTACAACTGCTGCCAGGAGTTTATGGTCTTATCTGCAGCCTCCTTCAGCTCCTGTTACAGCGGTCAGAGAATGCGGGGTGTTGCAGTTGAACAACAACTTTGTAGCTTAAGGTTGGGTAATCCTAGTATATTAATATTTCCAGATCTTCATGAAGGATGTACTCGTATGATCTGCTTACGATGGGTCTGTGCCACTGTGACAAGATGCACAGTTATAGATATAGCTAAAATCTCAGCCATAAAGCAGGGCAGGACTGCTGCTTACAATGGGGATCAGATAGGATCTGTGCAGCCACTGGGACAGAATGTTCTGTTATACAGATAGCTAGAATCTCAGCTGCCATAAAGCAGGACAGGACTGCTGCTTACAATGGGGATCAGATAGGATCTGTGCAGCCACTGGGACAGAATGTTCTGTTATACAGATAGCTAGAATCTCAGCCATAAAGCAGGGCAGGACTGCTGCTTACAATGGGGATCAGATAGGATCTGGGCCACTTTTACAAAATGCTCTGTTATAAATATAGCTAAAAACATACAAATATAGCTATAAAGTCACAAGACTTTACAAAAGATAATAAACAGTTTCCAGGCATAGATAAAAACGTTATTATTGATGACAATGTCCCCTTTAATGCTCCTCCCAATCCTCGATACAAAAAAAAAAATCCTCCTTGTGAGACCACGGGGACCCACTCCTGACACCGCTCTCCTTCTCAAAGACATAAGTGTCCCTTGATCAAAGTATCGGGATGTCAGTGGCTGGAGGAATCTATAGGGAGAGGCCTCACCCCACCCTCCCTGTGAGTTGATTCCCTTGAACAGCGCAGGGCCCTTATCTCAAAGCCCCACCTACCCCAGAGACATCAGGAAGTTAGAAAGTGAGTTTCACACACAGAAGAGAATTTATAAAGTGCCTTTAGTCACACGTGTTATGGGGCAAATAACCCAGACTTCACTCTCTGCACCAAAGGCTCAAGCCTGTTACCCACCCTCATCCAATCTCTTTTCCCACTGCTCCTTCCCAGTCCATGGAAAGTGTTTCCCACCAGCTCAGAGATTTGTTGCACAGAATGAAGAAGCTTTTGTTGCAATGATACATGATAAACATACAAAGTATCAAAGTCACAGACAATGTATCAGCCTCTTTTATTGTCCTCGGGCCCCGCGTTTTAATGAACAGTGGGATTTTAGATCTGTAGTTGGCACTAGCTCTGACTCCCCAGAAAATTCAGTTTGGTGCCAGCGACCCCCAACTCTCAGGATTAAGCAAGTGAAAGCGACACTTGGAGGGAAACAAAAAGCTTTAGTAGAACAAAAGCCCAGCTGGCATCACCCACACGCCAAGCACCTGCTCAGCAAAGAGACCAACTGAAATTTCCCTGCTTGTTCCCAAGCTGCAGTGCTCAAACGCTGTACATCAGGGGCCATGCCAGTATGAACCCCTTAGATCAGCATGTGTTCATTATACAATGCAGACAATGGACGCGGATAGATACATCACAGAGCTTGCAATCTAATCAGTGAGGCTCACTAGACAAGGATTGATACACTGTGTCTTGGAATCTCAGAAGTTACAATGAAAATTATGTTGTGAATCAGTCTGTGCCCACTCATGCAGCTCGGCAATACTGTACCCACAGGGGGGGCCTGGCAATGCCATGATCCCACCCAGACCAGGCACAAACCAAGGTCTGTTCATAATGAAATATAAAGATATAGATCTCAATGCTCCTTTCTGGCTACAGACCCAGATGGGCACAGTGCCAGAAAAAAATTCATCATCATCATCACATATCTTCCCTCGAGTACAGGACGTAACCTGGACTGGCACCTCACTATTTAGAGCATACATTATAGCTGGGGTCCCATGGCACCCAGAGCATTAGATCTCTACCCGCTGTGCCAAACTGATTGCACCAAATACTCAAATAAATAGAAACAAAACCTTTGTAATCTCCATAAGAGAATAGTTTCCCAGCTAATTCCCCAGGAGAGGGGACACCTTCCCACCTGGCAATCATGGGAGAGGCAAAAACAGAGCTGAATGTCTAGCACTGAATGATTCATATGCCCACACTTCATATACTCCTTAAACTAATCTCTCATTCCTGTGCCCAGACCCCTGGCATTCAAGAACCTGTAATTCATGCACAGCAATCAAACCACTGGCAACTAAACTCCAGTCTGTGCCTATCAGGCAGAACCGCAGCCAATATCCTACACACACACTCGTCTGTGCCCAGCTCCAAACTTATAGTCTATACCCAGAACTGGTTCCCAATGCTCAGCAAGCTTTACCAGTGCCCAGCATTCTCAGTCTATACCTAACAATCATTACTAGTACCCAACACTCATCCCCAGTGTATACCCAGGACTAATTCCCATTGCCCAGAACTCATTTTCAATCTCTACCCAAAACTCATTCCCAGTGGCCAGCATTCATTCTCAGTCTCTACCCAAAACTCATTCCCAGTGGCCAGCATTCATTCTCAGTCTATAGCCAAAACTCATTCCCAGTGGCCAGTACTCATTTTCAATCTATAGTAAAAAAACTAATTTGCAATCAATAGCCAAAAAAACTCATTCCCAGTGACCAACATTCATTCCCAGTGGCCAGTACTCATTCTCAATCTATAGCCAAAAAACTAATTCTCAATCTATAGCCGAAAAACTCATTCCCAGTGACCAACATTCATTCCCAGTGGCCAGTACTCATTCTCAATCTATAGCCAAAAAACAAATTCTCAATCTATAGCCGAAAAACTCATTCCCAGTGACCAACATTCATTCCCAGTGGCCAGTACTCATTCTCAATCTATAGCCAAAAAAAACTCATTCCCAGTGGCCAGTATTCATTTTCAATCTATAGCCAAAAAACTAATTCTCAATCAATAGCCAAAAAAACTCATTCCCAGTGACCAACATTCATTCTCAATCTAAATCTCATCCCAGTGGCCAGTACTCATTCCCAGTCTATACCCAACAGTCATTCCCAGTGGCCAGTACTCATTCTCAATCTATAGCCAAAACTCATTCCCAGTGGCCAGTACTCATTCTCAATCTATAGCCCAAAAACGAATTCTCAATCTATAGCCAAAAAACTCATTCCCAGTGACCAACATTCATTCCCAGTGGCCAGTACTCATTCTCAATCTATAGCCAAAAAAAACTCATTCCCAGTGGCCAGTATTAATTTTCAATCTATAGCCAAAAAACTAATTCTCAATCAATAGCCAAAAAAACCTCATTCCCAGTGACCAACATTCATTCTCAATCTAAATCTCATTCCCAGTGGCCAGTACTCATTCCCAGTCTATACCCAACAGTCATTCCCAGTGCCCATGAGCCAGTAAAGAGCCCACACACCCACCTCCAAGATTTCCTCCAGGTCCCTAGGGCTGAGGCAGGAGTGCTTGGCCAGAATCTTCCCCTTGTTCTCCTTGTAGAGCTGAGTGGCCGCTTTCCAGTTGGGCTCCTCCAGCACTTGGAATATGGCAGCCCCAATGGACAGGTAGAAGATGACGGCAGATGTCAGGATGGGTCCCCGGTCCACCATGTTAAGTTAGAGGGGTGCGCCAGGCTCAGTTCCCAGGAACAAATAATTCCAGGCTCATGGGATCCCCCTCTCCCCCAGATGCTTGAACTTGACTCTGCGCATGCGCACTCTATAGCCCGAGCCAGTGCAGGAAAGTTGCGTTCAGTAGTGACCCGCTGCCCTGAGTGGGTGTGTGAGTGGGAATATCCTCTGAGCCGAACTCCATGCGCCCCACACCGACCCACCGCCCGTACTGAGCATCGACTCAGCTCCTCGGGGACACGTGTCTCCTATACTGAGCCCTGCGCTGCGATCTGCGCTTCATATCGGGACGGGGCGGGGTCAAGGCTGAGACACGCCTATGGGCGGCTCCCTCTGGGCCGAATAAAGATGCAGAGCTGATACAGGAAGTTTGGGGAAGTTTTGCACTTGTTCAGTTTTTGGTTTTGTTCTTCTTATTATTCTTCTTATTCTGCCTGTACTTATCATTATTATCCTACAGTATCTAGTAGTTCTATATATGACACTAGAGCCATGAATATCCTGGAAATGATACTTATACTTATACATGGTGCTTGGTGATGTCATCAGTCAGGAATGGTGATGTCATCTATGTCACATGACTCTTAATGTACTTGTTGTAAAATATAAGAATATTACAGCTAAAGATTAACTAAAGAAGTAGCTAGAAATGTTGTACATGATGTTTTGTGCTTCTGTACCAGCCCAAGGCAACCACAGCCCTTTAGCAGTAAAGATCTGTGTCTCCAAAGATGCCCCAGTAGCTCCCCATCTTCTTTTCTGCTGATTCACTGCACATGCTCTGTGCTGCTGTCACATACTGAGCTTAGGGACCCACTCACAATATACAGTAAACTTAGAATAGAAATGTCACAATATAAGGCTGATTAGTAATTAATACACATAATTACTACATGGCAGCACAGAAACCAGTGACTACATTAACAAAAAGTCCCGTGATGAATCTCTATTGCTACAAAGCTAAAGAAGCAGAAGGAAGAACATTACTGGCGCATCCGCATTTAATTTGCAGGTGATTTCTCCATTACGTCATCAAAAACAAAATTGGGACCGTGACCAAGGGGAGAGAGGGATAACTCGGAGAGGGTGCCACTGGAGAATTATTTTAGAAAAACAAGTCAACGATCAGGTACATCCAATGGGGCCTCTTTAACATGATGTGGTTTTGAGAAGCAGCCTTTCCTTGTCCTTTGAAGTATACTGTGATTTATTGTACAATGCTGTGGAATATGTTGGCATTTCACCAATACATGTTAATAATAATCCTAATAAAAAAATATGGAGAGTGGGACTAAAGTACAGGACCCCCATCGTCCAATGTTCTTGCATCTGGGCAGGTCGAGGGGTTGCACCAGTAATTCACAGATCACAATTGCGTTCTTTGCACTAGAAGAATCAAAATTCCAATTAAAAAATTGGAATTCCGACTCTTGAATTTACCAGGAGCGGCTTTTTGCTGTTTTTTGGCAACAGTGCTCCTGCTAATGTTTCTGGTGGGCCTGAAGCACCCCTCCCCCCCATCTAACACTGCTTTAGACCATGTTCCATCTTTTGTGACTCTTTACTGTTTCACTTCTCTCTGCTTCTCACTTCCTTTTCAGCATGTTCTTTACTAACCTTATTGTATCCTTATCGGTTTCAGTCTTACCTTCCCCTCAGCTCTCTCCACTTTTCACTTTCATTCCCTTCCTCTTATCTTCCATATGCATCTTGATCTCATTGGTCAGTCAGTAACAAGAGAAGCTCAAGGAGAGAAGAAGAAACTAGAATAATATGGGGAAGGAGAGAAAATGTATCTCAGGTGAGAAAAAAGGAAGGAAAAAGAGCAATGGGCAAAAAGTACTGAATAAAGCAAAATAGAGAAGGTGGGAAGCAACAGCTGAGATGAGAAAAATGGTGAGTGGGAGGATCAATAGGAGAATAGATGAGACAGAAAAGCTAATATAAGAGGAAAAGCTGGAATAGAGCAAAATAAGGCTAGAGAAGTTTATGGGATGAGAAAGAGATGAAAGTGGTAAAGAAGAAACAAAGAATGGGAAGAAGACAAGGATAAGCAGAAGAGAAGAAGAGAAGAAGGAAGTTGGGATCCCAATGGTTTCTGTATAATGCGTGAACATCAGGGACTCCATATTTAGGTAAGGCCCAATGATATATTATTTACATGTATAGCAGTGGTCTTTGCAGTGGTGGTTGCTGGTGCCATGTTTTCCCTGTTAAGGTGGGTGCAACGAAGTGTTGGAATATAAAGCAGAAGCCTTAACCCAAAAAGTCTGAAACGTCTGTTCAGTACTGTAGGCCAAGGAGGTTTCCTCATCAAGGGAATTTGAACCACCCAAAACATAAAGAAATTCCTGGCTTTCAGACCTTTATCAGATTGCCCCCACCCATGCTAGCAGCAAACAGCAATGTAGAGGCACCGCTGAATTAATTCCACTTATTGCGACCCCTTGTGTAATGAGATATTTCCTATGTTGGATCATGCACTGGGCACAGTGGCTCAGAGCAGTCACATGGGAATTTGCTGATGAAAAGGGCCCCGCTCTGCCCCTATCACAGATCTAATGTTCATTCATTTCTGGGATGGAGCACATTGAATGGCACAAAGAGCATGACCAATAAAAAGCCGCGGAGTCATTAACCCGGTGGTTGGTCTCCTTTAGATTCCCATGAACTCATGCCATAGGGAGGAAATCATTAGGTGATGGCCAAGCTGATATGGAGCCCAACTGCTGACTGACCCAGGTTCATGAGCTGGAAGATAAACTTCCGTTGCAGAGAAAGTTGCAATAAAAGGGCTCAGCGTCGCACAGGGATACAGATGCTCGATAATGTGAATAGCAGTGAAACAACAATTCCTTGGAAATTATAAGGTGTTTACAATGCAATCAACCCTCCAAAGTTCAAGGCCAAGTCTTCCTTTATAGCTCTGAATAAAGATAAAAATATGCACCTCTCATCGGTGGCTTGTAGGGACAGGGATAAAAGTACAGAGAAGGAATGTTCTGGGCACACAATAAGCTATACCCTCATACTGTACTGTCTAAGGGAATCAATATGGCACCTCCTCCTCCCATATGTATAAATACAAATATACAGAGAAGGAATGTTCTGGGCACACAATAAGCTATACCCTCATACTGTACTGTCTAAGGGAATCAATATGGCACCGCCCATATGTATAAATACAAATATACAGAGAAGGAATGTTCTGGGCACACAATAAGCTATACCCTCGTACTGTCTAAGGGAATCAATATGGCACCTCCTCCCATACGTATAAATACAAATATACAGAGAAGGAATGTTCTGGGCACACAATAAGCTATACCCTCATACTGTACTGTCTAAGGGAATCAATATGGCACCTCCCTCCTCCCATATGTATAAATACAAATATACAGAGAAGGAATGTTCTGGGCACACAATAAGCTATACCCTCATACTGTACTGTCTAAGGGAATCAATATGGCACCTCCTCCCATATGTATAAATACAAATATACAGAGAAGGAATGTTCTGGGCACACAATAAGATATACCCTCATACTGTACTGTCTAAGGGAATCAATATGGCACCTCCTCCCATACGTATAAATACAAATATACAGAGAAGGAATGTTCTGGGCACACAATAAGCTATACCCTCATACTGTACTGTCTAAGGGAATCAATATGGCACCTTATCCTGAATGTATAAATACAAATATACAGAGAAGGAATGTTCTGGGCACACAATAAGCTATACCCTCATACTGTACTGTCTAAGGGAATCAATATGGCACCTCCTCCTCCCATATGTATAAATACAAATATACAGAGAAGGAATGTTCTGGGCACACAATAAGCTATACCCTCATACTGTACTGTCTAAGGGAATCAATGGCACCTCCTCCTCCCATATGTATAAATACAAATATACAGAGAAGGAATGTTCTGGGCACACAATAAGCTATACCCTCATACTGTACTGTCTAAGGGAATCAATATGTCAGTGTTACTGATGCTACTTTGCCCTATTATAGCCCATTTTTTCTTCTGTCTCCATCTTGCTCTGTTGTTGATATTTTGCTCTACCAGGCTTTCCCACTCTTAATCGCTACACCTGCTGCGCCCTGGCATTCGAGAGGCCCCAGACTGTTGTGCTTATTCAGACTCTCTCCAAAGAGACAGCGGGAGAAAGAGAGAAAGAATATATATATTTCCCTAATTCTCTGATTTCTAATTCTAATCTGATTGAATGAAGCCCTTGACGGTGAGATGAAACCTGTCCCCGCCCTTGCACAAATAATGCTTTTGCCCCTGGCTAATTAGAGAGCACAGAGCCCATTATTAGCCTGAAAGCCCTCCTGTTTGATGTAGGATTTGGAAAGTTTTGGTCAGTTGCGACCCCCTGGGAGAAGCGAATGAATGGAGATGCTGTTTCTCCAGCCAATAAAAGGGCCTGTGTGTGTGAAAGAAACCCCAAAATACTCAAGGGTTAAAAAATGAAACCGTTGGTAAATCACTGAGATTGACATAATGGACCCTTTCTGCTTTGAGCAGGTTTTGCTCTACAAGTGTCAGTGCTGAGACACAGGGGTCATTTATGTTGGTGGAATAGAATTAAAAGTTACTCTAGTGTCCCAGTTTGCTCTGTCATGTGCAGTCGGACTTCATATACCCACCCAGGACCAACATACAATGAACACCCAGCACACCCACCTCTTTCTCCCAGGGTCCATATATAATTAATCCCAGACTATAGTTACAGTGAGCGGAGAGGTCTCAGTGGGACCCCATGCTGTTGCCAATTAAAAGTCAGGTTCACATCCTGGAGCTTGAACTTATCCCATTGATTTTCAAAGGACAAGGCCACACTGATAATGGACCCCCTAAAGGCAATTTATAGGTAGGTAAACAGCTGATGGTCCATTTTTTTGTTCCATGTGTCACTGTGTAGTCAGTTGAGACAACTCAAATGTATATAGAAAATTAAAATACCTTTATCCAATCAGATCATTAGAATATTCACATAGCTAGACCAAGATGCAGCCAGCTAAAGCTAAACTATGCGGAGCATTTGGCTTGTAGCCAACTTGTAGAACATTCACATTAGCAGTTAAACCTGTAGCCAGAGCATTGGTAAATTCAGAGGGTTAAACCAACCTGCAGGCAAAGACAACTATGGTAAGAATAGTCAAGCTCACATCTCTATAACCCAGTGATCCCAAACCAGTGGCTGGTGGCCAACATGTTGCTCTCTGGCCCCTTGGATGTTACTTTCAGGTGTTTGTTTTTGAATTCCTGACTTAAAGGCAAGCTTTAATTGCATACAAATCATGTGTACTGCCTAACAGAGCCTCTTGTAGGCTGCAAGTCCACATAGGGTCCACCAGTAGTCAATCAAATCCAATATTTTGCACCCCTATGAATTTTTTGCATGATCATTTTGCTCTTCAACATTTTTTTACATTTAAGTGTGGCTCACAGGTAATAAAAATGTTGTGGACCTCTGCTAAAGCCCTTCTAGTAATCTGTCCCCATCACCACTCCTTTTCTCAACCAGCGAACAACTCTCTTACCAGTGCCACCATTTTCTTGAGAAGGAAAAGTTAAAATCCAAGAACATTCCCCCAGTTGATTATGATTATGGATTCGGAGGCAGCTTTGGAGCGACTGATATTTTGTATCTGGTTCTGGTTTCCATGAATCAAACAAAGCCAAGTGCCGTTGTCTTATTCTACCTAATTCTTCTCTTATATCAGGGCTGTTTGACCTTCCTCTGTTGGGAATCAGGTCCGGACTGGGATTCACAATAGGTCCTGACATTCCAAATACAATGAGGCCCAAGCAGCCCCCCACCAGCCCAATAAATAGTGACTGTCTATGGCATCTTACAGCAGCCCCTCTGGCATTTGCCAGAACCCACAGATTGCCATTCTGGGCCTGTTGGGAATATTCTGTGGTCTGAAGCTAAATAAGAGCTTGAGGGTTTGGACATTCCACACACATTTGTAACTGATCTTCAGACTTTGTTTAAATGGAGAAATGATCATCAAATCAATCATCCCCACAAGTTTAGATCTCATTGACAGATAAATCTCCCTCATTACTGTCTCACACACACATAGTCATTCCTTCTCCTTGGAGTCCCATTTCAGGTAGAGAAGGAGGTTGGCGCCTACAGAGGTTGCACCAAGACGTCTCACTTCCCGATAACCATCGCTCTGCCTGAATGCCTTGGGCAGGGTCATTCGGCTGAATGGAGATGTCACTGGGCAAGTTTGTGCAACATGAGGGAAGCAACACACAATGTTACACAGTAGTCAATTAATCCCTTGAGTTGGGGGTATACAAATCCCTTCCATGATGCTCAAGCTGGACAGCCTTGGATTAGGTGATTCCTGCTCGGCTTTGGCCCTGCTTTGTCGCAAGGGTCTCTCGCTGACTGGTACCAGTCTCATACTAACATAAAGATACTGGGACCCAGAGGCACGAGGTTTCCATCTTAATCTCTCAGAAATGCATGTTTAGTGTTGACCCTGGCCTATAACTAGGGTCCCTCAGTGACAAACGTTTGCTTAATCTATTCCAGGACTATGGCACTGCCCTGCTCACAGAAAGAACCAGAGGATTCAATGTGCCCTTCCCCTGTCTGCTTCAATTTGAAAGAAAGTGAAATGCTTACGTCAGATAGTGGAGATGAATAACCTTGTGTAACATCATGCCAGTATCTCGAGAATTTCCTAGTCCTTTGTGTTGACACAAAAACTCAACCTGAAGTAAAGAACTTTAGAATTAATAGGGGTTGTACTCTTTAACTTCTATTCAAACCCAACTGTCAGGTACCGACACTTTGTGGCAGATATCATATACATTGCCTTGTCATGGAGGAATAATCTCATGAGAATTTAAGGGCCAGCAGCACCAAGAAATGATGTATTAATGTCTAAAATGCACTGATATACCATTACCTGCTGTAGAACTCGCAATGTTTTCATTGCCTCTGCTGAACATTTGGATTGTCTCCATTTATTGCAATGGGAGACACTGAAAGGTGTAGGCCCAAATTCCTTCAAGGAGTGAAATTTCAATAACTTGCAAGGCTGGCAACTTTATACTGTTAATATAGCAGAAACATATTGGAATTAGTCTTTGCAAGTGAAACAATTAGTTCCTTGTTTTCTATTTTAACATCAGAATTGTACAGATTTCCTCTCCAACATCCTCATTTAAAATGACAGCTAATTGATCCGTCTCCACTCCCCCACTTTACTGTATCCTTGCAGTACGGGGACGTGAGTTCCATTCTGGTCACCATCCCTCCCCTGGTCTGAGATTTGGGCTTTCTTCAGGTACTCTAGTTTCCTCTGAGCCCATACAAGTAAGTTGTTACCATGGTCACAATGTTATTTCTGTTATGTAGTAAAGTAAACTCTTAAAGTTTTATCGGAACAGAGTGACACCAAGACTCTTGCTCCCAGAACTGCATCACTGACACTGAGTCACGACATTAAATCAGGCCCGGCTGGGACAGGTTCAGACCAGTTCCACTCCTAAGGTGCCTCATTCTGCAGGGTGTGAATCAGACTCCCAATTCTATATAAACACAAAGGTGGAGCTCTGCTTATTGCTCGACCCGTCGTGCCATTTCATCATTATTCTCCTTTTCCTGTGATCTGTGATGAGTCGGCAAAAGTCTTGTTTACATCAGCCTGAGATTTACTAACTGTTGCCAGTTTCTCAGCATCCCCTGCCAGCCAACAGAAGACAGGTATGGGATCTGTTATCCAGGAAACCCATTATCCAGAGAGCTCTGAATTATGCAAAGGCTATTTTCCATAGACTTCATTATAATCAAAAATTCTAAAGTTTAAAGGAGACATTTTGAGTAAAAAAATAAGAATGTATCAGTGCATTATTCTCATTTAGATATAGAAGAATTGTGCTTAAAAAAGTAGTGTTTCAGGCTGATTTATTGAATATTTCTGCAAAAACCCTAATAATCCCTCCCTTTTCTTCCACTTCCTTCTCCCTGAATTCCCAGGCTGTGCACTTGGCTCACTGCACTGTAGGACAGGAACCAATCAGCAGCTAGCCGGACCTGATAGGGAACTGAAGCCTGTCTGTGCTTGTGTGACTGCAGGGCTGTGATTGGCTGTCCCCCTCCTACTGTGCTTCTGGCAGGGACCGTTAGGACACGCCCACCCCTCATTTGAAACACAGACAGGGACCAGAGAACATCTATAGGGAGCTCCTATATGTCTCCTTTAAAAAATGATTTCCTTTGTCTGTGAAACAATAAAACAGTAACTTGTACTTGATCCAATCTAAGGTATAATTAATCCATTTAATGTATACATGATTTTTTAGTAAACTTAAGGTATGAAGATCCGAATTATTCAGAAAGCCCTGAATCCCGAGGATTCTGGATAATAGGTCCAATACCTGTACTGATTTTTTTGGGAGATCTCCTGCATCCAAGTTCAGGTGACACCTGCCACCCTTTATTTACAGGTACATCAACCACATGCCAAGACTGACATAAAAGGAAAACATCATTAAATATATTTATATCTATTTATTTACTTTTTCACACCTTCATTAATAACACACAGATCCCATAGGCGTGCCCATTAGCTCGTGTGACTCCTCCTTTCTCTCATTAGTGGGTAAAACATATAATTAGAGGTTGTAGAGGATACAATTAAAAGTAATTAACCTGCAAATCTATATTTAATTTTTGCTTCTTCTTAATGATCAGACAGATCTTTGTATGGATCATGTATCTGTACAGGCTGCGTGTTGCTATGCTTGTTGCTATGCAATCTAAAATCCTGTGCCCACAGCTCCCTGTGCCTCTGCACTGGACTGAGCTCATGATCATAGAGGCCAATTAATACATTAATATTAATATATTTCTTCCTTTTACTTATTCCTCTGGATTTTGTTTCCTGGTTTCTGGGTGACACATTTTTCCAGCCGGATCAGGTGAAATATCAGGGGCTTATTAATAACCACAGTTGTGAGCTGCACTGACCCTAAACTGAATGTATTTCAATGTATTGTCGTCACTGCTGCCTGGATGTTATAGAAATATCCCCAGTGTTTCATGTGGTCGGATACCTGAGTCTCACCTTCTTCTTTATCAGCTACAAGTGCAGATTATTCCAGGCAAGGACTTGAGTTGATGAACATGTGTCTTTCTTCAACTTCAGCTGCTTTGTTGTTATGTTTCTTCATCTCCTGCTACTTTATAGACACTCAATACTCTATTGATATTCTGTACAATATTCTATTTTGTAATAGATGCTCCATACTCTATAGATACTTTGTAGATACTCTATATTATATACTCCAATAAATAATCTATACTCCATAGATATTCTGTATTTTATACTCTAATAGTACAGTGGACAGTGCTGTGCAACTTCTGTGGTACCGAGGGCCGGAATTTTTCTGGCTTACATGGTGGAGGGCTGATAATGGAAACCAGTGTTAACCACTCCCTGTTTTTAAACCACACCCATGTTACCTCAAGACCACTTAAAAAAAGTTAAGTCATATTAAGATATAACCTTAAATCCATGTGCCTCACCCTCCCCTGTGGATAACACAGCAGCCCCTGCACATGATTAAACACTTTAAGGACCCATAACAACAATTTACAAATGCTAACAAACCCCTACCAGGGTTATGTTGCACAGGCAGAATATGACACACAAGGAGCTTAGGGAAGGCAGAGTATGGCACACAGGGAGCATAGGGAGGGCAGAGTATGGCACACACAGGGAGCATAGGACAGGCAGAGTATGGCACACACAGGGAGCATAGGGAGGGCAGAGTATGACACACAGGGAGCATAGGGAAGGCAGAGTATGGCACACACAGGGAGCATAGGACAGGCAGAGTATGGCACACACAGGGAGCATAGGGAGGGCAGAGTATGACACACAGGGAGCATAGGGAAGGCAGAGTATGGCACACACAGGGAGCATAGGACAGGCAGAGTATGACACACATAGGGAGCATAGGACAGGCAGAGTATGACACACACAGGGAGCATAGGGCAGGCAGAGTATGACACACATAGGGAGCATAGGACAGGCAGAGTATGACACACACAGGGAGCATAGGGAAGGCAGAATATGGCACACACAGGGAGCAAAGGGCAAGGCAGAGTATGACACACATAGGGAGCATAGGACAGGCAGAGTATGACACACACAGGGAGCATAGGGAAGGCAGAATATGGCACACACAGGGAGCATAGGACAGGCAGAGTATGACACACACAGGGAGCATAGGGAAGGCAGAATATGGCACACACAGGGAGCATAGGACAGGCAGAGTATGACACACACAGGGAGCATAGGGCAGGCAGAGTATGGCACACACAGGGAGCATAGGGCAGGCAGAGTATGGCACACACAGGGAGCATAGGGAAGGCAGAGTATGACACACACAGGGAGCATAGGGAAGGCAGAGTATGGCACACACAGGGAGCATAGGACAGGCAGAGTATGACACACACAGGGAGCATAGGGAAGACAGAGTATGACACACACAAGGAGCTTAGGGAAGGCAGAGTATGGCACACACAGGGAGCATAGGACAGGCAGAGTATGACACACACAGGGAGCATAGGGCAGGCAGAGTATGGCACACACAGGGAGCATAGGGAAGGCAGAGTATGACACACACAGGGAGCATAGGGAAGGCAGAGTATGGCACACACAGGGAGCATAGGACAGGCAGAGTATGACACACACAGGGAGCATAGGGAAGACAGAGTATGACACACACAAGGAGCTTAGGGAAGGCAGAGTATGGCACACACAGGGAGCATAGGGGAGGCAGAGTATGACACACACAGGGAGCATAGGGAAGGCAGAGTATGGCACACACAGGGAGCATAGGGGAGGCAGAGTATGACACACAGGGAGCATAGGGGAGGCAGAGTATGAGACACATAGAAGCATAGGGCAGGCAGAACAGAGCAGGAGACAGGGACACCTATCAGGACCACTTTAAGATGAACAGTTCATACTTGTATAAGCTGGCGATATTGATCCTTAAGACCAATTCGGCAGTTCATCTGCCCGTGTATGGGGGCTTCCGACGGGTCTTCCCAATCAATATCTGTCCACGATATTGATCGGGAATTTTTAATTTTTCCGGTGATCGACCCATCAGAGCCCATTTGCTCCTCGTTGTAATCGAGCTGACTGGATGATGAGCACTGGGGAGAAATTCAGCAGAAAATATAACTTTGTGCAAGTTGTAGGGACCCCAATTTGTCAGGGGCCCACTGTTACGCTAGAATTTTGGGGGGAAATGTTGCATGGGGGCATTAGCAGCAGTGGCCTCCTCAGCAGATAGAAAGGAATGAGCTTTGGTCGGTATTTAATTCCCTGGAAATGTTAATTAAACAGCTTTAAACCTTCTTAATATTTAAATGGACATTAATTCCAAATATTTAATTAATCCGGGAGTCTTTGGCGAACGGAAACAAAATGTCCAACGTCAGCGACTTAACCCTTAGGGGCATGTTTACTAACATTGGAGATAAATATCTGGAGAGATTTCTGGAGATGTTGCCCATAGCAACCAATCAGATCTTTGCTTTTGTTTTCTAACTTGGCTGTGGCTGTTTAAATCTAATTGCTGATTGGTTGCCATGGGCAACATCTCCAGAAATCTCTCCAGATATTTATCTCCAATGTTAGTAAACATGCCCCTTAAACTTGTTCCGTGTTGGTGTGAAAGCACAAAAAGAGCAGACTTGGGGGGGGGGCAGCAGTTTTATACCCCACACATTCCTGTGTCAGTCCTCCAGCTGTTACACTATAACTCCTATCAGCTCCTGGCATCTGGGGCAGGTATTGTGTAATGGCAATAGAACAGAGACA